>JAVRKA010000093.1:600000-1200000 GCA_034508555.1 Venustoraphidia nigricollis | reverse complement strand
GGTGCTGATAGGCATTTCAGATGTAGTTTCCGAAAGGCATTTCAAAAATAGGTGCCGATAGGCATTTCTGATATAGGTGTCGATAGGCATTTCAGATATAGTTGCCGATTGGCATTTTAAAAATAGGTGCCGATAGGCATTTCAGATATAGAAGCCGATAGGCATTTCAAATATAGGTGCCGATAGGCATTCCAGATATGGTTGCCGTAGGCATTTCAAATATAGGTGCCGATAGGCATTTCAGATATAGAAGCCGATATGCATTTCAAAAATAGGTGCCGATAGGCATTTCAGATATAGGTGCCGATAGGCATTTCAGATATAGTTGCCAATTGGCATTTTAAAAATAGGTGCCGATAGGCATTTCAGATATAGAAGCCGATAGGCATTTCAAATATAGGTGCCGATAGGCATTCCAGATATGGTTGCCGATAGGCATTTCAAATATAGGTGCTGATAGGCATTTTAGATGTAGTTTCCGATAGGCATTTCAAAAATTGATGCCGATAGGCATTTCAGATATAGGTGCCGATAGGCATTTCAGATATAGAAGCCGATAGGTATTTCAAATATAGGTGTCGATAGGCATTTCAGATATGTTTGCCGATAGGCATTTCAAATATAGGAGCAGATAGGCATTTCAGATGTAGTTTCCGATAGGCATTTCAAAAATAGGTGCCGATAGGCATTTCAGATATAGGTGCCGATAGGCATTTCAGATAGAGTTGCCGATTGGCATTTAAAAAATAGGTGCCGATAGGCATTTTAGATGTAGTTTCCGATAGTCATTTCAAAAATAGGTGCCGATAGGCATTTCAGATATAGGTGCCGATAGGCATATCAGATATAGTTACCGATAGGCATTTAAAATATAGGTGCCGATAGGCATTTCAAATATAGGTGCCGATAGGCATTTCAGATATAGTTGCTGATTGGAATTTTAAAAATAGGTGCCGATAGGCATTTCAGATATAGAAGCCGATAGGCATTTCAAATATAGGTGCTGATAGGCATTCCAGATATGGTTGCCGATAGGCATTTCAAATATAGGTGCTGATAGGCATTTCAGATGTAGTTTCCGATAGGCATTTCAAAAATTGGTGCCGATAGGCATTTTAGATATAGGTGCCGATAGGCATTTCAGATATAGTTGCCGATTGGCATTTTAAAAATATGTGCCGATAGGCATTTCAGATATAGAAACTGATAGGCATTTCAAATATAGGTGCCGATAAGCATTCCAGATATGGTTGCCGATAGGCATTTCAAATATAGGTGCTGATAGGCATTTCAGATGTAGTTTCCGATAGGCATTTCAAAAATTTGTGCCGATAGGCATTTCAGATATAGGTGCCGATAGGCATTTCAGATATAGTTGCCGATTGGCATTTTAAAAAAAAATGTCGATAGGCATTTTTGATATAGAAGCCGATAGGTATTTCAAATATAGGTGTCGATAGGCATTTCAAATATGGTTGCCGATAGGCATTTCAAATATAGGTGCTGATAGGCATTTCAGATGTAGTTTCCGATAGGCATTTCAAAAATAGGTGCCGATAGGCATTTCAGATATAGGTGCCGATAGGCATTTCAGATATAGTTGCCGATTGGCATTTTAATAATAGATGTCGATAGGCATTTTAGATATAGAAGCCGATAGGCATTTCAAATATATAGGTGCCGATAGGCATTCCAGATATGGTTGCTGATAGGCATTTCAAATATAGGTGCTGATAGGCATTTCAGATGTAGTTTCCGATAGGCATTTCAAAAATTGGTGCCGATAGGCATTTCAGATATAGGTGCCGATAGGCATTTCAGATATAGTTACCGATTTGCATTTTAAAAATAGGGGCCGATAGGCATTTCAGATATAGAAGCCGATAGGTATTTCAAATATAGGTGTCGATAGGCATTTCAGATATGGTTGCCGATAGGCATTTCAAATATAGGTGCTGATAGCATTTCAGATGTAGTTTCCGATAGGCATTTCAAAAATAGGTGCCGATAGGCATTTCAGATATAGGTGTCGATAGGCATTTCAGATATAGTTGCCGATTGGCATTTTAAAAATAGGTGCCGATAGGCATTTCAGATATAGAAGCCGATAGGCATTTCAAATATAGGAGCCGATAGGCATTCCAGATATGGTTGCCGATAGGCATTTCAAATATAGGTGCCGATAAGCATTTCAGACATAGTTGCCAATTGGCATTTTAAAAATAGGGCCGATAGGCATTTCAGATATAGAAGCCGATAGGCATTTCAAATATAGGTGCCGATAGGCATTCCAAATATGGTTGCCGATAGGCATTTCAAATATAGGTGCTGATAGGCATTTCAGATGCAGTTTTCGATTGGCATTTCAAAAATAGGTGCCAAAAGGCATTTCAGATATAGTTGCCGATTGGCATTTTAAAAATAGGTGCCGATAGGCATTTCAGATATAGAAGCCGATAGGTATTTCAAATATAGGTGTCGATAGGCATTTCAGATATGGTTGCCGATAGGAATTTCAAATATAGGTGCTGATAGGCATTTCAGATGTAGTTTCCGATAGGCATTTCAAAAATAGGTGCTGATAGGCATTTCAGATATAGGTGCCGTTAGGCATTTCAGATATAGTTGCCGATTGGCATTTTAAAAATAGGTGCCGATAGGCATTTTAGATGTAGTTTCCGATAGGCATTTCAAAAATAGGTGCCGATAGGCATTTCAGATATAGGTGCCGATAGGCATATCAGATTTAGTTGCCGATAGGCATTTAAAATATAGGTGCCGATAGGCATTTTAAATATAGGTGTCGATAGGCATTTCAGATATAAATGCCGAAAGGCATTTCAAATATAGGTGCCGATAGGCATTGCTGATGTGGTTGCCGATAGGCATTTCAAATATAGGTGCTGATAGGCATTTCAGATGTAGTTTCCGATAGGCATTTCAAAAATAGGTGCCGATAGGCATTTAAGATATAGGTGCCGATAGGCATTTCAGATATAGTTGCCGATTGGCATTTTAAGAATAGGTGCCGATAGGCATTTCAGATATAGAAGCCGATAGGCATTTCAAATAAAGGTGCCGATAGGCATTCCAGATATGGTTGCCGATAGGCATTTCAAATATAGGTGCTGATAGGCATTTCAAAAATAGGTGCCGATAGGCATTTCAGATATAGGTGCCGATAGGCATTTCAGATATAGTTGCCGATTGGCATTTTAAAAATAGGTGCCGATAGGAATTTCAGATATAGAAGCCGATAGGCATTTCAAATATAGGTGCCGATTGGCATTCCAGATATGGTTGCCGATAGGCATTTCAAATATAGGTGCTGATAGGCATTTCAGATGCAGTTTTCGATTGGCATTTCAAAAATAGGTGCCGATAGGCATTTCAGATATAGGTGCCGATAGGCATTTCAGATATAGTTGCCGATTGGCATTTTAAAAATAGGTGCCGATAGGCATTTCAGATATAGAAGCCGATAGGCATTTCAAATATAGGTGCCGATAAGCATTCCAGATATGGTTGCCGATAGGCATTTCAAATATAGGTGCTGATAGGCATTTCAGATGTAGTTTCCGATAGGCATTTCAAAAATTGGTGCCAATAGGCATTTCAGATATAGGTGCCGATAGGCATTTCAGATATAGTAACCGATTGGCATTTTAAAAATAGGTGCCGATAGGCATTTCAGATATAGAAGCCGATAGGTATTTCAAATATAGGTGTCGATAGGCAATTCAAATATGGTTGCCGATAGGCATTTCAAATATAGGTGCTGATAGGCATTTCAGATGTAGTTTCCGATAGGCATTTAAAAAATAGGTGCCAATAGGCATTTCAGCTATAGGTGCCGATAAGCTTTTCTGATATAGTTGCCGATTGGCATTTTAAAAATAGGTACCGTAAGGCATTTCAGATATAGAAGCCGATAGGCATTTCAAATATAGGTGCCGATAGGCATTCCAGATATGGTTGCCGATAGGCATTTCAAATATAGGTTCCGATAGGCATTTCAGATATAGAAGCCGATAGGCATTTCAAAAATAGGTGCTGATAGGCATTTCATATATAGGTGCCGATAGGCATTTCAGATATAGTTGCCAATTGGCATTTTAAAAATAGGTGCTGATAGGCATTTCAGATATAGAAGCCGATAGGCATTTCAAATATAGGTGCCGATAGGCATTTTAGATATGGATGCCGATAGGCATTTCAAATATAGGTGCCGATAGGCATTTCAGATATAGTTGCCGATTGGCGTTTTAAAAATAGGTGCCGATAGGCATTTCAGATATAGAAGCCGATAGGCATTTCAAATATAGGTGCCGATAGGCATTCCAGATATGGTTGCCGATAGGGATTTCAAATATAGGTGCTGATAGGCATTTCAGATGTTGTTTCCGATAGGCATTTCAAAAATTGGTGCCGATAGGCATTTCAGATATAGGTGCCGATAGGCATTCCAGATATAGTTGCCGATTGGCATTTTAAAAATAGGTGCCGATAGGCATTTCAGATATAGAAGCCGATAGGTATTTCAAATATAAGTGTCGATAGGCATTTCAGATATGGTTGCCGATAGGCCTTTCAAATATTGGTGCCGATAGGCATTTCAGATGTAGTTTCCGATAGGCATTTCAAAAATAGGTGCCGATAGGCATTTCAGATATAGGTGCCGGTAGGCATTACAGATATAGTTGCCGATTAGCATTTTAAAAATAGGCGCCAATAGGCATTTCAGATATAGAAGCCGATAGGCATTTCAAATATAGGTGCCGATAGGCATTCCAGATATGGTTGCTGATAGGCATTTCCAATATAGGTGCTGATAGACATTTCAGATGTAGTTTCCGATAGGCATTTCAAAAATAGGTTACCGATAGGCATTTCATATATAGGTGCCGATAGGCATTTCAGATATAGTTGCCGATTGGCATTTTAAAAATAGGTGCCGATAGGCATTTCAGATATAGAAGCCGATAGGCATTTCAAATATAGGTGCCGATAGGTATTCCAGATATGGTTGCCGATAGGCATTTCAAATATAGGTGCTGATAGGCATTTCAGATGTAGTTTCCGATAGGCATTTCAAAAATAGGTGCCGATAGGCATTTCAGGTATAGGTGCCGATAGGCATTTCAGATATAGTTGCCGATTGGCATTTTAAAAAAAAATGTCGATAGGCATTTTAGATATAGAAGCCGATAGGTATTTCAAATATAGGTGTCGATAGGCATTTCAAATATGGTTGCCGATAGGCATTTCAAATATAGGTGCTGATAGGCATTTCAGATGTAGTTTCCGATAGGCATTTCAAAAATAGGTGCCGATAGGCATTTCAGATATAGGGGCCGATAGGCATTTCAGATAGAGTTGCCGATTGGCATTTAAAAAATAGGTGCCGATAGGCATTTTAGATGTAGTTTCCGATAGTCATTTCAAAAATAGATGCCGATAGGCATTTCAGATATAGGTGCCGATAGGCATATCAGATATAGTTACCGATAGGCATTTAAAATATAGGTGCCGATAGGCATTTCAAATATAGGTGCCGATAGGCATTTCAGATATAGTTGCTGATTGGAATTTTAAAAATAGGTGCCGATAGGCATTTCAGATATAGAAGCCGATAGGCATTTCAAATATAGGTGCTGATAGGCATTCCAGATATGGTTGCCGATAGGCATTTCAAATATAGGTGCTGATAGGCATTTCAGATGTAGTTTCCGATAGGCATTTCAAAAATTGGTGCCGATAGGCATTTTAGATATAGGTGCCGATAGGCATTTCAGATATAGTTGCCGATTGGTATTTTAAAAATATGTGCCGATAGGCATTTCAGATATAGAAACTGATAGGCAATTTAAATATAGGTGCCGATAAGCATTCCAGATATGGTTGCCGATAGGCATTTCAAATATAGGTGCTGATAGGCATTTCAGATGTAGTTTCCGATAGGCATTTCAAAAATTTGTGCCGATAGGCATTTCAGATATAGGTGCCGATAGGCATTTCAGATATAGTTGCCGATTGGCATTTTAAAAAAAAATGTCGATAGGCATTTTAGATATGGAAGCCGATAGGTATTTCAAATATAGGTGTCGATAGGCATTTCAAATATGGTTGCCGATAGGCATTTCAAATATAGGTGCTGATAGGCATTTCAGATGTAGTTTCCGATAGGCATTTCAAAAATAGGTGCCGATAGGCATTTCAGATATAGGTGCCGATAGGCATTTCAGATATAGTTGCCGATTGGCATTTTAATAATAGATGTCGATAGGCATTTTAGATATAGAAGCCGATAGGCATTTCAAATATATAGGTGCCGATAGGCATTCCAGATATGGTTGCTGATAGGCATTTCAAATATAGGTGCTGATAGGCATTTCAGATGTAGTTTCCGATAGGCATTTCAAAAATTGGTGCCGATAGGCATTTCAGATATAGGTGCCGATAGGCATTTCAGATATAGTTACCGATTTGCATTTTAAAAATAGGGGCCGATAGGCATTTCAGATATAGAAGCCGATAGGTATTTCAAATATAGGTGTCGATAGGCATTTCAGATATGGTTGCCGATAGGCATTTCAAATATAGGTGCTGATAAGCATTTCAGATGTAGTTTCCGATAGGCATTTCAAAAATAGGTGCCGATAGGCATTTCAGATATAGGTGTCGATAGGCATTTCAGATATAGTTGCCGATTGGCATTTTAAAAATAGGTGCCGATAGGCATTTCAGATATAGAAGCCGATAGGCATTTCAAATATAGGTGCCGATAGGCATTCCAGATATGGTTTCCGATAGGCATTTCAAATATAGGTGCCGATAAGCATTTCAGACATAGTTGCCAATTGGCATTTTAAAAATAGGGCCGATAGGCATTTCAGATATAGAAGCCGATAGGCATTTCAAATATAGGTGCCGATAGGCATTCCAAATATGGTTGCCGATAGGCATTTCAAATATAGGTGCTGATAGGCATTTCAGATGCAGTTTTCGATTGGCATTTCAAAAATAGGTGCCGATAGGCATTTCAGATATAGTTGCCGATTGGCATTTTAAAAATAGGTGCCGATAGGCATTTCAGATATAGAAGCCGATAGGTATTTCAAATATAGGTGTCGATAGGCATTTCAGATATGGTTGCCGATAGGCATTTCAAATATAGGTGCTGATAGGCATTTCAGATGTAGTTTCCGATAGGCATTTCAAAAATAGGTGCTGATAGGCATTTCAGATATAGGTGCCGTTAGGCATTTTAGATATAGTTGCCGATTGGCATTTTAAAAACAGGTGCCGATAGGCATTTTAGATGTAGTTTCCGATAGGCATTTCAAAAATAGGTGCCGATAGGCATTTCAGATATAGGTGCCGATAGGCATATCAGATTTAGTTGCCGATAGGCATTTAAAATATAGGTGCCGATAGGCATTTTAAATATAGGTGTCGATAGGCATTTCAGATATAAATGCCGAAAGGCATTTCAAATATAGGTGCCGATAGGCATTGCTGATGTGGTTGCCGATAGGCATTTCAAATATAGGTGCTGATAGGCATTTCAGATGTAGTTTCCGATAGGCATTTCAAAAATAGGTGCCGATAGGCATTTTAGATATAGGTGCCGATAGGCATTTCAGATATAGTTGCCGATTGGCATTTTAAGAATAGGTGCCGATAGGCATTTCAGATATAGAAGCCGATAGGCATTTCAAATAAAGGTGCCGATAGGCATTCCAGATATGGTTGCCGATAGGCATTTCAAATATAGGTGCTGATAGGCATTTCAAAAATAGGTGCCGATAGGCATTTCAGATATAGGTGCCGATAGGCATTTCAGATATAGTTGCCGATTGGCATTTTAAAAATAGGTGCCGATAGGAATTTCAGATATAGAAGCCGATAGGCATTTCAAATATAGGTGCCGATAGGCATTCCAGATATGGTTGCCGATAGGCATTTCAAATATAGGTGCTGATAGGCATTTCAGATGCAGTTTTCGATTGGCATTTCAAAAATAGGTGCCGATAGGCATTTCAGATATAGGTGCCGATAGGCATTTCAGATATAGTTGCCGATTGGCATTTTAAAAATAGGTGCCGATAGGCATTTCAGATATAGAAGCCGATAGGCATTTCAAATATAGGTGCCGATAAGCATTCCAGATATGGTTGCCGATAGGCATTTCAAATATAGGTGCTGATACGCATTTCAGATGTAGTTTCCGATAGGCATTTCAAAAATTGGTGCCGATAGGCATTTCAGATATAGGTGCCGATAGGCATTTCAGATATAGTAACCGATTGGCATTTTAAAAATAGGTGCCGATAGGCATTTCAGATATAGAAGCCGATAGGTATTTCAAATATAGGTGTCGATAGGCAATTCCAATATGGTTGCCGATAGGCATTTCAAATATAGGTGCTGATAGGCATTTCAGATGTAGTTTCCGATAGGCATTTAAAAAATAGGTGCCAATAGGCTTTTCAGCTATAGGTGCCGATAAGCTTTTCTGATATAGTTGCCGATTGGCATTTTAAAAATAGGTACCGTAAGGCATTTCAGATATAGAAGCCGATAGGCATTTCAAATATAAGTGCCGATAGGCATTCCAGATATGGTTGCCGATAGGCATTTCAAATATAGGTTCCGATAGGCATTTCAGATATAGAAGCCGATAGGCATTTCAAAAATAGGTGCCGATAGGCATTTCATATATAGGTGCCGATAGGCATTTCAGATATAGTTGCCAATTGGCATTTTAAAAATAGGTGCTGATAGGCATTTCAGATATAGAAGCCGATAGGCATTTCAAATATAGGTGCCGATAGGCATTCCAGATATGGTTGCCGATAGGCATTTCAAATATAGGTGCCGATAGGCATTTCAGATATAGTTGCCGATTGGCATTTTAAAAATAGGTGCCGATAGGCATTTCAGATATAGATGCCGATAGGCATTTCAAATATAGGTGCCGATAGGCATTCCAGATGTGGTTGCCGATAGGGATTTCAAATATAGGTGCTGATAGGCATTTCAGATGTTGTTTCCGATAGGCATTTCAAAAATTGGTGCCGATAGGCATTTCAGATATAGGTGCCGATAGGCATTCCAGATATAGTTGCCGATTGGCATTTTAAAAATAGGTGCCGATAGGCATTTCAGATATAGAAGCCGATAGGTATTTCAAATATAAGTGTCGATAGGCATTTCAGATATGGTTGCCGATAGGCCTTTCAAATATTGGTGCCGATAGGCATTTCAGATGTAGTTTCCGATAGGCATTTCAAAAATAGGTGCCGATAGGCATTTCAGATATAGGTGCCGGTAGGCATTACAGATGTAGTTGCCGATTAGCATTTTAAAAATAGGCGCCAATAGGCATTTCAGATATAGAAGCCGATAGGCATTTCAAATATAGGTGCCGATAGGCATTCCAGATATGGTTGCTGATAGGCATTTCCAATATAGGTGCTGATAGACATTTCAGATGTAGTTTCCGATAGGCATTTCAAAAATAGGTTACCGATAGGCATTTCAGATATAGGTGCCGATAGGCATTTCAGATATAGTTGCCGATTGGCATTTTAAAAATAGGTGCCGATAGGCATTTCAGATATAGAAGCCGATAGGCATTTCAAATATAGGTGCCGATAGGTATTCCAGATATGGTTGCCGATAGGCATTTCAAATATAGGTGCTGATAGGCATTTCAGATGTAGTTTCCGATAGGCATTTCAAAAATAGGTGCCGATAGGCATTTCAGGTATAGGTGCCGATAGGCATTTCAGATATAGTGGCCGATTGGCATTTTAAAAATAGAAGTCGATAGGCATTTCAGATATAGAAGCCGATAGGCATTTCAAATATAGGTGCCGATAGGCATTCCAAATATGGTTGCCGATAGGCATTTCAAATATAGGTGCTGATAGGCATTTCAGATGTAGTATCCGATAGGCATTTCAAAAATTGGTGGCGATAGGCATTTCAGATATATGTGCCGATAGGCATTTCAGATATAGTTGCCGATTGGCATTTTAAAAATAGGTGCCGATAGGCATTTCAGATATAGAAGCCGATAGGTATTTCAAATATAGGTGTCGATAGGCATTTCAGATATGGTTGCCGATAGGCTTTTCAAATATAGGTGCCGATAGGCATTTCAGATGTAGTTTCCGATAGGCATTTCAAAAATAGGTGCCGATAGGCATTTCAGGTATAGGTGCCGATAGGCATTTCAGATATAGTGGCCGACTGGCATTTTAAAAATAGGTGTCGATAGGCATTTCAGATATAGTGGCCGATTGGCATTTTAAAAATAGGTGTCGATAGGCATTTCAGATATAGAAGTCGATAGGCATTTCAAATATAGGTGCTGATAGGCATTCCAAATATGGTTGCCGATAGGCATTTAAAATATAGGTGCTGATAGGCATTCCAGATGTAGTTTCCGATAGGTATTTCAAAAATTGGTGCCGATAGGCATTTCAGATATAGGTGCCGATAGGCATTTCAGATATAGTTACCGATTGGCATTTTAAAAATAGGTGCCGATAGGCATTTCAGGTATAGAAGCCGATATGAATTTCAAATATAGGTGTCGATAGGCATTTCAGATATGTTTGCCGATAGGCATTTCAAATATAGGTGCTGATAGGCATTTCAGATGTAGTTTCCGAGAGGCATTTCAAAAATAGGTGCCGATAGGCATTTCAGATATAAGTGTCGATAGGCATTTCAGATATAGTTGCCGATTGGCATTATAAAAATAGGTGCCGATAGGCATTTCAGATATAGAAGCCGATAGGCATTTCAAATATAGGTGCCGATAGGCATTCCAGATATGGTTGCCGTAGGCATTTCAAATATAGGTGCCGATAGGCATTTCAGATATAGAAGCCGATATGCATTTCAAAAATAGGTGCCGATAGGCATTTCAGATATAGGTGCCGATAGGCATTTCAGATATAGTTGCCAATTGGCATTTTAAAAATAGGTGCCGATAGGCATTTCAGATATAGAAGCCGATAGGCATTTCAAATATAGGTGCCGATAGGCATTCCAGATATGGTTGCCGATAGGCATTTCGAATATAGGTGCTGATAGGCATTTTAGATGTAGTTTCCGATAGGCATTTCAAAAATTGATGCCGATAGGCATTTCAGATATAGGTGCCGATAGGCATTTCAGATATAGAAGCCGATAGGTATTTCAAATATAGGTGTCGATAGGCATTTCAGATATGTTTGCCGATAGGCATTTCAAATATAGGAGCAGATAGGCATTTCAGATGTAGTTTCCGATAGGCATTTCAAAAATAGGTGCCGATAGGCATTTCAGATATAGGTGCCGATAGGCATTTCAGATAGAGTTGCCGATTGGCATTTAAAAAATAGGTGCCGATAGGCATTTTAGATGTAGTTTCCGATAGTCATTTCAAAAATAGGTGCCGATAGGCATTTCAGATATAGGTGCCGATAGGCATATCAGATATAGTTACCGATAGGCATTTAAAATATAGGTGCCGATAGGCATTTCAAATATAGGTGCCGATAGGCATTTCAGATATAGTTGCTGATTGGAATTTTAAAAATAGGTGCCGATAGGCATTTCAGATATAGAAGCCGATAGGCATTTCAAATATAGGTGCTGATAGGCATTCCAGATATGGTTGCCGATAGGCATTTCAAATATAGGTGCTGATAGGCATTTCAGATGTAGTTTCCGATAGGCATTTCAAAAATTGGTGCCGATAGGCATTTTAGATATAGGTGCCGATAGGCATTTCAGATATAGTTGCCGATTGGCATTTTAAAAATATGTGCCGATAGGCATTTCAGATATAGAAACTGATAGGCATTTCAAATATAGGTGCCGATAAGCATTTCAGATATGGTTGCCGATAGGCATTTCAAATATAGGTGCTGATAGGCATTTCAGATGTAGTTTCCGATAGGCATTTCAAAAATTTGTGCCGATAGGCATTTCAGATATAGGTGCCGATAGGCATTTCAGATATAGTTGCCGATTGGCATTTTAAAAAAAAATGTCGATAGGCATTTTAGATATAGAAGCCGATAGGTATTTCAAATATAGGTGTCGATAGGCATTTCAAATATGGTTGCCGATAGGCATTTCAAATATAGGTGCTGATAGGCATTTCAGATGTAGTTTCCGATAGGCATTTCAAAAATAGGTGCCGATAGGCATTTCAGATATAGGTGCCGATAGGCATTTCAGATATAGTTGCCGATTGGCATTTTAATAATAGATGTCGATAGGCATTTTAGATATAGAAGCCGATAGGCATTTCAAATATATAGGTGCCGATAGGCATTCCAGATATGGTTGCTGATAGGCATTTCAAATATAGGTGCTGATAGGCATTTCAGATGTAGTTTCCGATAGGCATTTCAAAAATTGGTGCCGATAGGCATTTCAGATATAGGTGCCGATAGGCATTTCAGATATAGTTACCGATTTGCATTTTAAAAATAGGGGCCGATAGGCATTTCAGATATAGAAGCCGATAGGTATTTCAAATATAGGTGTCGATAGGCATTTCAGATATGGTTGCCGATAGGCATTTCAAATATAGGTGCTGATAAGCATTTCAGATGTAGTTTCCGATAGGCATTTCAAAAATAGGTGCCGATAGGCATTTCAGATATAGGTGTCGATAGGCATTTCAGATATAGTTGCCGATTGGCATTTTAAAAATAGGTGCCGATAGGCATTTCAGATATAGAAGCCGATAGGCATTTCAAATATAGGTGCCGATAGGCATTCCAGATATGGTTGCCGATAGGCATTTCAAATATAGGTGCCGATAAGCATTTCAGACATAGTTGCCAATTGGCATTTTAAAAATAGGGCCGATAGGCATTTCAGATATAGAAGCCGATAGGCATTTAAAATATAGGTGCCGATAGGCATTCCAAATATGGTTGCCGATAGTCATTTCAAATATAGGTGCTGATAGGCATTTTAGATGTAGTTTCCGATAGGCATTTCAAAAATTATTGCCGATAGGCATTTCAGATATCGGTGCCTATAGGAATTTCAGATATAAAAGCCGATAGGCATTTCAAATATAGGTGCCGATAGGCGTACCAGATATGGTTGCCGATAGGCATTTCAAATATAGGTGCTGATAGGCATTCCAGATGTAGTTTCCGATAGGCATTTCAAAAATTGATGCCGATAGGCGTTTCAGATATAGGTGCCGATAGGCATTTCAGATATAGTTGCCAACTGGCATTTTAAAAATAGGTGCCGATAGGCATTTCAGATATAGAAGCCGATAGGCATTTCAAATATAGGTGCTGATAGGCATTTTAGATGTAGTTTCCGATAGGCATTTCAAAAATTGATGCCGATAAGCATTTCAGATATAGGTGCCGATAGACATTTCAGATATATTTGCCGATTGGCATTTTAAAAGAAGGTGCCGATAGGCATTTCAGATATAGAAGCCGATAGGTATTTCAAATATAGGTGTCGATAGGCATTTCAGATATGGTTGCCGATAGGCATATCAAATATAGGAGCAGATAGGCATTTTAGATGTAGTTTCTGAAAGGCATTACAAAAATAGGTGCCGATAGGCATTTCAGATATAGGTGCCGATAGGCATTTCAGATATAGTTGCCGATTGGCATTTTAAAAATAGGTGCCGATAGGCATTTCAGATATAGAAGCCGATAGGCATTTCAAATATAGGTGCCGATAGGCATTCCAGATATGGTTGCCAATAGGCATTTCAAATATAGGTGCCGATAGGCATTTCAGATGTAGTTTCCGATAGGCATTTCAAAAATTGGTGCCGATAGGCATTTCAGATATAGTTGCCGATTGGCATTTTAAAAATAGATGCCGATAGGCATTTCAGGTATAGAAGCCGATAGGTAATTCAAATATAGGTGTCGATAGGCATTTCAGATATGGTTGCCGATAGGCATTTCAAATATAAGTGCTGATAGGCATTTCAGATGTAGTTTCCGATAGGCATTTCAAAAATAGGTGCCGATAGGCATTTCAGATATAGGTGCCGATAGGCATTTCAGATATAGTTGCGGATTGGCATTTTAAAAACAGGTTTCGAGAGGCATTTCGGATATAGAAGCCGATAGGTATTTCAAATATAGGTGTCGATAGGCATTTCAGATATGGTTGCCGATAGGCATTTCAAATATAGGTGCCGATAGGCATTTCAGATATAGAAGCCGATAGGCATTTCAAAAATAGGTGCCGATAGGCATTTCAGATATAGGTGCCGATAGGCATTTCAGATATAGTTGCCAATTGGCATTTTAAAAATAGGTGCCGATAGGCATTTCAGATATAGAAGCCGATAGGTATTTCAAATATAGGTGTCGATAGGCATTTCAGATATGGTTGCCGATAGGCATTTCAATAATAGGTGCTGATAGGCATTTTAGATGTAGTTGCCGATAGGCATTTCAAAAATTGATGCCGATAGGCATTTCAGATATAGGTGCCGATGGGCATTTCAGATATAGTTGCCGATTGGCATTTTAAAAACAAGTGCCGATAGGCATTTAAGATATAGAAGCCGATAGGTATTTCAAATACAGGTGTCGATAGGCATTTCAGATATGGTTTCCGATTGGCATTTCAAATATAGGAGCAGATAGGCATTTCAGATGTAGTTTCCGAAAGGCATTTAAAAAATAGGTGCCGATAGTCATTTCAGATATAGCTGCCGATACGCATTTCAGATATAGTTGCCGATCGGCATTTTAAAAATAGGTGCCGATAGGCATTTCAGATATAGAAGCCGATAGGCATTTCAGATATAGGTGCCGATAGGCATTTCAGATATAGTTGCCGATTGGCATTTTAAAAATAGTTGCCGATAGGCATTTCAGATATAGAATCCGATAGGTATTTCAAATATAAGTGTCGATAGGCATTGCAGATATGGTTGCCGATAGGCATTTCAAATATTGGTGCTGATAGGCATTTCAGATGTAGTTTCTGATAGGCATTTCAAAAATAGGTGCCGATAGGCATTTCAGATATAGGTGCCGATAGGCATTACAGATATAGTTGCCGATTAGCATTTTAAAAATAGGTGCCAATAGGCATTTCAGATATAGAAGCCGATACGCATTTGAAATATAGGTGCCGATAGGCATTCCAGATATGGTTGCCGATAGGCATTTCAAATATAGGTGCTGATAGGCATTTCAGATGTAGTTTCCGATAGGCATTTCAAAAATTGGTGGCGATAGGCATATCAGATATAGGTGCCGATAGGCTATTCAGATATAGTTGCCGATTAGCATTTTAAAAATAGGTGCCGATAGGCATTTCAGATATAGAAGCCGATAGGTATTTCAAATATAGGTGTCGATAGGCATTTCAGATATGGTTGCCGATAGGCATTTCAATAATAGGTGCTGATAGGCATTTCAGATGTAGTTTCCGATAGGCATTTCAAAAATAGGTGCCGATAGGCATTTCAGGTATATGTGCCGATAGGCATTTCAGATATAGTGGCCGATTGGCATTTTAAAAATCGGTGTCGATAGGCATTTCATATATAGAAGCCGATAGGCATTTCAAATATAGGTGCCGATAGGCATTCCAAATATGGTTGCCGATAGGCATTTCAAATATAGGTGCTGATAGGCATTCCAGATGTAGTTTCCGATAGGCATTTCAAAAATTGGTGCCGATAGGCATTTCAGATATAGGTGCCGATAGGCATTTCAAATATAGTTACCGATTGGCATTTTAAAAATAGGTGCCGATAGGCATTTCAGATATAGAAGCCGATAGGCATTTCAAATATAGGTGCCGATAGGCATTCCAGATATGGTTGCCGTAGGCATTTCAAATATAGGTGCCGATAGGCATTTCAGATATAGAAGCCGATAGGAATTTCAAAAATAGGTGCCGATAGGCATTTCAGATATAGGTGCCGATAGGCATTTCAGATATAGTTGCCAATTGGCATTTTAAAAATAGGTGCCGATAGGCATTTCAGATATAGAAGCCGATAGGCATGTCAAATATAGGTGCTGATAGGCATTCCAGATATGGTTGCCGATAGGCATTTCAAATATAGGTACTGATAGGCATTTTAGATGTAGTTTCCGATAGGCATTTCAAAAATTGATGCCGATAGGCATTTCAAATATAGGTGCCGATAGGCATTTCAGATATAGTAGCCGATTGGCATTTTAAAAACAGGTGCCGATAGGCATTTCAGATATAGAAGCCGATAGGTATTTCAAATATAGGTGTCGATAGGCATTTCAGATATGGTTGCCGATAGGCATTTCAAATATAGGAGCAGATAGGCATTTCAGATGTAGTTTCCGATAGGCATTTCAAAAATAGGTGCCGATAGGCATTTCAGATATAGGTGCCGATAGACATTTCAAATATAGGTGCCGATAGGCATTTCAGATATAGTTGCCGATTGGAATTTTGAAAATAGGTGCCGATAGGCATTTCAGATATAGAAGCCGATAGGCATTTCAAATATAGGTGCTGATAGGCATTCCAGATATGGTTGCCGATAGGCATTTCAAATATAGGTGCTGATAGGCATTTCAGATGTAGTTTCCGATAGGCATTTCAAAAATTGGTGCCGATAGGCATTTCAGATATAGGTGCCGATAGGCATTTCAGATATAGTTGCCGATTGGCATTTTAAAAATAGGTGCCGATAGGCATTTCAGATATAGAAGCCGATAGGCATTTCAAATATAGGTGCCGATAAGCATTCCAGACATGGTTGCCGATAGGCATTTCAAATATAGGTGCTGATAGGCATTTCAGATGTAGTTTCCGATAGGCATTTCAAAAATTGGTGCCGATAGGCATTTCAAATATAGGTGCCGATAGGCATTTCAGATATAGTTGCCGATTGGCATTTTAAAAATAGTTGTCGATAGGCATTTTAGATATAGAAGCCGATAGGTATTTCAAATATAGGTGTCGATAGGCATTTCAGATATGGTTGCAGATAGGCATTTCAAATATAGGTGCTGATAGGCATTTCAGATGTAGTTTCTGATAGGCATTTCAAAAATAGGTGCCGATAGGCATTTCAGATATAGGTGCCGATAGGCATTACAGATATAGTTGCCGATTAGCATTTTAAAAATAGGTGCCAATAGGCATTTCAGATATAGAAGCCGATACGCATTTCAAATATAGGTGCCGATAGGCATTCCAGATATGGTTGCCGATAGGCATTTCAAGTATAGGTGCTGATAGGCATTTCAGATGTAGTTTCCGATAGGCATTTAAAAAATAGGTGCCGATAGGCATTTCAGATATAGGTGCCGATAGGCATTTCAGATATAGTTGCCGATTGGCATTTAAAAAATACGTGCCGATCGGCATTTCAGATATAGAAGCCGATTGGCATTTCAAATATAGGTGCTGATAGGCATTTCAGATGTAGTTTCCGATAGGCATTTCAAAAATAGGTGCCGATAGGCATTTCAGATATAGGTTCCGATAGGCATTTGAGATATAGTTGCCGATTGGCATTTTAAAAATAGGTGCCGACAGGCATTTCAGATATAGAAGCCGATAGGCATTTCAAATATAGGTGCCGATAAGCATTCCAGATATAGTTGCCGATAGGGATTTCAAATATAGGTGCTGATAGGCATTTCAGATGTAGTTTCCGATAGGCATTTCAAAAATTGGTGGCGATAGGCACTTCAGATATAGGTGCCGATAGGCATTTCAGATATAGTTGCCGATTGGCATTTTAAAAATAGGTGCCGATAGGCATTTCAGATATAGAAGCCGATAGGTATTTCAAATATAGGTGTCGATAGGCATTTCAGATATGGTTGCCGATAGGCATTTCAATTATAGGTGCTGATAGGCATTTCAGATGTAGTTTCCGATAGGCATTTCAAAAATAGGTGCCGATAGGCATTTCAGGTATATGTGCCGATAGGCATTTCAGATATAGTGGCCGATTGGCATTTTAAAAATAGGTGTCGATAGGCATTTCAGATATAGAAGCCGATAGGCATTTCAAATATAGGTGCCGATAGGCATTCCAAATATGGTTGCCGATAGGCATTTCAAATATAGGTGCTGATTGGCATTCCAGATGTAGTTTCCGATACGAATTTCAAAAATTGGTGCCGATAGGCATTTCAGATATAGGTGCCGATAGGCATTTCAAATATAGTTACCGATTGGCATTTTAAAAATAGGTGCCGATAGGTATTTCGGGTATAGAAGCCGATAGGTACTTCAAATATAGGTGTCGATAGGCATTTCAGATATGGTTGCCGATAGGCATTTCAAATATAGGTGCCGATAGGCATTTCAGATATAGAAGCCGATAGGCATTTCAAATATAGGTGCCGATAAGCATTCCAGATATGGTTGCCGATAGGCATTTCAAATATAGGTGCTGTAGGCATTTCAGATGTAGTTTCCGATAGGCATTTCAAAAATTGGTGCCGATAGGCATTTCAGATATAGGTGCCGATAGGCATTTCAGATATAGTTGCCGATTGGCATTTTAAAAATAGGTGCCGATAGGCATTTCAGATATAGAAGCCGATAGGTATTTCAAATATAGGTGTCGATAGGCATTCCAGATATGGTTGCCGATAGGCATTTCAAATATAGGTGCTGTAGGCATTTCAGATGTAGTTTCCGATAGGCATTTCAAAAATTGGTGCCGATAGGCATTTCAGATATAGTTGCCGATTGGCATTTTAAAAATAGGTGCCGATAGGCATCTAAGATATAGAAGCCGATAGGCATTTCAAATATAGGTGCCGTAGGCATTCCAGATATGGTTGCCGATAGGCATTTCAAATATAGGTGCTGTAGGCATTTCAGATGTAGTTTCCGATAGGCATTTCAGATATAGGTGCCGATAGGCATTTCAGATATAGTTGCCGATAGGCATTTCAAAAATTGGTGCCGATAGGCATTTCAGATATAGTTGCCGATTGGCTTTTTTAAAATAGGTGCCGATAGGCATCTAAGATATAGAAGCCGATAGGCATTTCAGATATAGGTGCCGATAGGCATTTCAGATATAGTTGCCGATTGGCATTTTAAAAACAAGGTGCCGATAGACATTTCAGATATAGAAGCCGATAGGTATTTTAAATATAGGTGTCGATAGGCATTTCAGATATGGTTGCCGATAAGCATTTCAAATATAGGAGCAGATAGGCATTTCAGATGTAGTTTCCGAAAGGCATTTCAAAAATATGTGCCGATAGGCATTTCAGATATAGGTGCCGATAGGCATTTCAGATATAGTTGCCGATTGGCATTTTAAAAATAGGTGCCGATAGGCATTTCAGATATAGAAGCCGATAGGCATTTCAAATATAGGTGCTGATAGGCATTCCAGATATGGTTGCCGATAAGCATTTCAATAATGAGTGCTGATAGGCATTTCAGATGTAGTTTCCGATAGGCATTTCAAAAATAGGTACCGATAGGCATTTCAGATATAGGTGCCGATAGGCATTTCAGATATAGATTCCAATTGGCATTTTAAATATAGGTGTCGATAGGCATTTCAGATATAGAAGCCGACAGGCATTTCAAATATAGGTGCCGATAGGCATTCCAGATATGGTTGCCGATAGGCATTTCAAATATAGGTGCTGATAGGCATTTCAGATGTAGTTTCCGATAGACATTTCAAAATTGGTGTCGATAGGCATTTCAGATATAGATGACGATAGGCATTTCAGATATAGTTGCCGATTGGCATTTTAAAAATAGGTGCCGATAGGCATTTCAGATATAGAAGCCGATAGGTATTTCAAATATAGGTGTCGATAGGCATTTCAGATATGGTTGCCGAAAGGCATTTCAAATAGAGGTGCTGATAGGCATTTTAGATGTAGTTTCCGATAGGCATTTCAAAAATAGGTGCTGAAAGGCATTTCAGATATATGTTCCGTTAGGCATTTCAGATATAGTTGCCGATTGGCATTTTAAAAATAGGTGCCGATAGGCATTTTAGATGTAGTTTCCGATAGGCATTTCAAAAATAGGTGCCGATAGGCTATTCAGATATAGGTGCCGAAAGGCATTTCAGATATAGTTGCCGATTGGCATTTTAAAAATAGGTGCCGATAGGCATTTCAGATATAGAAGTTAATAGGCATTTCAAATATAGGTGCCGATAGGCATTTCAGATATGGTTGCCGATAGGCATTTCAAATATAGGTGCTGATAGGCATTTCAGATGTAGTTTCCGATAGGCATTTCAAAAATAGGTGCCGACAGGCATATCAGATATAGGTGCCGATAGGCATTTCAGATATAGTTGCCGATTAACATTTTAAAAATAGCTGCCGATAGACATTTTAGATATAGAAGCCGATAGGCATTTCAAATATAGGTGCCGATAAACATTCCAGATATGGTTGCCGATAGGCATTTCAAATATAGGTGCTGATAGGCATTTCAGATGTAGTTTCCGATAGGCATTTCAAAAATTGGTGCCGATAGGCATTTCAGATATAGGTGCCGATAGGCATTTCAGATATAGAAGCCGATAGGCATTTCAAATATAGGTGCCGATAGGCATTCCAGATATGGTTGCTCATAGGCATTTCAAATATAGGTGCTGATAGGCATTCTAGATGTAGTTTTTGATAGGCATTTCAAAAATTGATGCCGATAGGCATTTCAGATGTAGGTGCCGATAGGCATTTCAGATATGGTTGCCGATAGGCATTTCAAATATAGGTGCTGATAGGCATTTCAGATGTAGTTTCCGATAGGCATTTCAAAAATAGGTGCCGATAGGCATTTCAGATATAGGTGCCGATAGGCATTTTAGATATAGTTGCCGATTGGCATTTTAAAAATAGGTGCCGATAGGCATTTCAGATATAGAAGCCGATAGGCATTTCAAATATAGGTGCCGATAGGCATTCCAGATATGGTTGCCAATAGGCATTTCAAATATAGGTGCTGATAGGCATTTCAGATGTAGTTTCCGATAGGCATTTCAAAAATAGGTGCCGATAGGCATTTCAGATACAGGTGCCGATAGGCATTTCAGATATAGTTGCCAATTGGCATTTTAAAAATAGGTGCCGATAGGCATTTCAGATATAGAAGCCGATAGGCATTTCAAATATAGGTGCCGATAGGCATTCCAGATATGGTTGCCGATAGGCATTTCAAATATAGGTGCTGATAGGCATTTTAGATGTAGTTTCCGATAGGCATTTCAAAAATTGATGCCGATAGGCATTTCAGATATAGGTGCCGACAGGCATTTCAGATATAGTTGCCGATTGGCATTTTAATAACAGGTGCCGATAGGCATTTCAGATATAGAAGCCGATAGGTATTTCAAATATAGGTGTCGATAGGCGTTTCAGATATGGTTGCCTGTAGGCATTTCAAATATAGGAGCAGATAGGCATTTTAGATGTAGTTTGCGAAAGGCATTTCAAAACTAGGTGCCGATAGGCATTTCAGATATAGTTGCCGATTTGCATTTTAAAATAGGTGCCGATAGGCATTTCAGATATAGAAGCCGATAGGCATTTCAAATATAGGTGCCGATAGGCATTCCAGATATGGTTGCCGATAGGCATTTCAAATATAGGTGCTGATAGGCATTTCAAAAATTAGTGCCGATGGGCATTTCAGAAATAGTTGCCGATTGGCATTTTAAAGATAAGTGCCGATAGGCATTTCAGATATAGTTGCCAATTGGCATTTTAAAAATAGGTGCCGATAGGCATTTCAGATATAGAAGCCGATAGGCATATCAAATATAGGTGCCGTAGGCATTCCAGATATGGTTGCCGATAGGCATTTCAAATTTAGGTGCTGATAGGCATTTTAGATGTAGTTTCCGATAGGCATTTCAAAAATTGATGCCGATAGGCATTTCAGATATAGGTGCCGATAGGCATTTCAGATATAGAAGCCGATAGGTATTTTAAATAAAGGTGTCGATAGGCATTTCAGATATGGTTGCCTATAAGCATTTCAAATATAGGAGCAGATAGGCATTTCAGATGTAGTTTCCGAAAGGCATTTCAAAAATAGGTGCCGATAGGCATTTCAGATATAGGTGCCGATAGGCATTTCAGATATAGTTGCCTATTGGCATTTTAAAAATAGGTGCCGATAGGCATTTTAGATATAGAAGCCGATAGGCATTTCAAATATAGGTGCCGATAGGCATTCCAGATATGGTTGCCGATAGGCATTTCAAATATGAGTGCTGTTAGGCATTTCAGATGTAGTTTCCGATAGGCATTTTAAAATACGTACCGATAGGCATTTCAGATATAGGTGCCGATAGGCATTTCAGATATAGTTGCCAATTGGCATTTTAAATATAGGTGTCGATAGGCATTTCAGATATAGAAGCCGATAGGCATTTCAAATATAGGTGTCGATAGGCATTCCAGATATGGTTGCCGATAGGCATTTCAAATATAGGTGCTGATAGGCATTTCAGATGTAGTTTCCGATAGGCATTTGAAAAAGAGGTGCCGATAGGCATTTCAGGTATAGGTGCCGATAGGCATTTCAGATATAGTTGCCGATTGGCATTTTAAAAATAGGTGCCGATAGGCATTTCAGATATAGAAGCCGATAGGTATTTCAAATATAGGTGTCGATAGGCATTTCAGATATGGTTGCCGATAGGCATTTCAAATATAGGTGCTGATAGGCATTTCAGGTGTAGTTTCCGATAGGCATTTCAAAAATAGGTGCTGATAGGCATTTCAGATATAGGTGCCGTTAGGCATTTCAGATATAGTTGCCGATTGGCATTTTAAAAATAGGTGCCGATAGGCATTTTAGATGTAGTTTCCGATAGGCATTTCAAAAATAGGTGCCGATAGGCATTTCAGATATAGGTGCCGATAGGCATATCAGATATAGTTGCCGATAGGCATTTAAAATATAGGTGCCGATAGGCATTTTAAATATAGGTGTCGATAGGCATTTCAGATATAAATGCCGAAAGGCATTTCAAATATAGGTGCCGATAGGCATTGCTGATGTGGTTGCCGATAGGCATTTCAAATATAGGTGCTGATAGGCATTTCAGATGTAGTTTCCGATAGGCATTTCAAAAATAGGTGCCGATAGGCATTTTAGATATAGGTGCCGATAGGCATTTCAGATATAGTTGCCGATTGGCATTTTAAGAATAGGTGCCGATAGGCATTTCAGATATAGAAGCCGATAGGCATTTCAAATAAAGGTGCCGATAGGCATTCCAGATATGGTTGCCGATAGGCATTTCAAATATAGGTGCTGATAGGCATTTCAGATGTAGTTTCCGATAGGCATTTGAAAAAGAGGTGCCGATAGGCATTTCAGGTATAGGTGCCGATAGGCATTTCAGATATAGTTGCCGATTGGCATTTTAAAAATAGGTGCCGATAGGCATTTCAGATATAGAAGCCGATAGGTATTTCAAATATAGGTGTCGATAGGCATTTCAGATATGGTTGCCGACAGGCATTTCAAATATAGGTGCTGATAGGCATTTCAGATGTAGTTTCCGATAGGCATTTCAAAAATAGGTGCTGATAGGCATTTCAGATATATGTGCCGTTAGGCATTTCAGATATAGTTGCCGATTGGCATTTTAAAAATAGGTGCCGATAGGCATTTTAGATGTAGTTTCCGATAGGCATTTCAAATATAGGTGCCGATAGGCATTTCAGATATAGGTGCCGATAGGCATATCAGATATAGTTGCCGATAGGCATTTAAAATATAGGTGCCGATAGGCATTTTAAATATAGGTGTCGATAGGCATTTCAGATATAAATGCCGAAAGGCATTTCAAATATAGGTGCCGATAGGCATTTCAGATGTAGTTTCCGATAGGCATTTCAAAAATAGGTGCTGATAGGCATTTCAGATATAGGTGCCGTTAGGCATTTCAGATATAGTTGCCGATTGGCATTTTAAAAATAGGTGCCGATAGGCATTTTAGATGTAGTTTCCGATAGGCATTTCAAAAATAGGTGCCGATAAGCATTTCAGATATAGGTGCCGATAGGCATATCAGATATAGTTGCCGATAGGCATTTAAAATATATGTGCCGATAGGCATTTTAAATATAGGTGCCGATAGGCATTTCAGATATAGTTGCCGATTGGCATTTTAAGAATAGGTGCCGATAGGCATTTCAGATATAGAAGCCGATAGGCATTTCAAATAAAGGTGCCGATAGGCATTCCAGATATGGTTGCCGATAGGCATTTCAAATATAGGTGCTGATAGGCATTTCAGATGTAGTTTCCGATAGGCATTTCAAAAATAGGTGCCGATAGACATTTCAGATATAGGTGCCGATAGGCATTTCAGATATAGTTGCCGATTGGCATTTTAAAAATAGGTGCCGATAGGAATTTCAGATATAGAAGCCGATAGGCATTTCAAATATAGGTGCCGATAGGCATTCCAGATATGGTTGCCGATAGGCATTTCAAATATAGGTGCTGATAGGCATTTCAGATGCAGTTTTCGATTGGCATTTCAAAAATAGGTGCCGATAGGCATTTCAGATATGGGTGCCGATAGGCATTTCAGATATAGTTGCCGATTGGCATTTTAAATATAGGTGCCGATAGGCATTTTAGATATAGAAGCCGATAGGCATTTCAAATATAGGTGCCGATAAGCATTCCAGATATGGTTGCCGATAGGCATTTCAAATATAGGTGCTGATAGGCATTTCAGATGTAGTTTCCGATAGGCATTTCAAAAATTGGTGCCGATAGGCATTTCAGATATAGGTGCCGATAGGCATTTCAGATATAGTAACCGATTGGCATTTTAAAAATAGGTGCCGATAGGCTTTTCAGATATAGAAGCCGATAGGTATTTCAAATATAGGTGTCGATAGGCAATTCAAATATGGTTGCCGATAGGCATTTCAAATATAGGTGCTGATAGGCATTTCAGATGTAGTTTCCGATAGGCATTTAAAAAATAGGTGCCAATAGGCATTTCAGCTATAGGTGCCGATAAGCTCTTCTGATATAGTTGCCGATTGGCATTTTAAAAATAGGTACCGTAAGGCATTTCAGATATAGAAGCCGATAGGCATTTCAAATATAGGTGCCGATAGGCATTCCAGATATGGTTGCCGATAGGCATTTCAAATATAGGTTCCGATAGGCATTTCAGATATAGAAGCCGATAGGCATTTCAAAAATAGGTGCCGATAGGCATTTCATATATAGGTGCCGATAGGCATTTCAGATATAGTTGCCAATTGGCATTTTAAAAATAGGTGCTGATAGGCATTTCAAATATAGAAGCTGATAGGCATTTCAAATATAGGTGCCGATAGGCATTCCAGATATGGTTGCCGATAGGCATTTCAAATATAGGTGCCGATAGGCATTTCAGATATAGTTGCCGATTGGCATTTTAAAAATAGGTGCCGATAGGCATTTCAGATATAGAAGCCGATAGGCATTTAAAATATAGGTGCCGATAGGCATTCCAGATATTGTTGCCGATAGGGATTTCAAATATAGGTGCTGATAGGCATTTCAGATGTTGTTTCCGATAGGCATTTCAAAAATTGGTGCCGATAGGCATTTTAGATATAGGTGCCGATAGGCATTCCAGATATAGTTGCCGATTGGCATTTTAAAAATAGGTGCCGATAGGCATTTCAGATATAGAAGCCGATAGGTATTTCAAATATAAGTGTCGATAGGCATTTCAGATATGGTTGCCGATAGGCCTTTCAAATATTGGTGCCGATAGGCATTTCAGATGTAGTTTCCGATAGGCATTTCAAAAATAGGTGCCGATAGGCATTTCAGATATAGGTGCCGGTAGGCATTACAGATATAGTTGCCGATTAGCATTTTAAAAATAGGTGCCAATAGGCATTTCAGATATAGAAGCCGATAGGCATTTCAAATATAGGTGCCGATAGGCATTCCAGATATGGTTGCTGATAGGCATTTCCAATATAGGTGCTGATAGACATTTCAGATGTAGTTTCCGATAGGCATTTCAAAAATAGGTTACCGATAGGCATTTCAGGTATAGGTGCCGATAGGCATTTCAGATATAGTGGCCGATTGGCATTTTAAAAATAGAAGTCTGTTACGTTTTGTAAGATAAAAAAAAGTTAAATTAGTTCGCTGGGCCCATTATTGATTGTTGTTTTACTTAACGTAACTAAATAGAAGGATACGATCAATTATACGCAAAAAAAAACAAATATACAGTTTAAAATAAAAAATGAATATATTTAACGGTATACCGATATAAAAATATAGTTTGGCAATCTTTAGAATAAATCACAAAAATAGTTCACAGTAAAAATTTCTCACAACAAGCAAAATAGTATTTTAGTACATTTTAATTTATCTAAAAAAAGAACTAAGCAAACACAAATAATTAAAAAAGGGAAATTATAAGAAGGGAAACACCAAGCCGTCCGAATACTGAATAAAAAAAATTCGTTTTTTAATTTTGCACAAGAATTTTGCAAAAATCAAAAAAAGAGACATTATGTAACAAGTACATTTTATCTTTTAGGCGTTACATAAGCGGTTTAAAAACAAGGTTTTGTTTTAATACAACTATTGATATTTCTATGCATTAAAAAAAAGGTATAATAAAAACATTATTATTTTGGTAATGACAAAGGAAATATTAGTATTTGAAAAAAACGCTACAATATCCCCCTCAAAAAAGAAGCGCTTTATGCGGCTTCAATTCGAACATGATATGGTTTTAGGTGAGAAATATGTGTTCGGTACTCTTGTTCCGGATCATTTGCGTCTACCAAGATACAGGACACCGGAGACGTGAAACGAACGATGCGTCGAGGTGATGACCATGGAGGCATAAATTTCTGACCCTCTTGCTTGCCTGGATCTGCGATGACGTGTTGCCGCTGGAGAACGAGCTGACCAACGTTGAAACCATGTCGAATTGGTCGGCGAAGATCATAAAGACGTTTGACCTTTTGGTGAGCGGCTTGGATACATTGCTGAACTTCTTCCGGGTTGGCGCTACGAACTTCGTCCACAAGTTTGTCGAGTCCCCACTGACGATCAAGAGCATTCTTTATCTCTCTACCGAGGAACAATCTTGCCGGGCTCTGGCGAGTAACTTCAGACTCATTAGTGTTATGAGACAAGGCAAAAAATGAAAGAAATTTATCCCAGTCTTTGTGATTATTCTTCGCCTGACTTCGAAGCATGATCGATAACGAAGCTTTTAGATCCCTCATGGAACGTTCAACCATATTTGACGAGGGTTGATAAGGAGAAGTGAATACCTGTTGTATTCCCCATGCGAAAGACATTCTCTTCATAAGTTTACTCCTGAAGACAGTAGCATTGTCGGATACTAGCATTCGTGGAGGACCGTAAGTGCACCATGTCTTGATAAGATTTTTACATGTAACGGAAGCCGTGGCTCGTCGACAGGGAATGACTTCAATCCATTTCGTATACGCATCCAACAGCACCAGAACGTAACGATTCCCAGATGACGACGGAATAATCGGTCCACAGTAATCTATATAAACTTTATCGAAGGGACTTACCGGCACGGTGGAGGCCATAGGAGCTCCGATTCTCTTGTTAGACGGCTTGACTTGTTGGCATGCATCACACGATCTGACGTAGCTTCTTACATCTTTAAAAAGATCTGCCCACCAAAAACGACGACTAATGGCTCGATACGTCTTCGTTATTCCAGGGTGACCAGCGTCCATGTCGTGGAAGTAGTAAAGGATCATTCTTCGGACTTTCGCAGGGATCACAACGCGCTTCCAGTGATGTCTTCCCACCAGCTTCATCAGGATACCGTCACGCTGAACAAACCCTTTGACATCTTCACCATTGCGAATACGCTGTAAGATGAGGTTAGTTTCTGGATCAGATTCCTGGTGATTTTTGATGTTAAGAAAACTCTCTGGAACCTCGTGCAAAAAATTGAGAGAGTTATTCGATGACTGAATATCCTTTTCATTTTCAGGTTCTTCATCATACATGCGGCTCAGAGCATCCGCTACTGAATTCATTTGACCCTTGATGTGTTGTACTTCAAAATTATAATGGGATAATTTCAGAACCCAGCGTCCTACCTTCCCGAGCTGTTTTGGGTGACGTATCATCCATGATAAAGCCTCGTTATCTACCTGTAGAATAAATTTATTTACTTGCAGGTAGTCATGAAATTTGTCCAAGGCGAATATAACACCTAAGGCTTCACGCTCCAAAATTTGGTACCTCTTCTCGGTATCGCTTAGTTTCCGAGATGCGTACGCCACCGGATGGATTCCATCCACAAACTCCTGGAGGAGGACGGCTCCCAAAGCGACATCAGATGAATCACAGCGAACGATGAAAATGCGGTCAAAATCGGGGAATTTCAGAACTGGAGCTACAGATAAAGCGTTCTTCAATTTATTGATGGCTTCAATTTGCTCGGTACCTATGTTAAAACGAATACCCTTGCGTTTTAATTGGTTAAGCGGAGCAGCAAGCTCACTAAAACGTTCAATAAAGCGAGCGAAATAGGCAGTCATTCCCAGAAAAGACTTCACCTGCTTGAGATTTTTCGGAATGGGAAGCCTTTGTATGGCTTCTACCTTCTCAGAATCTATATGACATCCATGGGCATCGATAACGTATCCCAGACACTTGACTCTCGTCATACATAAGTGAGTTTTCTCGGGATTGACTGTAAATCCAGATTGACGAAGTCGCTCGAAAACCTGCTGTAAATGATCGAGATGCTCTTCAAAATTCTTCGAATAAATCAATAAATCATCAAAATAATTAGTGACGAACTTGAAGTGAAGATCTCCAAAAATTGAATTAATTATTCTATTTAATGCTGCTGCCGAAACAGCCAGCCCAAAAGGTAAAAACCTGTATTGATAGGAACCAAAACTTGTAGCAAACGCAGTGATTGGTTTAGAATCTTCGGTGAGTGGCAGTTGGTGATAAGCCATATTTAAATCCAGCTTGGTGAAAATAGTAGCATCTTTGAGACACTGGAACATCGAATCTGGCCTAGGGACCGGGAAGGCATCGTATCGAACCCGTTGATTCACCCGTCTGTAATCAACTACCAATCGTTGACCTCCGTCCTTCTTTGGAACCAGAAAACACGGACTAGAGTACGGAGACAAGCTAGGCTCAATGACTTGAAGATCTAAAAGCTTCTGGATGTGCGATCTCATAACGGCGG
This sequence comes from Venustoraphidia nigricollis, assembly GCA_034508555.1. Lineage (NCBI taxonomy): Eukaryota > Metazoa > Arthropoda > Insecta > Raphidioptera > Raphidiidae > Venustoraphidia > Venustoraphidia nigricollis. The sequence continues at coordinate 1,170,761 of JAVRKA010000093.1, read as the reverse complement.
CCTTCGGAGGTGTAAGCGGGTACGGCGACTGATGAATCGGAGTAGGGTCGGTTAGTAGAATCCGGTAAGCATAATTTTCAACTTTGCCCAATCTTGTAGTAACGGTATTGCTATACTTCGAAAGTAAATCTTCTATAAGACTACGCTGATCGTTGCTTAATTGTAGCGGACATTCAATAATGGAAGATACGGACGGATAAGATGGTTCAGAACATTTAAGGAAAGGAATCTTGCATGACGAATCATAATCGAAGCGTAGCTGGTTATTAACAAAATCCAAAAAGCAATGCATTCTCTTCAGCGAACTATATCCAAGTATAAAGGGAAACGGTAAATTGGAAATAATGAAAAAACGCTGTTTCCAGGTAAAATTGGCGAGTTTAATAATGGTGTGGAGCTCTTCTGTGATAGATAGAGTATCGGTATTAGGAAGACGAACCACTGCAGAAACTTTTTCAATGGTTCCAAAATTGCATTGGCAAATTTTTTGAGCGATGGTTTCGTTACAAAAATTGCTGCTTGCGCCGCTGTCGATCAGGGCCTTGAATGATAAATGTTTGACATTCAATTGAACTATCGGCAAACTGCTTGTAATTTCGTCTTCATCTTTTTCTAATAAGGTTAACCGATCCCTTTGAGATCGGGACGCAGCTAGTTTTTTGGAACTGTTTGTCTCTGGTTATTCTTCAGACGTCTCTGACAATCACGGATAAAGTGTCCTGGTAATTTACAATAATTGCATACGGGAGTGCTTATTTCTGCTTTTGCTCTTGAACTCTGAGCGCTGACATTCACTATATTAGCTTCTCGTTCTTTAGCTATTTGCAATAGAACTTCGGTGTCGTTGATGCGTCTGGCGAGCTTCCGAATATTCTCCAAGGAATTAGGTACCGAAAGATCTCTAAGCCGGAGTAACGTTGCTGAGTTGACGTGGGTCCAGATAGTTAATACAATTTCTTCATGAGACAGACCAGTGTCCAGGGCTGCTGCCTTACGGACAATATCTTCAATAAATTGCGAGAATGGCTCATTGTTTCCTTGAAACCTCCTCACATGCTTGTCAATCAAAACAGCTTTCCTTGCAGGTGATATAAACTCTTCTATAAGTTTCGGCTTCAGGTCCATCCAAGTTGGATAGGCAGAAATTGCAGAAATCCACCATGAGCGCAACTGACCGTTCATCGATTGGATCAATTGTTTGAGTAGACTATTATCCTGGATAACGTTGAGATCTATGATTAACTGAACTTCTTGGACAAATTCTAGCAATACGTCTGGATCTTCTCCGGAGCATCTAGGAACCTTTTCTATAAAACTCTTGATGTCGTATTGCACTTGTGTTTCCTTTCTAATAATTGCTTGAGCAAGACTTTCTGAGAGCAGCCTTAACTGGTTAACTTCGTCGTAGAGGCCGGTTGTAAGCTGCATATGCGCGGCCGTAGCTCGAGCCAACGGAGACGGGGCACCACTTTGCGACGATGAAGATTGGTCTTGCTGAATGTTACGACGTGAAGACCCGGTAGCGTTACTGTTATTTTCAGGCGAATAGAATTCATCTTGCTCTTGACTTCTAGTTACTGGCATGGTAATTCTTACACTTAAAAATCAAACGACTTGGTGAATAAAAGGAACGATAGGCAAAAGTAAAAAGGAAAATACCCCGAAGAATCTCAGAGATAATAATACAGGAAGCAAAAGGAGAGAAATTTTCTTTTCCCACGTATTTGCGAAATTTAGTCAAAAGACATTATTTCACGGCTAACAAATTAATCAAATCTGACTACCAACCGAAGTACGACAACGCTCTGTTACCATTTGTTACGTTTTGTAAGATAAAAAAAAGTTAAATTAGTTCGCTGGGCCCATTATTGATTGTTGTTTTACTTAACGTAACTAAATAGAAGGATACGATCAATTATACGCAAAAAAAAAACAAATATACAGTTTAAAATAAAAAATGAATATATTTAACGGTATACCGATATAAAAATATAGTTTGGCAATCTTTAGAATAAATCACAAAAATAGTTCACAGTAAAAATTTCTCACAACAAGCAAAATAGTATTTTAGTACATTTTAATTTATCTAAAAAAAGAACTAAGCAAACACAAATAATTAAAAAAGGGAAATTATAAGAAGGGAAACACCAAGCCGTCCGAATACTGAATAAAAAAATTTCGTTTTTTAATTTTGCACAAGAATTTTGCAAAAATCAAAAAAAGAGACATTATGTAACAAGTACATTTTATCTTTTAGGCGTTACATAAGCGGTTTAAAAACAAGGTTTTGTTTTAATACAACTATTGATATTTCTATGCATTAAAAAAAAGGTATAATAAAAACATTATTATTTTGGTAATGACAAAGGAAATATTAGTATTTGAAAAAAACGCTACAAGTCGATAGGCATTTCAGATATAGAAGCCGATAGGCATTTCAAATATAGGTGCCGATAGGCATTCCAAATATGGTTGCCGATAGGCATTTCAAATATAGGTGCTGATAGGCATTTCAGATGTAGTTTCCGATAGGCATTTCAAAAATTGGTGGCGATAGGCATTTCAGATATATGTGCCGATAGGCATTTCAGATATAGTTGCCGATTGGCATTTTAAAAATAGGTGCCGATAAGCATTTCAGATATAGAAGCCGATAGGTATTTCAAATATAGGTGTCGATAGGCATTTCAGATATGGTTGCCGATAGGCTTTTCAAATATAGGTGCTGATAGGCATTTCAGATGTAGTTTCCGATAGGCATTTCAAAAATAGGTGCCGATAGGCATTTCAGGTATAGGTGCCGATAGGCATTTCAGATATAGTGGCCGACTGGCATTTTAAAAATAGGTGTCGATAGGCATTTCAGATATAGTGGCCGATTGGCATTTTAAAAATAGGTGCCGATAGGCATTTCAGATATAGAAGCCGATAGGTATTTCAAATATAAGTGTCGATAGGCATTTCAGATATGGTTGCCGATAGGCATTTCAAATATTGGTGCCGATAGGCATTTCAGATGTAGTTTCCGATAGGCATTTCAAAAATAGGTGCCGATAGGCATTTCAGATATAGGTGCCGGTAGGCATTACAGATATAGTTGCCGATTAGCATTTCGATGGCTAAAATGTAAAACCTCGTAAGTAGATTTAGACTAATTTTACAGGAAATGCGAAAAACATTCTGTAAAATCTTAGGAAATTTTGTTTGGCATGCAGTTTAGACATTAATTATAAGTTATAATTATAACTTATAATTAATGTCTAAACTGCATGCCAAACAAAATTTCCTAAGATTTTATAGAATGTTTTTCGCATTTCCTGTAAAATTAGTCTAAATCTACTTACGAGGTTTTACATTTTAGCCATCGATTTTAAAAATAGGTGCCAATAGGCATTTCAGATATAGAAGTCAATAGGCATTTCAAATATAGGTGCTGATAGGCATTCCAAATATGGTTGCCGATAGGCATTTAAAATATAGGTGCTGATAGGCATTCCAGATGTAGTTTCCGATAGGTATTTCAAAAATTGGTGCCGATAGGCATTTCAGATATAGGTGCCGATAGGCATTTCAGATATAGTTACCGATTGGCATTTTAAAAATAGGTGCCGATAGGCATTTCAGGTATAGAAGCCGATATGAATTTCAAATATAGGTGTCGATAGGCATTTCAGATATGTTTGCCGATAGGCATTTCAAATATAGGTGCTGATAGGCATTCCAGATATGGTTGCCGTAGGCATTTCAAATATAGGTGCCGATAGGCATTTCAGATATAGAAGCCGATATGCATTTCAAAAATAGGTGCCGATAGGCCTTTCAGATATAGGTGCCGATAGGCATTTCAGATATAGTTGCCAATTGGCATTTTAAAAATAGGTGCCGATAGGCATTTCAGATATAGAAGCCGATAGGCATTTCAAATATAGGTGCCGATAGGCATTCCAGATATGGTTGCCGATAGGCATTTCAAATATAGGTGCTGATAGGCATTTTAGATGTAGTTTCCGATAGGCATTTCAAAAATTGATGCCGATAGGCATTTCAGATATAGGTGCCGATAGGCATTTCAGATATAGAAGCCGATAGGTATTTCAAATATAGGTGTCGATAGGCATTTCAGATATGTTTGCCGATAGGCATTTCAAATATAGGAGCAGATAGGCATTTCAGATGTAGTTTCCGATAGGCATTTCAAAAATAGGTGCCGATAGGCATTTCAGATATAGGTGCCGGTAGGCATTTCAGATAGAGTTGCCGATTGGCATTTAAAAAATAGGTGCCGATAGGCATTTTAGATGTAGTTTCCGATAGTCATTTCAAAAATAGGTGCCGATAGGCATTTCAGATATAGGTGCCGATAGGCATATCAGATATAGTTACCGATAGGCTTTTAAAATATAGGTGCCGATAGGCATTTCAAATATAGGTGCCGATAGGCATTTCAGATATAGTTGCTGATTGGAATTTTTAAAATAGGTGCCGATAGGCATTTCAGATATAGAAGCCGATAGGCATTTCAAATATAGGTGCTGATAGGCATTCCAGATATGGTTGCCGATAGGCATTTCAAATATAGGTGCTGATAGGCATTTCAGATGTAGTTTCCGATAGGCATTTCAAAAATTGGTGCCGATAGGCATTTTAGATATAGGTGCCGATAGGCATTTCAGATATAGTTGCCGATTGGCATTTTAAAAATATGTGCCGATAGGCATTTCAGATATAGAAACTGATAGGCATTTCAAATATAGGTGCCGATAAGCATTCCAGATATGGTTGCCGATAGGCATTTCAAATATAGGTGCTGATAGGCATTTCAGATGTAGTTTCCGATAGGCATTTCAAAAATTTGTGCCGATAGGCATTTCAGATATAGGTGCCGATAGGCATTTCAGATATAGTTGCCGATTGGCATTTTAAAAAAAAATGTCGATAGGCATTTTAGATATAGAAGCCGATAGGTATTTCAAATATAGGTGTCGATAGGCATTTCAGATATGGTTGCCGATAGGCATTTCAAATATAAGTGCTGATAGGCATTTCAGATGTAGTTTCCGATAGGCATTTCAAAAATAGGTGCCGATAGGCATTTCAGATATAGGTGCCGATAGGCATTTCAGATATAGTTGCCGATTGGCATTTTAAAAACAGGTGCCGAGAGGCATTTCGGATATAGAAGCCGATAGGTATTTCAAATATAGGTGTCGATAGGCATTTCAGATATGGTTGCCGATAGGCATTTCAAATATAGGTGCCGATAGGCATTTCAGATATAGAAGCCGATAGGCATTTCAAAAATAGGTGCCGATAGGCATTTCAGATATAGGTGCCGATAGGCATTTCAGATATAGTTGCCAATTGGCATTTTAAAAATAGGTGCCGATAGGCATTTCAGATATAGAAGCCGATAGGCATTTCAAATATAGGTGCTGATAGGCATTTTAGATGTAGTTGCCGATAGGCATTTCAAAAATTAATGCCGATAGGCATTTCAGATATAGGTGCCGATGGGCATTTCAGATATAGTTGCCGATTGGCATTTTAAAAACAAGTGCCGATAGGCATTTCAGATATAGAAGCCGATAGGTATTTCAAATACAGGTGTCGATAGGCATTTCAGATATGGTTTCCGATTGGCATTTCAAATATAGGAGCAGATAGGCATTTCAGATGTAGTTTCCGAAAGGCATTTAAAAAATAGGTGCCGATAGTCATTTCAGATATAGCTGCCGATACGCATTTCAGATATAGTTGCCGATCGGCATTTTAAAAATAGGTGCCGATAGGCATTTCAGATATAGAAGCCGATAGGCATTTCAGATATAGGTGCCGATAGGCATTTCAGATATAGTTGCCGATTGGCATTTTAAAAATAGTTGCCGATAGGCATTTCAGATATAGAATCCGATAGGTATTTCAAATATAAGTGTCGATAGGCATTTCAGATATGGTTGCCGATAGGCATTTCAAATATTGGTGCTGATAGGCATTTCAGATGTAGTTTCTGATAGGCATTTCAAAAATAGGTGCCGATAGGCATTTCAGATATAGGTGCCGATAGGCATTACAGATATAGTTGCCGATTAGCATTATAAAAATAGGTGCCAATAGGCATTTCAGATATAGAAGCCGATACGCATTTGAAATATAGGTGCCGATAGGCATTTCAGATATGGTTGCCGATAGGCATTTCAAATATAGGTGCTGATAGGCATTTTAGATGTAGTTTCCGATAGGCATTTAAAAAATAGGTGCCGATAGGCATTTCAGATATAGAAGCCGATAGGCATTTCAAATATAGGTGCCATTAGGCATTCCAGATATGGTTGCCGATTGGCATTTCAAATATAGGTGCTGATAGGCATTTCAGATGTAGTTTCCGATAGGCATTTCAAAAATAGGTGCCGATAGGCATTTCAGATATAGGTGCCGACACGCATTTCAGATATAGAAGCCGATAGGCATTTCAAATATAGGTGCTGATAAGCATTCCAGATATGGTTGCCGATAGGCATTTCAAATATAGGTGCTGATAGGCATTTCAGATGTAGTTTCCGATAGGCATTTCAAAAATTGGTGGCGATAGGCATTTCAGATATAGGTGCCGATAGGCTATTCAGATATAGTTGCCGATTGGCATTTTAAAAATAGGTGCCGATAGGCATTTCAGATATAGAAGCCTTTAGGTATTTCAAATATAGGTGTCGATAGGCATTTCAGATATGGTTGCCGATAGGCATTTCAATTATAGGTGCTGATAGGCATTTCAGATGTAGTTTCTGATAGGCATTTCAAAAATAGGTGCCGATAGGCATTTCAGGTATATGTGCCGATAGGCATTTCAGATTTAGTGGCCGATTGGCATTTTAAAAATAGGTGTCGATAGGCATTTCATATATAGAAGCCGATAGGCATTTCAAATATAGGTGCCGATAGGCATTCCAAATATGGTTGCCGATAGGCATTTCAAATATAGGTGCTGATAGGCATTCCAGATGTAGTTTCCGATAGGCATTTCAAAAATTGGTGCCGATAGGCATTTCAGATATAGGTGCCGATAGGCATTTCAAATATAGTTACCGATTGGCATTTTAAATATAGGTGCCGATAGGCATTTCAGGTATAGAAGCTGATAGGTATTTCAAATATAGGTGTCGATAGGCATTTGAGATATGTTTGCCGATAGGCATTTCAAATATAGGTGCTGATAAGCATTTCAAATGTAGTTTCCGATAGGCATTTCAAAAATAGGTGCCGATAGGCATTTCAGATATATGTGTCGATAGGCATTTCAGATATATTTCCCGATTGGCATTTTAAAAATAGGTGCCGATAGGCATTTCAGATATAGAAGCCGATAGGCATTTCAAATATAGGTGCCGATAGGCATTCCAGATTTGGTTGCCGTAGGCATTTCAAATATAGGTGCTGATAGGCATTTCAGATGTAGTTTCCGATAGGCATTTAAAAAATAGGTGCCGATAGGCATTTCAGATATAGAAGCCGATAGGCATTTCAAATATAGGTGCCATTAGGCATTCCAGATATGGTTGCCGATTGGCATTTCAAATATAGGTGCTGATAGGCATTTCAGATGTAGTTTCCGATAGGCATTTCAAAAATAGGTGCCGATAGGCATTTCAGATATAGGTGCCGACACGCATTTCAGATATAGAAGCCGATAGGCATTTCAAATATAGGTGCCGATAAGCATTCCAGATATGGTTGCCGATCGGCATTTCAAATATAGGTGCTGATAGGCATTTCAGATGTAGTTTCCGATAGGCATTTCAAAAATTGGTGGCGATAGGCATTTCAGATATAGGTGCCGATAGGCTATTCAGATATAGTTGCCGATTGGCATTTTAAAAATAGGTGCCGATAGGCATTTCAGATATAGAAGCCGATAGGTATTTCAAATATAGGTGTCGATAGGCATTTCAGATATGGTTGCCGATAGGCATTTCAATAATAGGTGCTGATAGGCATTTCAGATGTAGTTTCCGATAGGCATTTCAAAAATAGGTGCCGATAGGCATTTCAGGTATATGTGCCGATAGGCATTTCAGATATAGTGGCCGATTGGCATTTTAAGAATAGGTGTCGATAGGCATTTCATATATAGAAGCCGATAGGCATTTCAAATATAGGTGCCGATAGGCATTCCAAATATGGTTGCCGATAGGCATTTCAAATATAGGTGCTGATAGGCATTCCAGAAGTAGTTTCCGATAGGCATTTCAAAAATTGGTGCCGATAGGCATTTCAGATATAGAAGCCGATAGGCATTTCAAATATAGGTGCCGATAGGCATTCCAAATATGGTTGCCGATAGGCATTTCAAATATAGGTGCTGATAGGCATTCCAGAAGTAGTTTCCGATAGGCATTTCAAAAATAGGTGCCGATAGGCATTTCAGATATAGGTGTCGATAGGCATTTCAGATATAGTTGCCGATTGGCATTTTAAAAATAGGTGCCGATAGGCATTTCAGATATAGAAGCCGATAGGCATTTCAAATATAGGTGCCGATAGGCATTCCAGATATGGTTGCCGATAGGCATTTCAAATATAGGTGCTGATAGGCATTCCAGAAGTAGTTTCCGATAGGCATTTCAAAAATAGGTGCCGATAGGCATTTCAGATATAGGTGTCGATAGGCATTTCAGATATAGTTGCCGATTGGCATTTTAAAAATAGGTGCCGATAGGCATTTCAGATATAGAAGCCGATAGGCATTTCAAATATAGGTGCCGATAGGCATTCCAGATATGGTTGCCGATAGGCATTTCAAATATAGGTGCCGATAAGCATTTCAGACATAGTTGCCAATTGGCATTTTAAAAATAGGGCCGATAGGCATTTCAGATATAGAAGCCGATAGGCATTTCAAATATATGTGCCGATAGGCATTCCAAATATGGTTGCCGATAGGCATTTCAAATATAGGTGCTGATAGACATTTTAGATGTAGTTTCCGATAGGCATTTCAAAAATTATTGCCGATAGGCATTTCAGATATCGGTGCCGATAGGAATTTCAGATATAAAAGCCGATAGGCATTTCAAATATAGGTGCCGATAGGCATTCCAGATATGGTTGCCGATAGGCATTTCAAATATAGGTGCTGATAGGCATTCCAGATGTAGTTTCCGATAGGCATTTCAAAAATTGATGCCGATAGGCGTTTCAGATATAGGTGCCGATAGGCATTTCAGATATATTTGCCAACTGGCATTTTAAAAATAGGTGCCGATATGCATTTCAGATATAGAAGCCGATAGGCATTTCAAATATAGGTGCTGATAGGCATTTTCGATGTAGTTTCCGATAGGCATTTCAAAAATTTATGCCGATAGGCATTTCAGATATAGGTGCCGATAGGCATTTCAGATATAGTTGCCGATTGGCATTTTAAAAGAAGGTGCCGATAGGCATTTCAGATATAGAAGCCGATAGGTATTTCAAATATAGGTGGCGATAGGCATTTCAGATATGGTTGCCGATAGGCATTTCAAATATAGGAGCAGATAGGCATTTTAGATGTAGTTTCTGAAAGGCATTACAAAAATAGGTGCCGATAGGCATTTCAGATATAGGTGCCGATAGGCATTTGAGATATAGTTGCCGATTGGCATTTTAAAAATAGGTGCCGATAGGCATTTCAGATATAGAAGCCGATAGGCATTTCAAATATAGGTGCCGATAGGCATTCCAGATATGGTTGCCGATAGGCATTTCAAATATAGGTGCCGATAGGCATTTCAGATGTAGTTTCCGATAGGCATTTCAAAAATTGGTGCCGATGGGCATTTCAGATATAGTTGCCGATTGGCTTTTTAAAAATAGATGCCGATAGGCTTTTCAGGTATAGAAGCCGATAGGTATTTCAAATATAGGTGTCGATAGGCATTTTAGATATGGTTGCCGATAGGCATTTCAAATATAAGTGCTGATAGGCATTTCAGATGTAGTTTCCGATAGGCATTTCAAAAATAGGTGCCGATAGGCATTTCAGATATAGGTGCTGATAGGCATTTCAGATATAGTTGCCGATTGGCATTTTAAAAACAGGTTTCGAGAGGCATTTCGGATATAGAAGCCGATAGGTATTTCAAATATAGGTGTCGATAGGCATTTCAGATATGGTTGCCGATAGGCATTTCAAATATAGGTGCCGATAGGCATTTCAGATATAGAAGCCGATAGGCATTTCAAAAATAGGTGCCGATAGGCATTTCAGATATAGGTGCCGATAGGCATTTCAGATATAGTTGCCAATTGGCATTTTAAAAATAGGTGCCGATAGGCATTTTAGATATAGAAGCCGATAGGCATTTCAAATATAGGTGCTGATAGGCATTTTAGATGTAGTTGCCGATAGGCATTTCAAAAATTGATGCCGATAGGCATTTCAGATATAGGTGCCGATGGGCATTTCAGATATAGTTGCCGATTGGCATTTTAAAAACAAGTGCCGATAGGCATTTAAGATATAGAAGCCGATAGGTATTTCAAATACAGGTGTCGATAGGCATTTCAGATATGGTTTCCGATTGGCATTTCAAATATAGGAGCAGATAGGCATTTCAGATGTAGTTTCCGAAAGGCATTTAAAAAATAGGTGCCGATAGTCATTTCAGATATAGCTGCCGATACGCATTTCAGATATAGTTGCCGATCGGCATTTTAAAAATAGGTGCCGATAGGCATTTCAGATATAGAAGCCGATAGGCATTTTAGATATAGGTGCCGATAGGCATTTCAGATATAGTTGCCGATTGGCATTTTAAAAATAGTTGCCGATAGGCATTTCAAATATTGGTGCTGATAGGCATTTCAGATGTAGTTTCTGATAGGCATTTCAAAAATAGGTGCCGATAGGCATTTCAGATATAGGTGTCGATAGGCATTACAGATATAGTTGCCGATTAGCATTTTAAAAATAGGTGGCAATAGGCATTTCAGATATAGAAGCCGATACGCATTTGAAATATAGGTGCCGATAGGCATTCCAGATATGGTTGCCGATAGGCATTTCAAATATAGGTGCTGATAGGCATTTCAGATGTAGTTTCCGATAGGCATTTAAAAAATAGGTGCCGATAGGCATTTCAGATATAGAAGCCGATAGGCATTTCAAATATAGGTGCCATTAGGCATTCCAGATATGGTTGCCGATTGGCATTTCAAATATAGGTGCTGATAGGCATTTCAGATGTAGTTTCCGATAGGCATTTCAAAAATAGGTGCCGATAGGCATTTCAGATATAGGTGCCGACACGCATTTCAGATATAGAAGCCGATAGGCATTTCAAATATAGGTGCCGATAAGCATTCCAGATATGGTTGCCGATAGGCATTTCAAATATAGGTGTTGATAGGCATTTCAGATGTAGTTTCCGATAGGCATTTCAAAAATTGGTGGCGATAGGCATTTCAGATATAGGTGCCGATAGGCTATTCAGATATAGTTGCCGATTGGCATTTTAAAAATAGGTGCCGATAGGCATTTCAGATATAGAAGCCGATAGGTATTTCAAATATAGGTGTCGATAGGCATTTCAGATATGGTTGCCGATAGGCATTTCAATAATAGGTGCTGATAGGCATTTCAGATGTAGTTTCCGATAGGCATTTCAAAAATAGGTGCCGATAGGCATTTCAGGTATATGTGCCGATAGGCATTTCAGATATAGTGGCCGATTGGCATTTTAAAAATAGGTGTCGATCGGCATTTCATATATAGAAGCCGATAGGCATTTCAAATATAGGTGCCGATAGGCATTCCAAATATGGTTGCCGATAGGCATTTCAAATATAGGTGCTGATAGGCATTCCAGATGTAGTTTCCGATAGGCATTTCAAAAATTGGTGCCGATAGGCATTTCAGATATAGGTGCCGATAGGCATTTCAAATATAGTTACCGATTGGCATTTTAAAAATAGGTGCCGATAGGCATTTCAGGTATAGAAGCCGATAGGTATTTCAAATATAGGTGTCGATAGGCATTTCAGATATGTTTGCCGATAGGCATTTCAAATATAGGTGCTGATAAGCATTTCAAATGTAGTTTCCGATAGGCATTTCAAAAATAGGTGCCGATAGGCATTTCAGATATATGTGTCGATAGGCATTTCAGATATATTTCCCAAATTGGCATTTTAAAAATAGGTGCCGATAGGCATTTCAGATATAAAAGCCGATAGGCATTTCAAATATAGGTGCCGATAGGCATTCCAGATATGGTTGCCGTAGGCATTTCAAATATAGGTGCCGATAGGCATTTCAGATATAGAAGCCGATAGGCATTTCAAAAATAGGTGCCGATAGGCATTTCAGATATAGGTGCCGATAGGCATTTCAGATATAGTTGCCAATTGGCATTTTAAAAATAGGTGCCGGTAGGCATTTCAGATATAGAAGCCGATAGGCATGTCAAATATAGGTGCCGATAGGCATTCCAGATATGGTTGCCGATAGGCATTTCAAATATAGGTACTGATAGGCATTTTAGATGTAGTTTCCGATAGGCATTTCAAAAATTGATGCCGATAGGCATTTCAGATATAGGTGCCGATAGGCATTTCAGATATAGTTGCCGATTGGCACTTTAAAAACAGGTGCCGATAGGCATTTCAGATATAGGTGCCGATAGGCATTTCAGATAGAGTTGCCGATTGGCATTTAAAAAATAGGTGCCGATAGGCATTTTAGATGTAGTTTCCGATAGGCATTTCAAAAATAGGTGCCGATAGGCATTTCAGATATAGGTGCCGATAGGCATATCAGATATAGTTGCCGATAGGAATTTAAAATATAGGTGCCGATAGACATTTCAAATATAGGTGCCGATAGGCCTTTCAGATATAGTTGCCGATTGGAATTTTGAAAATAGGTGCCGATAGGCATTTCAGATATAGAAGCCGATAGGCATTTCAAATATAGGTGCCGATAGGCATTCCAGATATGGTTGCCGATAGGCATTTCAAATATAGGTGCCGATAGGCATTTCAGATGTAGTTTCCGATAGGCATTTCAAAAATTGGTGCCGATAGGCATTTCAGATATAGTTGCCGATTGGCATTTTAAAAATAGATGCCGATAGGCATTTCAGGTATAGAAGCCGATAGGTAATTCAAATATAGGTGTCGATAGGCATTTCAGATATGGTTGCCGATAGGCATTTCAAATATAGGAGCAGATAGGCATTTCAGATGTAGTTTCCGATAGGCATTTCAAAAATAGGTGCCGATAGGCATTTCAGATATAGGTGCCGATAGGCATTTCAGATAGAGTTGCCGATTGGCATTTAAAAAATAGGTGCCGATAGGCATTTTAGATGTAGTTTCCGATAGGCATTTCAAAAATAGGTGCCGATAGGCATTTCAGATATAGGTGCCGATAGGCATATCAGATATAGTTGCCGATAGGAATTTAAAATATAGGTGCCGATAGACATTTCAAATATAGGTGCCGATAGGCCTTTCAGATATAGTTGCCGATTGGAATTTTGAAAATAGGTGCCGATAGGCATTTCAGATATAGAAGCCGATAGGCATTTCAAATATAGGTGCCGATAGGCATTCCAGATATGGTTGCCGATAGGCATTTCAAATATAGGTGCCGATAGGCATTTCAGATGTAGTTTCCGATAGGCATTTCAAAAATTGGTGCCGATAGGCATTTCAGATATAGTTGCCGATTGGCATTTTAAAAATAGATGCCGATAGGCATTTCAGGTATAGAAGCCGATAGGTAATTCAAATATAGGTGTCGATAGGCATTTCAGATATGGTTGCCGATAGGCATTTCAAATATAAGTGCTGATAGGCATTTCAGATGTAGTTTCCGATAGGCATTTCAAAAAAAAATGCCGATAGGCATTTCAGATATAGGTGCCGATAGGCATTTCAGATATAGTTGCCGATTGGCATTTTAAAAACAGGTGCCGAGAGGCATTTCGGATATAGAAGCCGATAGGTATTTCAAATATAGGTGTCGATAGGCATTTCAGATATGGTTGCCGGTAGGCATTTCAAATATAGGTGCCGATAGGCATTTCAGATATAGAAGCCGATAGGCATTTCAAAAATAGGTGCCGATAGGCATTTCAGATATAGGTGCCGATAGGCATTTCAGATATAGTTGCCAATTGGCATTTTAAAAATAGGTGCCGAAAGGCATTTCAGATATAGAAGCCGATAGGCATTTCAAATATAGGTGCTGATAGGCATTTTAGATGTAGTTGCCGATAGGCATTTCAAAAATTAATGCCGATAGGCATTTCAGATATAGGTGCCGATGGGCATTTCAGATATAGTTGCCGATTGGCATTTTAAAAACAAGTGCCGATAGGCATTTCAGATATAGAAGCTGATAGGTATTTCAAATACAGGTGTCGATAGGCATTTCAGATATGGTTTCCGATTGGCATTTCAAATATAGGAGCAGATAGGCATTTCAGATGTAGTTTCCGAAAGGCATTTAAAAAATAGGTGCCGATAGTCATTTCAGATATAGCTGCCGATACGCATTTCAGATATAGTTGCCGATCGGCATTTTAAAAATAGGTGCCGATAGGCATTTCAGATATAGAATCCGATAGGTATTTCAAATATAAGTGTCGATAGGCATTTCAGATATGTTTGCCGATAGGCATTTCAAATATAGGTGCTGATAAGCATTTCAAATGTAGTTTCCGATAGGCATTTCAAAAATAGGTGCCGATAGGCATTTCAGATATATGTGTCGATAGGCATTTCAGATATATTTCCCGATTGGCATTTTAAAAATAGGTGCCGATAGGCATTTCAGATATAGAAGCCGATAGGCATTTCAAATATAGGTGCCGATAGGCATTCCAGATATGGTTGCCGTAGGCATTTCAAATATAGGTGCTGATAGGCATTTCAGATGTAGTTTCCGATAGGCATTTAAAAAATAGGTGCCGATAGGCATTTCAGATATAGAAGCCGATAGGCATTTCAAATATAGGTGCCATTAGGCATTCCAGATATGGTTGCCGATTGGCATTTCAAATATAGGTGCTGATAGGCATTTCAGATGTAGTTTCCGATAGGCATTTAAAAATAGGTGCCGATAGGCATTTCAGATATAGGTGCCGACACGCATTTCAGATATAGAAGCCGATAGGCATTTCAAATATAGGTGCCGATAAGCATTCCAGATATGGTTGCCGATAGGCATTTCAAATATAGGTGCTGATAGGCATTTCAGATGTAGTTTCCGATAGGCATTTCAAAAATTGGTGGCGATAGGCATTTCAGATATAGGTGCCGATAGGCTATTCAGATATAGTTGCCGATTGGCATTTTAAAAATAGGTGCCGATAGGCATTTCAGATATAGAAGCCGATTAGTATTTCAAATATAGGTGTCGATAGGCATTTCAGATATGGTTGCCGATAGGCATTTCAATAATAGGTGCTGATAGGCATTTCAGATGTAGTTTCCGATAGGCATTTCAAAAATAGGTGCCGATAGGCATTTCAGGTATATGTGCCGATAGGCATTTCAGATATAGTGGCCGATTGGCATTTTAAGAATAGGTGTCGATAGGCATTTCATATATAGAAGCCGATAGGCATTTCAAATATAGGTGCCGATCGGCATTCCAAATATGGTTGCCGATAGGCATTTCAAATATAGGTGCTGATAGGCATTCCAGATGTAGTTTCCGATAGGCATTTCAAAAATTGGTGCCGATAGGCATTTCAGATATAGAAGCCGATAGGCATTTCAAATATAGGTGCCGATAGGCATTCCAGATATGGTTGCCGTAGGCATTTCAAATATAGGTGCCGATAGGCATTTCAGATATAGAAGCCGATAGGCATTTCAAAAATAGGTGCCGATAGGCATTTCAGATATAGGTGCCGATAGGCATTTCAGATATAGTTGCCAATTGGCATTTTAAAAATAGGTGCCGATAGGCATTTCAGATATAGAAGCCGATAGGCATGTCAAATATAGGTGCCGATAGGCATTCCAGATATGGTTGCCGATAGGCATTTCAAATATAGGTACTGATAGGCATTTTAGATGTAGTTTCCGATAGGCATTTCAAAAATTGATGCCGATAGGCATTTCAGATATAGGTGCCGATAGGCATTTCAGATATAGTTGCCGATTGGCATTTTAAAAACAGGTGCCGATAGGCATTTCAGATATAGAAGCCGATAGGTATTTCAAATATAGGTGTCGATAGGCATTTCAGATATGGTTGCCGATAGGCATTTCAAATATAGGAGCAGATAGGCATTTCAGATGTAGTTTCCGATAGGCACTTCAAAAATAGGTGCCGATAGGCATTTCAGATATAGGTGCCGATAGGCATTTCAGATAGAGGTGCCGATTGGCATTTAAAAAATAGGTGCCGATAGGCATTTTAGATGTAGTTTCCGATAGGCATTTCAAAAATAGGTGCCGATAGGCATTTCAGATATAGGTGCCGATAGGCATATCAGATATAGTTGCCGATAGGCATTTAAAATATAGGTGCCGATAGACATTTCAAATATAGGTGCCGATAGGCATTTCAGATATAGTTGCCGATTGGAATTTTGAAAATAGGTGCCGATAGGCATTTCAGATATAGAAGCCGATAGGCATTTCAAATATAGGTGCCGATAGGCATTCCAGATATGGTTGCCGATAGGCATTTCAAATATAGGTGCCGATAGGCATTTCAGATGTAGTTTCCGATAAGCATTTCAAAAATTGGTGCCGATAGGCATTTCAGATATAGTTGCCGATTGGCATTTTAAAAATAGATGCCGATAGGCATTTCAGGTATAGAAGCCGATAGGTAATTCAAATATAGGTGTCGATAGGCATTTCAGATATGGTTGCCGATAGGCATTTCAAATATAAGTGCTGATAGGCATTTCAGATGTAGTTTCCGATAGGCATTTCAAAAATAGGTGCCGATAGGCATTTCAGATATAGGTGCCGATAGGCATTTCAGATATAGTTGCCGATTGGCATTTTAAAAACAGGTGCCGAGAGGCATTTCGGATATAGAAGCCGATAGGTATTTCAAATATAGGTGTCGATAGGCATTTCAGATATGGTTGCCGATAGGCATTTCAAATATAGGTGCCGATAGGCATTTCAGATATAGAAGCCGATAGGCATTTCAAAAATAGGTGCCGATAGGCATTTCAGATATAGGTGCCGATAGGCATTTCAGATATAGTTGCCAATTGGCATTTTAAAAATAGGTGCCGATAGGCATTTCAGATATAGAAGCCGATAGGCATTTCAAATATAGGTGCTGATAGGCATTTTAGATGTAGTTGCCGATAGGCATTTCAAAAATTGATGCCGATAGGCATTTCAGATATAGGTGCTGATGGGCATTTCAGATATAGTTGCCGATTGGCATTTTAAAAACAAGTGCCGATAGGCATTTCAGATATTGAAGCCGATAGGTATTTCAAATACAGGTGTCGATAGGCATTTCAGATATGGTTTCCGATTGGCATTTCAAATATAGGAGCAGATAGGCATTTCAGATGTAGTTTCCGAAAGGCATTTAAAAAATAGGTGCCGATAGTCATTTCAGATATAGCTGCCGATACGCATTTCAGATATAGTTGCCGATCGGCATTTTAAAAATAGGTGCCGATAGGCATTTCAGATATAGAAGCCGATAGGCATTTCAGATATAGGTGCCGATAGGCGTTTCAGATATAGTTGCCGATTGGCATTTTAAAAATAGTTGCCGATAGGCATTTCAGATATAGAATCCGATAGGTATTTCAAATATAAGTGTCGATAGGCATTTCAGATATGGTTGCCGATAGGCATTTCAAATATTGGTGCTGATAGGCATTTCAGATGTAGTTTCTGATAGGCATTTCAAAAATAGGTGCCGATAGGCATTTCAGATATAGGTGCCGATAGGCATTACAGATATAGTTGCCGATTAGCATTTTAAAAATAGGTGCCAATAGGCATTTCAGATATAGAAGCCGATACGCATTTGAAATATAGGTGCCGATAGGCATTCCAGATATACTTGCCGATAGGCATTTCAAATATAAGTGCTGATAGGCATTCAGATGTAGTTTCCGATAGGCATTTAAAAAATAGGTGCCGATAGGCATTTCAGATATAGAAGCCGATAGGCATTTCAAATATAGGTGCCATTAGGCATTCCAGATATGGTTGCCGATTGGCATTTCAAATATAGGTGCTGATAGGCATTTCAGATGTAGTTTCCGATAGGCATTTCAAAAATAGGTGCCGATAGGCATTTCAGATATAGGTGCCGACACGAATTTCAGATATAGAAGCCGATAGGCATTTCAAATATAGGTGCCGATAAGCATTCCAGATATGGTTGCCGATAGGCATTTCAAATATAGGTGCTGATAGGCATTTCAGATGTAGTTTCCGATAGGCATTTCAAAAATTGGTGGCGATAAGCATTTCAGATATAGGTGCCGATAGGCTATTCAGATATAGTTGCCGATTGGCATTTTAAAAATAGGTGCCGATAGGCATTTCAGATATAGAAGCCGATAGGTATTTCAAATATAGGTGTCGATAGGCATTTAAGATATGGTTGCCGATAGGCATTTCAATTATAGGTGCTGATAGGCATTTCAGATGTAGTTTCCGATAGGCATTTCAAAAATAGGTGCCGATAGGCATTTCAGGTATATGTGCCGATAGGCATTTCAGATATAGTGGCCGATTGGCATTTTAAAAATAGGTGTCAATAGGCATTTCATATATAGAAGCCGATAGGCATTTCAAATATAGGTGCCGATAGGCATTCCAAATATGGTTGCCGATAGGCATTTCAAATATAGGTGCTGATAGGCATTCCAGATGTAGTTTCCGATAGGCATTTCAAAACTTGGTGCCGATAGGCATTTCAGATATAGAAGCCGATAGGCATTTCAAATATAGGTGCCGATAGGCATTCCAGATATGGTTGCCGTAGGCATTTCAAATATAGGTGCCGATAGGCATTTCAGATATAGAAGCCGATAGGCATTTCAAAAATAGGTGCCGATAGGCATTTCAGATATAGGTGCCGATAGGCATTTCAGATATAGTTGCCAATTGGCATTTTAAAAATAGGTGCCGATAGGCATTTCAGATATAGAAGCCGATAGGCATGTCAAATATAGGTGCCGATAGGCATTCCAGATATGGTTGCCGATAGGCATTTCAAATATAGGTACTGATAGGCATTTTAGATGTAGTTTCCGATAGGCATTTCAAAAATTGATGCCGATAGGCATTTCAGATATAGGTGCCGATAGGCATTTCAGATATAGTTGCCGATTGGCATTTTAAAAACAGGTGCCGATAGGCATTTCAGATATAGAAGCCGATAGGTATTTCAAATATAGGTGTCGATAGGCATTTCAGATATGGTTGCCGATAGGCATTTCAAATATAGGAGCAGATAGGCATTTCAGATGTAGTTTCCGATAGGCATTTCAAAAATAGGTGCCGATAGGCATTTCAGATATAGGTGCCGATAGGCATTTCAGATAGAGGTGCCGATTGGCATTTAAAAAATAGGTGCCGATAGGCATTTTAGATGTAGTTTCCGATAGGCATTTCAAAAATAGGTGCCGATAGGCATTTCAGATATAGGTGCCGATAGGCATATCAGATATAGTTGCCGATAGGCATTTAAAATATAGGTGCCGATAGACATTTCAAATATAGGTGCCGATAGGCATTTCAGATATAGTTGCCGATTGGAATTTTGAAAATAGGTGCCGATAGGCATTTCAGATATAGAAGCCGATAGGCATTTCAAATATAGGTGCCGATAGGCATTCCAGATATGGTTGCCGATAGGCATTTCAAATATAGGTGCCGATAGGCATTTCAGATGTAGTTTCCGATAAGCATTTCAAAAATTGGTGCCGATAGGCATTTCAGATATAGTTGCCGATTGGCATTTTAAAAATAGATGCCGATAGGCATTTCAGGTATAGAAGCCGATAGGTAATTCAAATATAGGTGTCGATAGGCATTTCAGATATGGTTGCCGATAGGCATTTCAAATATAAGTGCTGATAGGCATTTCAGATGTAGTTTCCGATAGGCATTTCAAAAATAGGTGCCGATAGGCATTTCAGATATAGGTGCCGATAGGCATTTCAGATATAGTTGCCGATTGGCATTTTAAAAACAGGTGCCGAGAGGCATTTCGGATATAGAAGCCGATAGGTATTTCAAATATAGGTGTCGATAGGCATTTCAGATATGGTTGCCGATAGGCATTTCAAATATAGGTGCCGATAGGCATTTCAGATATAGAAGCCGATAGGCATTTCAAAAATAGGTGCCGATAGGCATTTCAGATATAGGTGCCGATAGGCATTTCAGATATAGTTGCCAATTGTAATTTTAAAAATAGGTGCCGATAGGCATTTCAGATATAGAAGCCGATAGGCATTTCAAATATAGGTGCTGATAGGCATTTTAGATGTAGTTGCCGATAGGCATTTCAAAAATTGATGCCGATAGGCATTTCAGATATAGGTGCCGATGGGCATTTCAGATATAGTTGCCGATTGGCATTTTAAAAACAAGTGCCGATAGGCATTTCAGATATTGAAGCCGATAGGTATTTCAAATACAGGTGTCGATAGGCATTTCAGATATGGTTTCCGATTGGCATTTCAAATATAGGAGCAGATAGGCATTTCAGATGTAGTTTCCGAAAGGCATTTAAAAAATAGGTGCCGATAGTCATTTCAGATATAGCTGCCGATACGCATTTCAGATATAGTTGCCGATCGGCATTTTAAAAATAGGTGCCGATAGGCATTTCAGATATAGAAGCCGATAGGCATTTCAGATATAGGTGCCGATAGGCATTTCAGATATAGTTGCCGATTGGCATTTTAAAAATAGTTGCCGATAGGCATTTCAGATATAGAATCCGATAGGTATTTCAAATATAAGTGTCGATAGGCATTTCAGATATGGTTGCCGATAGGCATTTCAAATATTGGTGCTGATAGGCATTTCAGATGTAGTTTCTGATAGGCATTTCAAAAATAGGTGCCGATAGGCATTTCAGATATAGGTGCCGATAGGCATTACAGATATAGTTGCCGATTAGCATTTTAAAAATAGGTGCCAATAGGCATTTCAGATATAGAAGCCGATACGCATTTGAAATATAGGTGCCGATAGGCATTCCAGATATACTTGCCGATAGGCATTTCAAATATAAGTGCTGATAGGCATTTCAGATGTAGTTTCCGATAGGCATTTAAAAAATAGGTGCCGATAGGCATTTCAGATATAGATGCCGATAGGCATTTCAAATATAGGTGCCATTAGGCATTCCAGATATGGTTGCCGATTGGCATTTCAAATATAGGTGCTGATAGGCATTTCAGATGTAGTTTCCGATAGGCATTTCAAAAATAGGTGCCGATAGGCATTTCAGATATAGGTGCCAACACGAATTTCAGATATAGAAGCCGATAGGCATTTCAAATATAGGTGCCGATAAGCATTCCAGATATGGTTGCCGATAGGCATTTCAAATATAGGTGCTGATAGGCATTTCAGATGTAGTTTCCGATAGGCATTTCAAAAATTGGTGGCGATAAGCATTTCAGATATAGGTGCCGATAGGCTATTCAGATATAGTTGCCGATTGGCATTTTAAAAATAGGTGCCGATAGGCATTTCAGATATAGAAGCCGATAGGTATTTCAAATATAGGTGTCGATAGGCATTTAAGATATGGTTGCCGATAGGCATTTCAATTATAGGTGCTGATAGGCATTTCAGATGTAGTTTCCGATAGGCATTTCAAAAATAGGTGCCGATAGGCATTTCAGGTATATGTGCCGATAGGCATTTCAGATATAGTGGCCGATTGGCATTTTAAAAATAGGTGTCAATAGGCATTTCATATATAGAAGCCGATAGGCATTTCAAATATAGGTGCCGATAGGCATTCCAAATATGGTTGCCGATAGGCATTTCAAATATAGGTGCTGATAGGCATTCCAGATGTAGTTTCCGATAGGCATTTCAAAAATTGGTGCCGATAGGCATTTCAGATATAGGTGCCGATAGGCATTTCAAATATAGTTACCGATTGGCATTTTAAAAATAGGTGCCGATAGGCATTTCAGGTATAGAAGCCGATAGGTATTTCAAATATAGGTGTCGATAGGCATTTCAGATATGTTTGCCGATAGGCATTTCAAATATAGGTGCTGATAAGCATTTCAAATGTAGTTTCCGATAGGCATTTCAAAAATAGGTGCCGATAGGCATTTCAGATATATGTGTCGATAGGCATTTCAGATTAATTTCCCGATTGGCATTTTAAAAATAGGTGCCGATAGGCATTTCAGATATAGAAGCCGATAGGCATTTCAAATATAGGTGCCGATAGGCATTCCAGATATGGTTGCCGTAGGCATTTCAAATATAGGTGCCGATAGGCATTTCAGATATAGAAGCCGATAGGCATTTCAAAAATAGGTGCCGATAGGCATTTCAGATATAGGTGCCGATAGGCATTTCAGATATAGTTGCCATTTGGCATTTTAAAAATATGTGCCGATAGGCATTTCAGATATAGAAGCCGATAGGCATGTCAAATATAGGTGCCGATAGGCATTCCAGATATGGTTGCAGATAGGCATTTCAAATATAGGTGCTTATAGGCATTTCAGATATAGTTGCCGATTGGCATTTTAAAAATAGATTTCGATAGGCATTTTAGATATAGAAGCCGATAGGTATTTCAAATATAGGTGTCGATAGGCATTTCAGACATGGTTGCCGATAGGCATTTCGAATATAGGTGCTGATAGGCATTTCAGATGTAGTTTCCGATAGGCATTTCAAAAATAGGTGCCGATAGGCATTTCAGATATAGGTGCCGATAGGCATATCAGATACATTTGCTGATAGGCATTTAAAATATAGGTGCCGATAGGCATTTCAAATATAGGTGTCGATAGGCATTTCAGATATAAATGCCGAAAGGCGTTTCAGATATAGGTGCCGATAGGCATTTCTGATGTGGTTGCCGATAGGCATTTCAAATATAGGAGCAGATAGGCATTTCAGATGTAGTTTCCGAAAGGCATTTCAAAAATAGGTGCCGATAGGCATTTCAGATATAGGTGTCGATAAGCATTTCAGATATAGTTGAAGATTGGCATTTTAAAAATAGGTGCCGATAGGCATTTCAGATATAGAAGCCGATAGGCATTTCAAATATAGGTGCCGTTAGGCATTCCAGATATGGTTGCCGATAGGCATTTCAAATATAAGTGCTGATAGGCATTTAGTATGTTGTTTCCGATAGGCATTTCAAAAATAGGTACCGATAGGCATTTCAGATATAGGTGCGGATAGGCATTTCAGATATAGTTGCCAATTGGCATTTTACAAATAGGTGTCGATAGGCATTTCAGATATAGAAGCCGATAGGCATTTCAAATATAGGTGCCGATAGGCATTCCAGATATTGTTGCCGATAGGCATTTCAAATATAGGTGCTGATAGGCATTTCAGATGTAGTTTCCGATAGGCATTTCAAAAATAGGTGCCGATAGGCATTTCAGATATAGGTGCCGATAGGCATTTCAGATAGAGGTGCCGATTGGGATTTAAAAAATAGGTGCCGATAGGCATTTTAGATGTAGTTTCCGATAGGCATTTCAAAAATAGGTGCCGATAGGCATTTCAGATATAGGTGCCGATAGGCATATCAGATATAGTTGCCGATAGGCATTTAAAATATAGGTGCCGATAGACATTTCAAATATAGGTGCCGATAGGCATTTCAGATATAGTTGCCGATTGGAATTTTGAAAATAGGTGCCGATAGGCATTTCAGATATAGAAGCCGATAGGCATTTCAAATATAGGTGCTGATAGGCATTCCAGATATGGTTGCCGATAGGCATTTCAAATATAGGTGCTGATAGGCATTTCAGATGTAGTTTCCGATAGGCATTTCAAAAATTGGTGCCGATAGGCATTTCAGATATAGGTGCCGATAGGCATTTCAGATATAGTTGCCGATTGGCATTTTAAAAGTAGGTGCCGATAGGCATTTCAGATATAGAAGCCGATAGGCATTTCAAATAGAGGTGCCGATAAGCATTCCAGATATGGTTGCCGATAGGCATTTCAAATATAGGTGCTGATAGGCATTTCAGATGTAGTTTCCGATAGGCATTTCAAAAATTGGTGCCGATAGGCATTTCAAATATAGGTGCTTATAGGCATTTCAGATATAGTTGCCGATTGGCATTTTAAATATAGATTTCGATAGGCATTTTAGATATAGAAGCCGATAGGTATTTCAAATATAGGTGTCGATAGGCATTTCAGACATGGTTGCCGATAGGCATTTCGAATATAGGTGCTGATAGGCATTTCAGATGTAGTTTCCGATAGGCATTTCAAAAATAGGTGCCGATAGGCATTTCAGATATAGGTGCCGATAGGCATATCAGATACATTTGCTGATAGGCATTTAAAATATAGGTGCCGATAGGCATTTCAAATATAGGTGTCGATAGGCATTTCAGATATAAATGCCGAAAGGCGTTTCAGATATAGGTGCCGATAGGCATTTCTGATGTGGTTGCCGATAGGCATTTCAAATATAGGAGCAGATAGGCATTTCAGATGTAGTTTCCGAAAGGCATTTCAAAAATAGGTGCCGATAGGCATTTCAGATATAGGTGTCGATAAGCATTTCAGATATAGTTGAAGATTGGCATTTTAAAAATAGGTGCCGATAGGCATTTCAGATATAGAAGCCGATAGGCATTTCAAATATAGGTGCCGTTAGGCATTCCAGATATGGTTGCCGATAGGCATTTCAAATATAAGTGCTGATAGGCATTTAGTATGTTGTTTCCGATAGGCATTTCAAAAATAGGTACCGATAGGCATTTCAGATATAGGTGCCGATAGGCATTTCAGATATAGTTGCCAATTGGCATTTTACAAATAGGTGTCGATAGGCATTTCAGATATAGAAGCCGATAGGCATTTCAAATATAGGTGCCGATAGGCATTCCAGATATTGTTGCCGATAGGCATTTCAAATATAGGTGCTGATAGGCATTTCAGATGTAGTTTCCGATAGGCATTTCAAAAATTGGTGCCGATAGGCATTTCAGATATAGGTGCCGATAGGCATTTCAGATATAGTTGCCAATTGGCATTTTAAAAATAGGTGCCGATAGGCATTTCAGATATAGAAGCCGATAGGCATGTCAAATATAGGTGCCGATAGGCATTCCAGATATGGTTGCCGATAGGCATTTCAAATATAGGTACTGATAGGCATTTTGGATGTAGTTTCCGATAGGCATTTCAAAAATTGATGCCGATAGGCATTTCAGATATAGGTGCCGATAGGCATTTCAGATATAGTTGCCGATTGGCATTTTAAAAACAGGTGCCGATAGGCATTTCAGATATAGAAGCCGATAGGTATTTCAAATATAGGTGTCGATAGGCATTTCAGATATGGTTGCCGATAGGCATTTCAAATATAGGAGCAGATAGGCATTTCAGATGTAGTTTCCGATAGGCATTTCAAAAATAGGTGCCGATAGGCATTTCAGATATAGGTGCCGATAGGCATTTCAGATAGAGGTGCCGATTGGCATTTAAAAAATAGGTGCCGATAGGCATTTTAGATGTAGTTTCCGATAGGCATTTCAAAAATAGGTGCCGATAGGCATTTCAGATATAGGTGCCGATAGGCATATCAGATATAGTTGCCGATAGGCATTTAAAATATAGGTGCCGATAGACATTTCAAATATAGGTGCCGATAGGCATTTCAGATATAGGTGCCGATAGGCATTTCAGATATAGGTGCCGTTAAGCATTCCAGATATGGTTGCCGATAGGCATTTCAAATATCGGTGCTGATAGGCATTTCAGATGTAGTTTCCGATAGGCATTTCAAAAATTGGTGCCGATAGGCATTTCAGATATAGGTGCCGATAGGCATTTCAGATATAGTTGCCGATTGGCATTTTAAAAATAGGTGCCGATAGGCGTTTCAGATATAGAAGCCGATAGGCATTTCAAATATAGGTGCCGATAAGCATTCCAGATATGGTTGCCGATAGGCATTTCAAATATAGGTGCTGATAGGCATTTCAGATGTAGTTTCCGATAGGCATTTCAAAAATTGGTGCCGATAGGCATTTCAAATATAGGTGCCGATAGGCATTTCAGATATAGTTGCCGATTGGCATTTTAAAAATAGATTTCGAAAGGCATTTTAGATATAGAAGCCGATAGGTATTTCAAATATAGGTGTCGATAGGCATTTCAGATATGGTTGCCGATAGGCATTTCAAATATAGGTGCTGATAGGCATTTCAGATGTAGTTTACGATAGGCATTTCAAAAATAGGTGCCGATAGGCATTTCAGATATAGGTGCCGATAGGCATATCAGATACAGTTGCCGATAGGCATTTAAAATATAGGTGCCGATAGGCATTTCAAATATAGGTGTCGATAGGCATTTCAGATATAAATGCCGAAAGGCGTTTCAGATATAGGTGCCGATAGGCATTTCTGATGTGGTTGCCGATAGGCATTTCAAATATAGGAGCAGATAGGCATTTCAGATGTAGTTTCCGAAAGGCATTTCAAAAATAGGTGCCGATAGGCATTTCAGATATAGGTGTCGAAAAGCATTTCAGATATAGTTGAAGATTGGCATTTTAAAAATAGGTGCCGATAGGCATTTCAGATATAGAAGCCGATAGGCATTTCAAATATAGGTGCCGTTAGGCATTCCAGATATGGTTGCCGATAGGCATTTCAAATATATGTGCTGATAGGCATTTAGTATGTTGTTTCCGATAGGCATTTCAAAAATAGGTACCGATAGGCATTTCAGATATAGGTGCCGATAGGTATTTCAGATATAGTTGCCAATTGGCATTTTACAAATAGGTGTCGATAGGCATTTCAGATATAGAAGCCGATAGGCATTTCAAATATAGGTGCCGATAGGCATTCCAGATATTGTTGCCGATAGGCATTTCAAATATAGGTGCTGATAGGCATTTCAGATGTAGTTTCCGATAGGCATTTCAAAAATTGGTGCCGATAGGCATTTCAGATATAGGTGCCGATAGGCATTTCTGATATAGTTGCCAATTGGCATTTTCAAAATAGGTGCCGATAGGCATTTCAGAAATAGAAGGCGATAGGTATTTCAAATATAGGTGTCGATAGGCATTTAATTATGGTTGCCGATAGGCATTTCAAATATAGGTGCTGATAGGCATTTCAGATGTAGGCATTTTAAAAATAGGTGCCGATAGGCATTTCAGAAATAGAAGGCGATAGGTATTTCAAATATAGGTGTCGATAGGCATTTCAGATATGGTTGCCGATAGGCATTTCAAATATAGGTGCTGATAGGCATTTTTAGATGTAGTTTCCGATAGGCATTTCATAAATAGGTGCCGATAGGCATTTCAGATATAGGGGCCGATAGGCATTTCAGATATAGTTGCCGATTGGCATTTTAAAAATAGGTGCCGATAGGCATTTTTGATGTAGTTTCCGATAGGCATTTCAAAAATAAATGCCGATAGGCATTTCAGATATAGGTGCCGATAGGCATATCAGATACAGTTGCCGATAGGCATTTAAAATATAGGTGCCGATAGGCATTTCAAATATAGGTGTCGATAGGCATTTCAGATATAAATGCCGAAAGGCATTTCAGATATAGGTGCCATAGGCATTTCTGATGTGGTTGCCGATAGGCATTTCAAATATAGGTGCTGATAGGCATTTCAGATGTAGTTTTCGATAGGCATTTCAAAAATAGGTGCCAATAGGCATTTCTGATATAGGTGCCGATAGGCACTTCAGACATAGTTGCCGAATGGCATTTTAAAAAATAGGTGCCGATAGGCATTTCAGATATAGAAGCCGATAGGCATTTCAAATATAGGTGCCGATAGGCAATCCAGATATGGTTGCCGAAAGGCATTTCAAATATAGGTGCCGATAGGCATTCCAGATATGGTTGCCGATAGGCATTTCAAATATAAGTGCTGATAGGCATTTCAGATGTAGTTTTCGATAGGCATTTCAAAAATAGGTGCCGATAGGCATTTCAGATATAGGTGCCGATAGGCATTTCAGATATAGTTGCCGATAGCCATTTTAAAAATATTTGCCGATAGGCATTTCAGAAATAGAAGCCGATAGGCATTTCAAATATAGGTGCCGATAGGCATTCCAGATATGGTTGCCGATAGGCATTTCAAATATAGGTGCTGATAGGCATTTCAGATGTAGTTTCCGATAGGCATTTCAAAAATAGGTGCCGATAGGCATTTCAGATATAGGTGCCGATAGGCATTTCAGATATAGAAGCCGATAGGCATTTCAAATATAGGTGCCGATAAGCATTCCAGATATGGTTGCCGATAGGCATTTCAAATATAGGTGCTGATAGGCATTTCAGATGTAGTTTCCGATAGGCATTTCAAAAATTGGTGCCGATAGGCATTTCAGATATAGGTGCCGATAGGCATTTCAGATATAGTTGCCGATAGGCATTTCAGATATAGTTGCCGATTGGCATTTAAAAATAGGTGTTGATAGGCATTTCAGATATAGAAGCCGATAGGCATTTCAAATATAGGTGCCGATAGGCATTCCAGATATGATTGCCGATAGGCATTTCAAATATAGGTGCTGATAGGCATTCCAGATGTAGTTTCCGATAGGCATTTCAAAAATAGGTGCCGATAGGCATTTCAGAAATGGGTGCCGATAGGCATTTCAGATATAGTTGCCGATTGGCATTTAAAAAATAGGTGCCGATAGGCATTTCAGATATAGAAGCCGATAGGCATTTCAAATATAGGTGCCGATAGGCATTCCAGATATGGTTGCCGATAGGCATTTCAAATATAGTTGCTGATAGGCATTTCAGATGTAGTTTCCGATAGGCATTTCAAAAATAGGTGCCAATAGTCATTTCAAATATAGGTGCCGATAGGCATTCCAGATATGGTTGCCGATAGGCATTTCAAATATAGGTGCTGATAGGCATTTCAGATGTAGTTTCCGATAGGCATTTCAAATATAGGTGCCGATAGGCATTCCAGATATGGTTGCCGATAGGCATTTCAAATATAGGTGCTGATAGGCATTTTAGATGTAGTTTCCGATAGGCATTTCAAAAATTGGTGCCGATAGGCATTTCAGATATAGGTGCCGATAGGCATTTCAGATATAATTGTCGATTGGCATTTTAAAAATAGGTGCCGATAGGCATTTCAGATATAGAAGCCGATAGGTATTTCAAATATAGGTGTCGATAGGCATTTCAGATATGGTTGCCGATAGGCATTTCAATTATAGGTGCTGATAGGCATTTCAGATGTAGTTTCCGATAGGCATTTCAAAAATAGGTGCCGATAGGCATTTCAGGTATATGTGCTGATAGGCATTTCAGATATAGTGGCCGATTGGCATTTTAAAAATAGGTGTCGATAGGCATTTCATATATAGAAGCCGATAGGCATTTCAAATATAGGTGCCGATAGGCATTCCAAATATGGTTGCCGATAGGCATTTCAAATATAGGTGCTGATAGGCATTCCAGATGTAGTTTCCGATAGGCATTTCAAAAATTGGTGCCGATAGGCATTTCAGATATAGGTGCCGATAGGCATTTCAAATATAGTTACCGATTGGCATTTTAAAAATAGGTGCCGATAGGCATTTCAGGTATAGAAGCCGATAGGTATTTCAAATATAGGTGTCGATAGGCATTTCAGATATGTTTGCCGATAGGCATTTCAAATATAGGTGCTGATAAGCATTTCAAATGTAGTTTCCGATAGGCATTTCAAAAATAGGTGCCGATAGGCATTTCAGATATATGTGTCGATAGGCATTTCAGATATATTTCCCGATTGGCATTTTAAAAATAGGTGCCGATAGGCATTTCAGATATAGAAGCCGATAGGCATTTCAAATATAGGTGCCGATAGGCATTCCAGATATGGTTGCCGTAGGCATTTCAAATATAGGTGCCGATAGGCATTTCAGATATAGAAGCCGATAGGCATTTCAAAAATAGGTGCCGATAGGCATTTCAGATATAGGTGCCGATAGGCATTTCAGATATAGTTGCCAATTGGCATTTTAAAAATAGGTGCCGATAGGCATTTCTGATATAGAAGCCGATAGGCATGTCAAATATAGGTGCCGATAGGCATTCCAGATATGGTTGCCGATAGGCATTTCAAATATAGGTACTGATAGGCATTTTAGATGTAGTTTCCGATAGGCATTTCAAAAATTGATGCCGATAGGCATTTCAGATATAGGTGCCGATAGGCATTTCAGATATAGTTGCCGATTGGCATTTTAAAAACAGGTGCCGATAGGCATTTCAGATATAGGTGCCGATAGGCATTTCAGATAGAGGTGCCGATTGGCATTTAAAAAATAGGTGCCGATAGGCATTTTAGATGTAGTTTCCGATAGGCATTTCAAAAATAGGTGCCGATAGGCATTTCAGATATAGGTGCCGATAGGCATATCAGATATAGTTGCCGATAGGCATTTAAAATATAGGTGCCGATAGACATTTCAAATATAGGTGCCGATAGGCATTTCAGATATAGTTGCCGATTGGAATTTTGAAAATAGGTGCCGATAGGCATTTCACATATAGAAGCCGATAGGCATTTCAAATATAGGTGCCGATAGGCATTCCAGATATGGTTGCCGATAGGCATTTCAAATATAGGTGCCGATAGGCATTTCAGATGTAGTTTCCGATAGGCATTTCAAAAATTGGTGCCGATAGGCATTTCAGATATAGTTGCCGATTGGCATTTTAAAAATAGATGCCGATAGGCATTTCAGGTATAGAAGCCGATAGGTAATTCAAATATAGGTGTCGATAGGCATTTCAGATATGGTTGCCGATAGGCATTTCAAATATAAGTGCTGATAGGCATTCCAGATGTAGTTTCCGATAGGCATTTCAAAAATAAGTGCCGATAGGCATTTCAGATATAGGTGCCGATAGGCATTTCAGATATAGTTGCCGATTGGCATTTTAAAAACAGGTGCCGAGAGGCATTTCGGATATAGAAGCCGATAGGTATTTCAAATATAGGTGTCGATAGGCATTTCAGATATGGTTGCCGATAGGCATTTCAAATATAGGTGCCGATAGGCATTTCAGATATAGAAGCCGATAGGCATTTCAAAAATAGGTGCCGATAGGCATTTCAGATATAGGTGCCGATAGGCATTTCAGATATAGTTGCCAATTGGCATTTTAAAAATAGGTGCCGATAGGCATTTCGGATATAGAAGCCGATAGGCATTTCAAATATAGGTGCTGATAGGCATTTTAGATGTAGTTGCCGATAGGCATTTCAAAAATTGATGCCGATAGGCATTTCAGATATAGGTGCCGATGGGCATTTCAGATATAGTTGCCGATTGGCATTTTAAAAACAAGTGCCGATAGGCATTTCAGATATAGAAGCCGATAGGTATTTCAAATACAGGTGTCGATAGGCATTTCAGATATGGTTTCCGATTGGCATTTCAAATATAGGAGCAGATAGGCATTTCAGATGTAGTTTCCGAAAGGCATTTAAAAAATAGGTGCCGATAGTCATTTCAGATATAGCTGCCGATACGCATTTCAGATATAGTTGCCGATCGGCATTTTAAAAATAGGTGCCGATAGGCATTTCAGATATAGAAGCCGATAGGTATTTCAGATATAGGTGCCGATAGGCATTTCAGATATAGTTGCCGATTGGCATTTTAAAAATAGTTGCCGATAGGCATTTCAGATATAGAATCCGATAGGTATTTCAAATATAAGTGTCGATAGGCATTTCAGATATGGTTGCCGATAGGCATTTCAAATATTGGTGCTGATAGGCATTTCAGATGTAGTTTCTGATAGGCATTTCAAAAATAGGTGCCGATAGGCATTTCAGATATAGGTGCCGATAGGCATTACAGATATAGTTGCCGATTAGCATTTTAAAAATAGGTGCTAATAGGCATTTCAGATATAGAAGCCGATACGCATTTGAAATATAGGTGCCGATAGGCATTCCAGATATGGTTGCCGATAGGCATTTCAAATATAGGTGCTGATAGGCATTTCAGATGTAGTTTCCGATAGGCATTTAAAAAATAGGTGCCGATAGGCATTTCAGATATAGAAGCCGATAGGCATTTCAAATATAGGTGCCATTAGGCATTCCAGATATGGTTGCCGATTGGCATTTCAAATATAGGTGCTGATAGGCATTTCAGATGTAGTTTCCGATAGGCATTTCAAAAATAGGTGCCGATAGGCATTTCAGATATAGGTGCCGACACGCATTTCAGATATAGAAGCCGATAGGCATTTCAAATATAGGTGCCGATAAGCATTCCAGATATGGTTGCCGATAGGCATTTCAAATATAGGTGCTGATAGGCATTTCAGATGTAGTTTCCGATAGGCATTTCAAAAATTGGTGGCGATAGGCATTTCAGATATAGGTGCCGATAGGCTATTCAGATATAGTTGCCGATTGGCATTTTAAAAATAGGTGCCGATAGGCATTTCAGATATAGAAGCCGATAGGTATTTCAAATATAGGTGTCGATAGGCATTTCAGATATGGTTGCCGATAGGCATTTCAATTATAGGTGCTGATAGGCATTTCAGATGTAGTTTCCGATAGGCATTTCAAAAATAGGTGCCGATAGGCATTTCAGGTATATGTGCCGATAGGCATTTCAGATATAGTGGCCGATTGGCATTTTAAAAATAGGTGTCGATAGGCATTTTATATATAGAAGCCGATAGGCATTTCAAATATAGGTGCCGATAGGTATTCCAAATATGGTTGCCGATAGGCATTTCAAATATAGGTGCTGATAGGCATTCCAGATGTAGTTTCCGATAGGCATTTCAAAAATTGGTGCCTATAGGCATTTCAGATATAGGTGCCGATAGGCATTTCAAATATAGTTACCGATTGGCATTTTAAAAATAGGTGCCGATAGGCATTTCAGGTATAGAAGCCGATAGGTATTTCAAATATAGGTGTCGATAGGCATTTCAGATATGTTTGCCGATAGGCATTTCAAATATAGGTGCTGATAAGCATTTCAAATGTAGTTTCCGATAGGCATTTCAAAAATAGGTGCCGATAGGCATTTCAGATATATGTGTCGATAGGCATTTCAGATATATTTCCCGATTGGCATTTTAAAAATAGGTGCCGATAGGCATTTCAGATATAGAAGCCGATAGGCATTTCAAATATAGGTGCCGATAGGCATTCCAGATATGGTTGCCGTAGGCATTTCAAATATAGGTGCCGATAGGCATTTCAGATGTAGTTTCCGACAGGCATTTCAAAAATAGGTGCCGATAAGCATTTCAAATATAGGTGCCGATAGGCATTTCAGATATAGTTGCCGATTGGCATTTTAAAAATAGGTGCCGATAGGCATTTCAGATATAGAAGCCGATAGGTATGTCAAATATAGGTGCCGATAGGCATTCCAGATATAGTTGCCGATAGGCATTTCAAATATAGGTACTGATAGGCATTTTAGATGTAGTTTCCGATAGGCATTTCAAAAATTGATGCCGATAGGCATTTCAGATATAGGTGCCGATAGGCATTTCAGATATAGTTGCCGATTGGCATTATAAAAAAAGGTGCCGATAGGCATTTCAGATATAGAAGCCGATAGGTATTTCAAATATAGGTGCCGATAGGCATTCCAGATATGGTTGCCGATAGGGATTTCAAATATAGGTGCTGATAGGTATTTCAGATGTAGTTTCCGATAGGCATTTCAAAAATAGGTGCCGATAGGCATTTCAGATATAGGTGCCGATAGGCATTTCAGATAGAGGTGCCGATTGGCATTTAAAAAATAGGTGCCGATAGGCATTTTAGATGTAGTTTCCGATAGGCATTTCAAAAATAGGTGCCGATAGGCATTTCAGATATAAATGCCGATAGGCATATCAGATATAGTTGCCGATAGGCATTTAAAATATAGGTGCCGATAGACATTTCAAATATAGGTGCCGATAGGCATTTCAGATATAGTTGCCGATTGGAATTTTGAAAATAGGTGCCGATAGGCATTTCAGATATAGAAGCCGATAGGCATTTCAAATATAGGTGCTGATAGGCATTCCAGATATGGTTGCCGATAGGCATTTCAAATATAGGTGCTGATAGGCATTTCAGATGTACTTTCCGATAGGCATTTCAAAAATTGGTGCCGATAGGCATTTCAGATATAGGTGCCGATAGGCATTTCAGATATAGTTGCCGATTGGCATTTTAAAAATAGGTGCCGATAGGCATTTCAGATATAGAAGCCGATAGGCATTTCAAATATAGGTGCCGATAAGCATTCCAGTTATGGTTGCCGATAGGCATTTCAAATATAGGTGCTGATAGGCATTTCAGATGTAGTTTCCGATAGGCATTTCAAAAATTGGTGCCGATAGGCATTTCAAATATAGGTGTCGATAGGCATTTCAGATATGGTTGCCGATAGGCATTTCAAATATAGGTGCTGATAGGCATTTCAGATGTAGTTTCTGATAGGCATTTCAAAAATAGGTGCCGATAGGCATTTCAGATATAGGTGCCGATAGGCATTACAGATATAGTTGCCGATTAGCATTTTAAAAATAGGTGCCAATAGGCATTTCAGATATAGAAGCCGATACGCATTTCAAATATAGGTGCCGATAGGCATTCCAGATATGGTTGCCGATAGGCATTTCAAATATAGGTGCTGATAGGCATTTCAGATGTAGTTTCCGATAGGCATTTAAAAAATAGGTGCCGATAGGCATTTCAGATATAGGTGCCGATAGGCATTTGAGATATAGTTGCCGATTGGCATTTTAAAAATAGGTGCCGACAGGCATTTCAGATATTGAAGCCGATAGGCATTTCAAATATAGGTGCCGATAAGCATTCCAGATATAGTTGCCGATAGGCATTTCAAATATAGGTGCTGATAGGCATTTCAGATGTAGTTTCCGATAGGCATTTCAAAAATTGGTGGCGATAGGCATTTCAGATATAGGTGCCGATAGGCATTTCAGATATAGTTGCCGATTGGCATTTTAAAAATAGGTGCCGATAGGCATTTCAGATATAGAAGCCGATAGGTATTTCAAATATAGGTGTCGATAGGCATTTCAGATATGGTTGCCGATAGGCATTTCAATTATAGGTGCTGATAGGCATTTCAGATCTAGTTTCCGATAGGCATTTCAAAAATAGGTGCCGATAGGCATTTCAGGTATATGTGCCGATAGGCATTTCAGATATAGTGGCCGATTGGCATATTAAAAATAGGTGTCGATAGGCATTTCAGATATAGAAGCCGATAGGCATTTCAAATATAGGTGCCGATAGGCATTCCAAATATGGTTGCCGATAGGCATTTCAAATATAGGTGCTGATAGGCATTCCAGATGTAGTTTCCGATACGCATTTCAAAAATTGGTGCCGATAGACATTTCAGATATAGGTGCCGATAGGCATTTCAAATATAGTTACCGATTGGCATTTTAAAAATAGGTGCCGATAGGCATTTCAGGTATAGAAGCCGATTGGTATTTCAAATATAGGTGTCGATAGGCATTTCTGATATGGTTGCCGATAGGCATTTCAAATATAGGTGCCGATAGGCATTTCAGATATAGAAGCCGATAGGCATTTCAAATATAGGTGCCGATAGGCATTCCAGATATGGTTGCCGATAGGCATTTCAAATATAGGTGCTGTAGGCATTTCAGATGTAGTTTCCGATAGGCATTTCAAAAATTGGTGCCGATAGGCATTTCAGATATAGGTGCCGATAGGCATTTCAGATATAGTTGCCGATTGGCATTTTAAAAATAGGTGCCGATAGGCATTTCAGATATAGAAGCCGATAGGTATTTCAAATATAGGTGTCGATAGGCATTCCAGATATGGTTGCCGATAGGCATTTCAAATATAGGTGCTGTAGGCATTTCAGATGTAGTTTCCGATAGGCATTTCAAAAATTGGTGCCGATAGGCATTTCAGATATAGTTGCCGATTGGCATTTTAAAAATAGGTGCCGATAGGCATCTAAGATATAGAAGCCGATAGGCATTTCAAATATAGGTGCCGTAGGCATTCCAGATATGGTTGCCGATAGGCATTTCAAATATAGGTACTGATAGGCATTTTAGATGTAGTTTCCGATAGGCAGTTCAAAAATTGATGCTGATAGGCATTTCAGATATAGGTGCCGATAGGCATT
This sequence comes from Venustoraphidia nigricollis, assembly GCA_034508555.1. Taxonomy (NCBI): domain Eukaryota; kingdom Metazoa; phylum Arthropoda; class Insecta; order Raphidioptera; family Raphidiidae; genus Venustoraphidia; species Venustoraphidia nigricollis. The sequence goes on along the minus strand of JAVRKA010000093.1, from coordinate 1,134,366 downwards.
TCAGATATAGTTGCCGATTGGCATTTTAAAAACAAGGTGCCGATAGACATTTCAGATATAGAAGCCGATAGGTATTTTAAATATAGGTGTCGATAGGCATTTCAGATATGGTTGCCGATAAGCATTTCAAATATAGGAGCAGATAGGCATTTCAGATGTAGTTTCCGAAAGGCATTTCAAAAATAGGTGCCGATAGGCATTTCAGATATAGGTGCCGATAGGCATTTCAGATATAGTTGCCGATTGGCATTTTAAAAATAGGTGCCGATAGGCATTTCAGATATAGAAGCCGATAGGCATTTCAAATATAGGTGCCGATAGGCATTCCAGATATGGTTGCCGATAAGTATTTCAAATATGAGTGCTGATAGGCATTTCAGATGTAGTTTCCGATAGGCATTTCAAAAATAGGTACCGATAGGCATTTCAGATATAGGTGCCGATAGGCATTTCAGATATAGTTGCCAATTGGCATTTTAAATATAGGTGTCGATAGGCATTTCAGATATAGAAGTCAACAGGCATTTCAAATATAGGTGCCGATAGGCATTCCAGATATGGTTGCCGATAGGCATTTCAAATATAGGTGCTGATAGGCATTTCAGATGTAGTTTCCGATAGACATTTCAAAAATTGGTGTCGATAGGCATTTCAGATATAGATGCCGATAGGCATTTCAGATATAGTTGCCGATTGGCATTTTAAAAATAGGTGCCGATAGGCATTTCAGATATAGAAGCCGATAGGTATTTCAAATATAGGTGTCGATAGGCATTTCAGATATGGTTGCCGAAAGGCATTTCAAATAGAGGTGCTGATAGGCATTTCAGATGTAGTTTCCGATAGGCATTTCAAAAATAGGTGCTGATAGGCATTTCAGATGTAGTTTCCGATAGGCATTTCAAAAATTGGTGGCGATAGGCATTTCAGATATATGTGCCGATAGGCATTTCAGATATAGTTGCCGATTGGCATTTTAAAAATAGGTGCCGATAGGCATTTCAGATATAGAAGCCGATAGGTATTTCAAATATAGGTGTCGATAGGCATTTCAGATATGGTTGCCGATAGGCATTTTAAATATAGGTGCTGATAGGCATTTCAGATGTAGTTTCCGATAGGCATTTCAAAAATAGGTGCCGATAGGCATTTCAGGTATAGGTGCCGATAGGCATTTCAGATATAGTGGCCGATTGGCATTTTAAAAATAGAAGTCGATAAGCATTTCAGATATAGAAGCCGATAGGCATTTCAAATAAAGGTGCCGATAGGCATTCCAAATATGGTTGCCGATAGGCATTATAAATATAGGTGCTGATAGGCATTTCAGATGTAGTTTCCGATAGGCATTTCAAAAATTGGTGGCGATAGGCATTTCAGCAATATGTGCCGATAGGCATTTCAGATATAGTTGCCGATTGGCATTTTGAAAATAGGTGCTGATAGGCATTTCAGATATAGAAGCCGATAGGTATTTCAAATATAGGTGTCGATAGGCATTTCAGATATGGTTGCCGATAGGCATTTCAAATATAGGTGCTGATAGGCATTTCAGATGTAGTTTCCCATAGGCATTTCAAAAATAGTTGCCGATAGGCATTTCAGGTATAGGTGCCGATAGGCATTTCAGATATAGTGGCCGACTGGCATTTTAAAAATAGGTGTCGATAGGCATTTCAGATATAGTGGCCGATTGGCATTTTAAAAATAGGTGTCGATAGGCATTTCAGATATAGAAGCCGATAGGCATTTCAGATATAGTTGCCAATTGGCATTTTAAATATAGGTGTCGATAGGCATTTCAGATATAGAAGTCAACAGGCATTTCAAATATAGGTGCCGATAGGCATTCCAGATATGGTTGCCGATAGGCATTTCAAATATAGGTGCTGATAGGCATTTCAGATGTAGTTTCCGATAGACATTTCAAAAATTGGTGTCGATAGGCATTTCAGATATAGATGCCGATAGGCATTTCAGATATAGTTGCCGATTGGCATTTTAAAAATAGGTGCCGATAGGCATTTCAGATATAGAAGCCGATAGGTATTTCAAATATAGGTGTCGATAGGCATTTCAGATATGGTTGCCGAAAGGCATTTCAAATAGAGGTGCTGATAGGCATTTCAGATGTAGTTTCCGATAGGCATTTCAAAAATAGGTGCTGATAGGCATTTCAGATGTAGTTTCCGATAGGCATTTCAAAAATTGGTGGCGATAGGCATTTCAGATATATGTGCCGATAGGCATTTCAGATATAGTTGCCGATTGGCATTTTAAAAATAGGTGCCGATAGGCATTTCAGATATAGAAGCCGATAGGTATTTCAAATATAGGTGTCGATAGGCATTTCAGATATGGTTGCCGATAGGCATTTTAAATATAGGTGCTGATAGGCATTTCAGATGTAGTTTCCGATAGGCATTTCAAAAATAGGTGCCGATAGGCATTTCAGGTATAGGTGCCGATAGGCATTTCAGATATAGTGGCTGATTGGCATTTTAAAAATAGAAGTCGATAAGCATTTCAGATATAGAAGCCGATAGGCATTTCAAATAAAGGTGCCGATAGGCATTCCAAATATGGTTGCCGATAGGCATTATAAATATAGGTGCTGATAGGCATTTCAGATGTAGTTTCCGATAGGCATTTCAAAAATTGGTGGCGATAGGCATTTCAGCAATATGTGCCGATAGGCATTTCAGATATAGTTGCCGATTGGCATTTTGAAAATAGGTGCTGATAGGCATTTCAGATATAGAAGCCGATAGGTATTTCAAATATAGGTGTCGATAGGCATTTCAGATATGGTTGCCGATAGGCATTTCAAATATAGGTGCTGATAGGCATTTCAGATGTAGTTTCCCATAGGCATTTCAAAAATAGTTGCCGATAGGCATTTCAGGTATAGGTGCCGATAGGCATTTCAGATATAGTGGCCGACTGGCATTTTAAAAATAGGTGTCGATAGGCATTTCAGATATAGTGGCCGATTGGCATTTTAAAAATAGGTGTCGATAGGCATTTCAGATATAGAAGCCGATAGGCATTTCAAATATAGGTGCTGATAGGCATTCCAAATATGGTTGCCGATAGGCATTTAAAATATAGGTGCTGATAGGCATTCCAGATGTAGTTTCCGATAGGTATTTCAAAAATTGGTGCCGATAGGCATTTCAGATATAGGTGCCGATAGGCATTTCAGATATAGTTACCGATTGGCATTTTAAAAATAAGTGCCGATAGGCATTTCAGGTATAGAAGCCGATATGAATTTCAAATATAGGTGTCGATAGGCATTTCAGATATGTTTGCCGATAGGCATTTCAAATATAGGTGCTGATAGGCATTTCAGATGTAGTTTCCGAGAGGCATTTCAAAAATAGGTGCCGATAGGCATTTCAGATATAGGTGTCGATAGGCATTTCAGATATAGTTGCCGATTGGCATTTTAAAAATAGGTGCCGATAGGCATTTCAGATATAGAAGCCGATAGGCATTTCAAATATAGGTGCCGATAGGCATTCCAGATATGGTTGCCGTAGGCATTTCAAATATTGGTGCCGATAGGCATTTCAGATATAGAAGCCGATATGCATTTCAAAAATAGGTGCCGATAGGCATTTCAGATATAGTTGCCAATTGGCATTTTAAAAATAGGTGCCGATAGGCATTTCAGATATAGAAGCCGATAGGCATTTCAAATATAGGTGCCGATAGGCATTCCAGATATGGTTGCCGATAGGCATTTCAAATATAGGTGCTGATAGGCATTTTAGATGTAGTTTCCGATAGGCATTTCAAAAATTGATGCCGATAGGCATTTCAGATATAGGTGCCGATAGGCATTTCAGATATAGAAGCCGATAGGTATTTCAAATATAGGTGTCGATAGGCATTTCAGATATGTTTGCCGAAAGGCATTTCAAATATAGGAGCAGATAGGCATTTCAGATGTAGTTTCCGATAGGCATTTCAAAAATAAGTGCCGATAGGCATTTCAGATATAGGTGCCGATAGGCATTTCAGATAGAGTTGCCGATTGGCATTTAAAAATAGGTGCCGATAGGCATTTTAGATGTAGTTTCCGATAGGCATTTCAAAAATAGGTGCCGATAGGCATTTCAGATATAGGTGCCGATAGGCATATCAGATATAGTTACCGATAGGCATTTAAAATATAGGTGCCGATAGGCATTTCAAATATAGGTGCCGATAAGCATTTCAGATATAGTTGCTGATTGGAATTTTAAAAATAGGTGCCGATAGGCATTTCAGATATAGAAGCCGATAGGCATTTCAAATATAGGTGCTGATAGGCATTTCAGATGTAGTTTCCGATAGGCATTTCAAAAATTGGTGCCGATAGGCATTTTAGATATAGGTGCCGATAGGCATTTCAGATATAGTTGCCGATTGGCATTTTAAAAATATGTGCCGATAGGCATTTCAGATATAGAAGCTGATATGCATTTCAAATATAGGTGCCGATAAGCATTCCAGATATGGTTGCCGATAGGCATTTCAAATATAGGTGCTGATAGGCATTTCAGATGTAGTTTCCGATAGGCATTTCAAAAATTTGTGCCGATAGGCATTTCAGATAGGCATTTCAGATATAGTTGCCGATTGGCATTTTAAAAAAAAATGTCGATAGGCATTTTAGATATAGAAGCCGATAGGTATTTCAAATATAGGTGTCGATAGGCATTTCAAATATGGTTGCCGATAGGCATTTCAAATATAGGTGCTGATAGGCATTTCAGATGTAGTTTCCGATAGGCATTTCAAAAATAGGTGCCGATAGGCATTTCAGATATAGGTGCCGATAGGCATTTAAGATATAGTTGCCGATTGGCATTTTAATAATAGATGTCGATAGGCATTTTAGATATAGAAGCCGATAGGCATTTCAAATATATAGGTGCCGATAGGCATTCCAGATATGGTTGCTGATAGGCATTTCAAATATAGGTGCTGATAGGCATTTCAGATGTAGTTTCCGATAGGCATTTCAAAAATTGGTGCCGATAGGCATTTCAGATATAGGTGCCGATAGGCATTTCAGATATAGTTACCGATTTGCATTTTAAAAATAGGGGCCGATAGGCATTTCAGATATAGAAGCCGATAGGTATTTCAAATATAGGTGTCGATAGGCATTTCAGATATGGTTGCCGATAGGCATTTCAAATATAGGTGCTGATAAGCATTTCAGATGTAGTTTCCGATAGGCATTTCAAAAATAGGTGCCGATAGGCATTTCAGATATAGGTGTCGATAGGCATTTCAGATATAGTTGCCGATTGGCATTTTAAAAATAGGTGCCGATAGACATTTCAGATATAGAAGCCGATAGGCATTTCAAATATAGGTGCCGATAGGCATTCCAGATATGGTTGCCGATAGGCATTTCAAATATAGGTGCCGATAAGCATTTCAGACATAGTTGCCAATTGGCATTTTAAAAATAGGGCCGATAGGCATTTCAGATATAGAAGCCGATAGGCATTTCAAATATAGGTGCCGATAGGCATTCCAAATATGGTTGCCGATAGGCATTTCAAATATAGGTGCTGATAGGCATTTTAGATGTAGTTTCCGATAGGCATTTCAAAAATTATTGCCGATAGGCATTTCAGATATCGGTGCCGATAGGAATTTCAGATATAAAAGCCGATAGGCATTTTAAATATAGGTGCCGATAGGCATTCCAGATATGGTTGCCGATAGGCATTTCAAATATAGGTGCTGATAGGCATTCCAGATGTAGTTTCCGAAAAGCATTTCAAAAATTGATGCCGATAGGCGTTTCAGATATAGGTGCCGATAGGCATTTCAGATATAGTTGCCAACTGGCATTTTAAAAATAGGTGCCGATAGGCATTTCAGATATAGAAGCCGATAGGCATTTCAAATATAGGTGCTGATAGGCATTTTAGATGTAGTTTCCGATAGGCATTTCAAAAATTGATGCCGATAGGCATTTCAGATATAGGTGGGCTTGGCATTTCAGATATAGTCGCCGATTGACATTTTAAAAGAAGGTGCCGATAGGCATTTCAGATATAGAAGCCGATAGGTATTTCAAATATAGGTGTCGATAGGCATTTCAGATATGGTTGCCGATAGGCATTTCAAATATAGGAGCAGATAGGCATTTTAGATGTAGTTTCTGAAAGGCATTACAAAAATAGGTGCCGATAGGCATTTCAGATATAGGTGCCGATAGGAATTTCAGATATAGTTGCCGATTGGCATTTTAAAAATAGGTGCCGATAGGCATTTCAGATATAGAAGCCGATAGGCATTTCAAATATAGGTGACGATAGGCATTCCAGATATGGTTACCGATAGGCATTTCAAATATAGGTGCCGATAGGCATTTCAGATGTAGTTTCCGATAGGCATTTCAAGAATTGGTGCCGATAGTCATTTCAGATATAGTTGCCGATTGGCATTTTAAAAATAGATGCCGATAGGCATTTCAGGTATAGAAGCCGATAGGTAATTCAAATATAGGTGTCGATAGGCATTTCAGATATGGTTGCCGATAGGCATTTCAAATATAAGTGCTGATAGGCATTTTAGATGTAGTTTCCGATAGGCATTTCAAGAATTGGTGCCGATAGTCATTTCAGATATAGTTGCCGATTGGCATTTTAAAAATAGATGCCGATAGGCATTTCAGGTATAGAAGCCGATAGGTAATTCAAATATAGGTGCCGATAGGCATTTCAGATATAGTTGCCGATTGGCATTTTAAAAACAGGTGCCGAGAGGCATTTCGGATATAGAAGCCGATAGGTATTTCAAATATAGGTGTCGATAGGCATTTCAGATATAGTTGCCGATAGGCATTTCAAATATAGGTGCCGATAGGCATTTCAGATATAGAAGCCGATAGGCATTTCAAAAATAGGTGCCGATAGGCATTTCAGATATAGGTGCCGATAGGCATTTCAGATATAGTTGCCAATTGGCATTTTAAAAATAGGTGCCGATAGGCATTTCAGATATAGAAGCCGATAGGCATTTCAAATATAGGTGCTGATAGGCATTTTAGATGTAGTTGCCGATAGGCATTTCAAAAATTGATGCCGATAGGCATTTCAGATATAGGTGCCGATTGGCATTTCAGATATAGTTGCCGATTGGCATTTTAAAAACAAGTGCCGATAGGCATTTCAGATATAGAAGCCGATAGGTATTTCAAATACAGGTGTCGATAGGCATTTCAGGTATGGTTTCCGATTGGCATTTCAAATATAGGAGCAGATAGGCATTTCAGATGTAGTTTCCGAAAGGCATTTAAAAAATAGGTGCCGATAGTCATTTCAGATATAGCTGCCGATACGCATTTCAGATATAGTTGCCGATCGGCATTTTAAAAATAGGTGCCGATAGGCATTTCAGATATAGAAGCCGATAGGCATTTCAGATATAGGTGCCGATAGGCATTTCAGATATAGTTGCCGATTGGCATTTTAAAAATAGTTGCCGATAGGCATTTTAGATATAGAATCCGATAGGTATTTCAAATATAAGTGTCGATAGGCATTTCAGATATGGTTGCCGATAGGCATTTCAAATATTTGTGCTGATAGGCATTTCAGATGTAGTTTCTGATAGGCATTTCAGATGTAGTTTCTGATAGGCATTTCAAAAATAGGTGCCGATAGGCATTTCAGATATAGGTGCCGATAGGCATTACGGATATAGTTGCCGATTAGCATTTTAAAAATAGGTGCCAATAGGCATTTCAGATATAGAAGCCGATACGCATTTGAAATATAGGTGCCGATAGGCATTCCAGATATGGTTGCCGATAGGCATTTCAAATATAGGTGCTGATAGGCATTTCAGATGTAGTTTCCGATAGGCATTTAAAAAATAGGTGCCGATAGGCATTTCAGATATAGGTGCCGATAGGCATTACAGATATAGTTGCCGATTAGCATTTTAAAAATAGGTGCCAATAGGCATTTCAGATATAGAAGCCGATACGCATTTGAAATATAGGTGCCGATAGGCATTCCAGATATGGTTGCCGATAGGCATTTCAAATATAGGTGCCATTAGGCATTCCAGATATGGTTGCCGATTGGCATTTCAAATATAGGTGCTGATAGGCATTTCAGATGTAGTTTCCGATAGGCATTTCAAAAATAGGTGCCGATAGGCATTTAAGATATAGGTGCCGACACGCATTTCAGATATAGAAGCCGATAGGCATTTCAAATATAGGTGCCGATAAGCATTCCAGATATGGTTGCCGATAGGCATTTCAAATATAGGTGCTGATAGGCATTTCAGATGTAGTTTCCGATAGGCATTTCAAAAATTGGTGGCGATAGGCATTTCAGATATAGGTGCCGATAGGCTATTCAGATATAGTTGCCGATTGGCATTTTAAAATAGGTGCCGATAGGAATTTCAGATATAGAAGCCGATAGGTATTTCAAATATAGGTGTCGATAGGCATTTCAGATATGGTTGCCGATAGGCATTTCAATTATAGGTGCTGATAGGCATTTCAGATGTAGTTTCCGATAGGCATTTCAAAAATAGGTGCCGATAGGCATTTCAGGTATATGTGCCGATAGGCATTTCAGATATAGTGGCCGATTGGCATTTTAAAAATAGGTGTCGATAGGCATTTTATATATAAAAGCCGATAGGCATTTCAAATATAGGTGCCGATAGGCATTCCAAATATGGTTGCCGATAGGCATTTCAAATATAGGTGCTGATAGGCATTCCAGATGTAGTTTCCGATAGGCATTTCAAAAATTGGTGCCGATAGGCATTTCAGATATAGGTGCCGATAGGCATTTCAAATATAGTTACCGATTGGCATTTTAAAAATAGGTGCCGATAGGCATTTCAGGTATAGAAGCCGATAGGTATTTCAAATATAGGTGTCGATAGGCATTTCAGATATGTTTGCCGATAGGCATTTCAAATATAGGTGCTGATAAGCATTTCAAATGTAGTTTCCGATAGGCATTTCAAAAATAGGTGCCGATAGGCATTTCAGATATAGGTGTCGATAGGCATTTCAGATATATTTCCCGATTGGCATTTTAAAAATAGGTGCCGATAGGCATTTTAGATATAGAAGCCGATAGGCATTTCAAATATAGGTGCCGATAGGCATTCCAGATATGGTTGCCGTAGGCATTTCAAATATAGGTGCCGATAGGCATTTCAGATATAGAAGCCGATAGGCATTTCAAAAATAGGTGCCGATAGGCATTTCAGATATAGGTGCCGATAGGCATTTCAGATATAGTTGCCAATTGGCATTTTAAAAATAGGTGCCGATAGGCATTTCAGATATAGAAGCCGATAGGCATGTCAAATATAGGTGCCGATAGGCATTCCAGATATGGTTGCCGATAGGCATTTCAAATATAGGTACTGATAGGCATTTTAGATGTAGTTTCCGATAGGCATTTCAAAAATTGATGCCGATAGGCATTTCAGATATAGGTGCCGATAGGCATTTCAGATATAGTTGCCGATTGGCATTTTAAAAACAGGTGCCGATAGGCATTTCAGATATAGAAGCCGATAGGTATTTCAAATATAGGTGTCGATAGGCATTTCAGATATGGTTGCCGATAGGCATTTCAAATATAGGAGCAGATAGGCATTTCAGATGTAGTTTCCGATAGGCATTTCAAAAATAGGTGCCGATAGGCATTTCATTTATAGGTGCCGATAGGCATTTCAGATAGAGGTGCCGATTGGCATTTAAAAAATAGGTGCCGATAGGCATTTTAGATGTAGTTTCCGATAGGCATTTCAAAAATAGGTGCCGATAGGCATTTCAGATATAGGTGCCGATAGGCATATCAGATATAGTTGCCGATAGGCATTTAAAATATAGGTGCCGATAGACATTTCAAATATAGGTGCCGATAGGCATTTCAGATATAGTTGCCGATTGGAATTTTGAAAATAGGTGCCGATAGGCATCTCAGATATAGAAGCCGATAGGCATTTCAAATATAGGTGCTGATAGGCATTCCAGATATGGTTGCCGATAGGCATTTCAAATATAGGTGCTGATTGGCATTTCAGATGTAGTTTCCGATAGGCATTTCAAAAATTGGTGCCGATAGGCATTTCAGATATAGGTGCCGATAGGCATTTCAGATATAGTTGCCGATTGGCATTTTAAAAATAGGTGCCGATAGGCATTTCAAATATAGGTGCCGATAAGCATTCCAGATATGGTTGCCGATAGGCATTTCAAATATAGGTGCTGATAGGCATTTCAGATGTAGTTTCCGATAGGCATTTCAAAAATTGGTGCCGATAGGCATTTCAAATATAGGTGCCGATAGGCATTTCAGATATAGTTGCCGATTGGCATTTTAAAAATAGATGTCGATAGGCATTTTAGATATAGAAGCCGACAGGTATTTCAAATATAGGTGTCGATAGGCATTTCAGATATGGTTGCCGATAGGCATTTCAAATATAGGTGCTGATAGGCATTTCAGATGTAGTTTCTGATAGGCATTTCAAAAATAGGTGCCGATAGGCATTTCAGATATAGGTGCCGATAGGCATTACAGATATAGTTGCCGATTAGCATTTTAAAAATAGGTGCCAATAGGCATTTCAGATATAGAAGCCGATACGCATTTCAAATATAGGTGCCGATAGGCATTCCAGATATGGTTGCCGATAGGCATTTCAAATATAGGTGCTGATAGGCATTTCAGATGTAGTTTCCGATAGGCATTTAAAGAATAGGTGCCGATAGGCATTTCAGATATAGGTGCCGATAGGCATTTCAGATATAGTTGCCGATTGGCATTTAAAAAATAGGTGCCGATAGGCATTTCAGATATAGAAGCCGATAGGCATTTCAAATATAGGTGCCATTAGGCATTCCAGATATGGTTGCCGATTGGCATTTCAAATATAGGTGCTGATAGGCATTTCAGATGTAGTTTCCGATAGGCATTTCAAAAATAGGTGCCGATAGGCATTTCAGATATAGGTGCCGATAGGCATTTGAGATATAGTTGCCGATTGGCATTTTAAAAATAGGTGCCGACAGGCATTTCAGATATAGAAGCCGATAGGCATTTCAAATATAGGTGCCGATAAGCATTCCAGATATAGTTGCCGATAGGCATTTCAAATATAGGTGCTGATAGGCATTTCAGATGTAGTTTCCGATAGGAATTTCAAAAATTGGTGGCGATAGGCATTTCAGATATAGGTGCCGATAGGCATTTCAGATATAGTTGCCGATTGGCATTTTAAAAATAGGTGCCGATAGGCATTTCAGATATAGAAGCCGATAGGTATTTCAAATATAGGTGTCGATAGGCATTTCAGATATGGTTGCCGATAGGCATTTCAAATATAGGTGCTGATAGGCATTCCAGATGTAGTTTCCGATACGCATTTCAAAAATTGGTGCCGATAGGCATTTCAGATATAGGTGCCGATAGGCATTTCAAATATAGTTACCGATTGGCATTTTAAAAATAGGTGCCGATAGGCATTTCAGGTATAGAAGCCGATAGGTATTTCAAATATAGGTGTCGATAGGCATTTCAGATATGGTTGCCGATAGGCATTTCAAATATAGGTGCCGATAGGCATTTCAGATATAGAAGCCGATAGGCATTTCAAATATAGGTGCCGATAAGCATTCCAGATATGGTTGCCGATAGGCATTTCAAATATAGGTGCTGTAGGCATTTCAGATGTAGTTTCCGATAGGCATTTCAAAAATTGGTGCCGATAGGCATTTCAGATATAGGTGCCGATAGGCATTTCAGATATAGTTGCCGATTGGCATTTTAAAAATAGGTGCCGATAGGCATTTCAGATATAGAAGCCGATAGGAATTTCAAATATAGGTGTCGATAGGCATTCCAGATATGGTTGCCGATAGGCATTTCAAATATAGGTGCTGTAGGCATTTCAGATGTAGTTTCCGATAGGCATTTCAGATATAGGTGCCGATAGGCATTTCAGATATAGTTGCCGATTGGCATTTTAAAAATAGGTGCCGATAGGCATTTCAGATATAGAAGCCGATAGGTATTTCAAATATAGGTGTCGATAGGCATTCCAGATATGGTTGCCGATAGGCATTTCAAATATAGGTGCTGTAGGCATTTCAGATGTAGTTTCCGATAGGCATTTCAAAAATTGGTGCCGATAGGCATTTCAGATATAGTTGCCGATTGGCATTTTAAAAATAGGTGCCGATAGGCATCTAAGATATAGAAGCCGATAGGCATTTCAGATATAGGTGCCGATAGGCATTTCAGATATAGTTGCCGATTGGCATTTTAAAAACAAGGTGCCGATAGACATTTCAGATATAGAAGCCGATAGGTATTTTAAATATAGGTGTCGATAGGCATTTCAGATATGGTTGCCGATAAGCATTTCAAATATAGGAGCAGATAGGCATTTCAGATGTAGTTTCCGAAAGGCGTTTCAAAAATAGGTGCCGATAGGCATTTCAGATATAGGTGCCGGTAGGCATTACAGATATAGTTGCCGATTAGCATTTTAAAAATAGGTGCCAATAGGCATTTCAGATATAGAAGCCGATAGGCATTTCAAATATAGGTGCCGATAGGCATTCCAGATATGGTTGCTGATAGGCATTTCCAATATAGGTGCTGATAGACATTTCAGATGTAGTTTCCGATAGGCATTTCAAAAATAGGTTACCGATAGGCATTTCAGATATAGGTGCCGATAGGCATTTCAGATATAGTTGCCGATTGGCATTTTAAAAATAGGTGCCGATAGGCATTTCAGATATAGAAGCCGATAGGCATTTCAAATATAGGTGCCGATAGGTATTCCAGATATGGTTGCCGATCTGCATTTCAAATATAGGTGCTGATAGGCATTTCAGATGTAGTTTCCGATAGGCATTTCAAAAATTGGTGGCGATAGGCATTTCAGATATATGTGCCGATAGGCATTTCAGATATAGTTGCCGATTGGCATTTTAAAAATAGGTGCCGATAGGCATTTCAGATATAGAAGCCGATAGGTATTTCAAATATAGGTGTCGATAGGCATTTCAGATATGGTTGCCGATAGGCTTTTCAAATATAGGTGCTGATAGGCATTTCAGATGTAGTTTCCGATAGGCATTTCAAAAATAGGTGCCGATAGGCATTTCAGGTATAGGTGCCGATAGGCATTTCAGATATAGTGGCCGACTGGCATTTTAAAAATAGGTGTCGTAAGGCATTTCAGATATAGTGGCCGATTGGCATTTTAAAAATAGGTGTCGATAGGCATTTCAGATATAGAAGTCGATAGGCATTTCAAATATAGGTGCTGATAGGCATTCCAAATATGGTTGCCGATAGGCATTTAAAATATAGGTGCTGATAGGCATTCCAGATGTAGTTTCCGATAGGTATTTCAAAAATTGGTGCCGATAGGCATTTCAGATATAGGTGCCGATAGGCATTTCAGATATAGTTACCGATTGGCATTTTAAAAATAGGTGCCGATAGGCATTTCAGGTATAGAAGCCGATATGAATTTCAAATATAGGTGTCGATAGGCATTTCAGATATGTTTGCCGATAGGCATTTCAAATATAGGTGCTGATAGGCATTTCAGATGTAGTTTCCGAGAGGCATTTCAAAAATAGGTGCCGATAGGCATTTCAGATATAGGTGTCGATAGGCATTTCAGATATAGTTGCCGATTGGCATTTTAAAAATAGGTGCCGATAGGCATTTCAGATATAGAAGCCGACAGGCATTTCAAATATAGGTGCCGATAGGCAATCCAGATATGGTTGCCGTAGGCATTTCAAATATAGGTGCCAATAGGCATTTCAGATATAGAACCTGATATGCATTTCAAAAATAGGTGCCGATAGGCATTTCAGATATAGGTGCCGATAGGCATTTCAGATATAGTTGCCAATTGGCATTTTAAAAATAGGTGCCGATAGGCATTTCAGATATAGAAGCCAATAGGCATTTCAAATATAGGTGCCGATAGGCATTCCAGATATGGTTGCCGATAGGCATTTCAAATATAGGTGCTGATAGGCATTCCAGATGTAGTTTCCGATACGCATTTCAAAAATTGGTGCCGATAGGCATTTCAGATATAGGTGCCGATAGGCATTTCAAATATAGTTACCGATTGGCATTTTAAAAATAGGTGCCGATAGGCATTTCAGGTATAGAAGCCGATAGGTATTTCAAATATAGGTGTCGATAGGCATTTCAGATATGGTTGCCGATAGGCATTTCAAATATAGGTGCCGATAGGCATTTCAGATATAGAAGCCGATAGGCATTTCAAATATAGGTGCCGATAAGCATTCCAGATATGGTTGCCGATAGGCATTTCAAATATAGGTGCTGTAGGCATTTCAGATGTAGTTTCCGATAGGCATTTCAAAAATTGGTGCCGATAGGCATTTCAGATATAGGTGCCGATAGGCATTTCAGATATAGTTGCCGATTGGCATTTTAAAAATAGGTGCCGATAGGCATTTCAGATATAGAAGCCGATAGGAATTTCAAATATAGGTGTCGATAGGCATTCCAGATATGGTTGCCGATAGGCATTTCAAATATAGGTGCTGTAGGCATTTCAGATGTAGTTTCCGATAGGCATTTCAGATATAGGTGCCGATAGGCATTTCAGATATAGTTGCCGATTGGCATTTTAAAAATAGGTGCCGATAGGCATTTCAGATATAGAAGCCGATAGGTATTTCAAATATAGGTGTCGATAGGCATTCCAGATATGGTTGCCGATAGGCATTTCAAATATAGGTGCTGTAGGCATTTCAGATGTAGTTTCCGATAGGCATTTCAAAAATTGGTGCCGATAGGCATTTCAGATATAGTTGCCGATTGGCATTTTAAAAATAGGTGCCGATAGGCATCTAAGATATAGAAGCCGATAGGCATTTCAGATATAGGTGCCGATAGGCATTTCAGATATAGTTGCCGATTGGCATTTTAAAAACAAGGTGCCGATAGACATTTCAGATATAGAAGCCGATAGGTATTTTAAATATAGGTGTCGATAGGCATTTCAGATATGGTTGCCGATAAGCATTTCAAATATAGGAGCAGATAGGCATTTCAGATGTAGTTTCCGAAAGGCGTTTCAAAAATAGGTGCCGATAGGCATTTCAGATATAGGTGCCGGTAGGCATTACAGATATAGTTGCCGATTAGCATTTTAAAAATAGGTGCCAATAGGCATTTCAGATATAGAAGCCGATAGGCATTTCAAATATAGGTGCCGATAGGCATTCCAGATATGGTTGCTGATAGGCATTTCCAATATAGGTGCTGATAGACATTTCAGATGTAGTTTCCGATAGGCATTTCAAAAATAGGTTACCGATAGGCATTTCAGATATAGGTGCCGATAGGCATTTCAGATATAGTTGCCGATTGGCATTTTAAAAATAGGTGCCGATAGGCATTTCAGATATAGAAGCCGATAGGCATTTCAAATATAGGTGCCGATAGGTATTCCAGATATGGTTGCCGATCTGCATTTCAAATATAGGTGCTGATAGGCATTTCAGATGTAGTTTCCGATAGGCATTTCAAAAATTGGTGGCGATAGGCATTTCAGATATATGTGCCGATAGGCATTTCAGATATAGTTGCCGATTGGCATTTTAAAAATAGGTGCCGATAGGCATTTCAGATATAGAAGCCGATAGGTATTTCAAATATAGGTGTCGATAGGCATTTCAGATATGGTTGCCGATAGGCTTTTCAAATATAGGTGCTGATAGGCATTTCAGATGTAGTTTCCGATAGGCATTTCAAAAATAGGTGCCGATAGGCATTTCAGGTATAGGTGCCGATAGGCATTTCAGATATAGTGGCCGACTGGCATTTTAAAAATAGGTGTCGTAAGGCATTTCAGATATAGTGGCCGATTGGCATTTTAAAAATAGGTGTCGATAGGCATTTCAGATATAGAAGTCGATAGGCATTTCAAATATAGGTGCTGATAGGCATTCCAAATATGGTTGCCGATAGGCATTTAAAATATAGGTGCTGATAGGCATTCCAGATGTAGTTTCCGATAGGTATTTCAAAAATTGGTGCCGATAGGCATTTCAGATATAGGTGCCGATAGGCATTTCAGATATAGTTACCGATTGGCATTTTAAAAATAGGTGCCGATAGGCATTTCAGGTATAGAAGCCGATATGAATTTCAAATATAGGTGTCGATAGGCATTTCAGATATGTTTGCCGATAGGCATTTCAAATATAGGTGCTGATAGGCATTTCAGATGTAGTTTCCGAGAGGCATTTCAAAAATAGGTGCCGATAGGCATTTCAGATATAGGTGTCGATAGGCATTTCAGATATAGTTGCCGATTGGCATTTTAAAAATAGGTGCCGATAGGCATTTCAGATATAGAAGCCGACAGGCATTTCAAATATAGGTGCCGATAGGCAATCCAGATATGGTTGCCGTAGGCATTTCAAATATAGGTGCCGATAGGCATTTCAGATATAGAACCTGATATGCATTTCAAAAATAGGTGCCGATAGGCATTTCAGATATAGGTGCCGATAGGCATTTCAGATATAGTTGCCAATTGGCATTTTAAAAATAGGTGCCGATAGGCATTTCAGATATAGAAGCCAATAGGCATTTCAAATATAGGTGCCGATAGGCATTCCAGATATGGTTGCCGATAGGCATTTCAAATATAGGTGCTGATAGGCATTTTAGATGTAGTTTCCGATAGGCATTTCAAAAATTGATGCCGATAGGCATTTCAGATATAGGTGCCGATAGGCATTTCAGATATAGAAGCCGATAGGTATTTCAAATATAGGTGTCGATAGGCATTTCAGATATGTTTGCCGATAGGCATTACAAATATAGGAGCAGATAGGCATTTCTGATGTAGTTTCCGATAGGCATTTCAAAAATAGGTGCCGATAGGCATTTCAGATATAGGTGCCGATAGGCATTTCAGATAGAGTTGCCGATTGGCATTTAAAAAATAGGTGCCGATAGGCATTTTAGATGTAGTTTCCGATAGTCATTTCAAAAATAGGTGCCGATAGGCATTTCAGATATAGGTGCCGATAGGCATATCAGATATAGTTACCGATAGGCATTTAAAATATAGGTGCCGATAGGCATTTCAAATATAGGTGCCGATAGGCATTTCAGATATAGTTGCTGATTGGAATTTTAAAATAGGTGCCGATAGGCATTTCAGATATAGGTGCCGATAGGCATATCAGATATAGTTACCGATAGGCATTTAAAATATAGGTGCCGATAGGCATTTCAAATATAGGTGCTGATAGGCATTTCAGATGTAGTTTCCGATAGGCATTTCAAAAATTGGTGCCGATAGGTATTTTAGATATAGGTGCCGATAGGCATTTCAGATATAGTTGCCGATTGGCATTTTAAAAATATGTGCCGATAGGCATTTCAGATATAGAAACTGATAGGCATTTCAAATATAGGTGCCGATAAGCATTCCAGATATGGTTGCCGATAGGCATTTCAAATATAGGTGCTGATAGGCATTTCAGATGTAGTTTCCGATAGGCATTTCAAAAATTTGTGCCGATAGGCATTTCAGATATAGGTGCCGATAGGCATTTCAGATATAGTTGCCGATTGGCATTTTAAAAAAAAATGTCGACAGGCATTTTAGATATAGAAGCCGATAGGCATTTTAAATATAGGTGCCGATAAGCATTCCAGATATGGTTGCCGATAGGCATTTCAAATATAGGTGCCGATAAGCATTCCAGATATAGTTGCCGATAGGCATTTCAAATATAGGTGCTGATAGGCATTTCAGATGTAGTTTCCGATAGGCATTTCAAAAATTGGTGGCGATAGGCATTTCAGATATAGGTGCCGATAGGCATTTCAGATATAGTTGCCGATTGGCATTTTAAAAATAGGTGCCGATAGGCATTTCAGATATAGAAGCCGATAGGTATTTCAAATATAGGTGTCGATAGGCATTTCAGATATGGTTGCCGATAGGCATTTAAATTATAGGTGCTGATAGGCATTTCAGATGTAGTTTCCGATAGGCATTTCAAAAATAGGTGCCGATAGGCATTTCAGGTATATGTGCCGATAGGCATTTCAGATATAGTGGCCGATTGGCATTTTAAAAATAGGTGTCGATAGGCATTTCAGATATAGAAGCCGATAGGCATTTCAAATATAGGTGCCGATAGGCATTCCAAATATGGTTGCCGATAGGCATTTCAAATATAGGTGCTGATAGGCATTCCAGATGTAGTTTCCGATACGCATTTCAAAAATTGGTGCCGATAGGCATTTCAGATATAGGTGCCGATAGGCATTTCAAATATAGTTACCGATTGGCATTTTAAAAATAGGTGCCGATAGGCATTTCAGGTATAGAAGCCGATAGGTATTTCAAATATAGGTGTCGATAGGCATTTCAGATATGGTTGCCGATAGGCATTTCAAATATAGGTGCCGATAGGCATTTCAGATATAGAAGCCGATAGGCATTTCAAATATAGGTGCCGATAAGCATTGCAGATATGGTTGCCGATAGGCATTTCAAATATAGGTGCTGTAGGCATTTCAGATGTAGTTTCCGATAGGCATTTCAAAAATTGGTGCCGATAGGCATTTCAGATATAGGTGCCGATAGGCATTTCAGATATAGTTGCCGATTGGCATTTTAAAAATAGGTGCCGATAGGCATTTCAGATATAGAAGCCGATAGGAATTTCAAATATAGGTGTCGATAGGCATTCCAGATATGGTTGCCGATAGGCATTTCAAATATAGGTGCTGTAGGCATTTCAGATGTAGTTTCCGATAGGCATTTCAGATATAGGTGCCGATAGGCATTTCAGATATAGTTGCCGATTGGCATTTTAAAAATAGGTGCCGATAGGCATTTCAGATATAGAAGCCGATAGGTATTTCAAATATAGGTGTCGATAGGCATTCCAGATATGGTTGCCGATAGGCATTTCAAATATAGGTGCTGTAGGCATTTCAGATGTAGTTTCCGATAGGCATTTCAAAAATTGGTGCCGATAGGCATTTCAGATATAGTTGCCGATTGGCATTTTAAAAATAGGTGCCGATAGGCATCTAAGATATAGAAGCCGATAGGCATTTCAGATATAGGTGCCGATAGGCATTTCAGATATAGTTGCTGATTGGCATTTTAAAAACAAGGTGCCGATAGACATTTCAGATATAGAAGCCGATAGGTATTTTAAATATAGGTGTCGATAGGCATTTCAGATATGGTTGCCGATAAGCATTTCAAATATAGGAGCAGATAGGCATTTCAGATGTAGTTTCCGAAAGGCGTTTCAAAAATAGGTGCCGATAGGCATTTCAGATATAGGTGCCGGTAGGCATTACAGATATAGTTGCCGATTAGCATTTTAAAAATAGGTGCCAATAGGCATTTCAGATATAGAAGCCGATAGGCATTTCAAATATAGGTGCCGATAGGCATTCCAGATATGGTTGCTGATAGGCATTTCCAATATAGGTGCTGATAGACATTTCAGATGTAGTTTCCGATAGGCATTTCAAAAATAGGTTACCGATAGGCATTTCAGATATAGGTGCCGATAGGCATTTCAGATATAGTTGCCGATTGGCATTTTAAAAATAGGTGCCGATAGGCATTTCAGATATAGAAGCCGATAGGCATTTCAAATATAGGTGCCGATAGGTATTCCAGATATGGTTGCCGATCTGCATTTCAAATATAGGTGCTGATAGGCATTTCAGATGTAGTTTCCGATAGGCATTTCAAAAATTGGTGGCGATAGGCATTTCAGATATATGTGCCGATAGGCATTTCAGATATAGTTGCCGATTGGCATTTTAAAAATAGGTGCCGATAGGCATTTCAGATATAGAAGCCGATAGGTATTTCAAATATAGGTGTCGATAGGCATTTCAGATATGGTTGCCGATAGGCTTTTCAAATATAGGTGCTGATAGGCATTTCAGATGTAGTTTCCGATAGGCATTTCAAAAATAGGTGCCGATAGGCATTTCAGGTATAGGTGCCGATAGGCATTTCAGATATAGTGGCCGACTGGCATTTTAAAAATAGGTGTCGTAAGGCATTTCAGATATAGTGGCCGATTGGCATTTTAAAAATAGGTGTCGATAGGCATTTCAGATATAGAAGTCGATAGGCATTTCAAATATAGGTGCTGATAGGCATTCCAAATATGGTTGCCGATAGGCATTTAAAATATAGGTGCTGATAGGCATTCCAGATGTAGTTTCCGATAGGTATTTCAAAAATTGGTGCCGATAGGCATTTCAGATATAGGTGCCGATAGGCATTTCAGATATAGTTACCGATTGGCATTTTAAAAATAGGTGCCGATAGGCATTTCAGGTATAGAAGCCGATATGAATTTCAAATATAGGTGTCGATAGGCATTTCAGATATGTTTGCCGATAGGCATTTCAAATATAGGTGCTGATAGGCATTTCAGATGTAGTTTCCGAGAGGCATTTCAAAAATAGGTGCCGATAGGCATTTCAGATATAGGTGTCGATAGGCATTTCAGATATAGTTGCCGATTGGCATTTTAAAAATAGGTGCCGATAGGCATTTCAGATATAGAAGCCGACAGGCATTTCAAATATAGGTGCCGATAGGCAATCCAGATATGGTTGCCGTAGGCATTTCAAATATAGGTGCCGATAGGCATTTCAGATATAGAACCTGATATGCATTTCAAAAATAGGTGCCGATAGGCATTTCAGATATAGGTGCCGATAGGCATTTCAGATATAGTTGCCAATTGGCATTTTAAAAATAGGTGCCGATAGGCATTTCAGATATAGAAGCCAATAGGCATTTCAAATATAGGTGCCGATAGGCATTCCAGATATGGTTGCCGATAGGCATTTCAAATATAGGTGCTGATAGGCATTTTAGATGTAGTTTCCGATAGGCATTTCAAAAATTGATGCCGATAGGCATTTCAGATATAGGTGCCGATAGGCATTTCAGATATAGAAGCCGATAGGTATTTCAAATATAGGTGTCGATAGGCATTTCAGATATGTTTGCCGATAGGCATTACAAATATAGGAGCAGATAGGCATTTCTGATGTAGTTTCCGATAGGCATTTCAAAAATAGGTGCCGATAGGCATTTCAGATATAGGTGCCGATAGGCATTTCAGATAGAGTTGCCGATTGGCATTTAAAAAATAGGTGCCGATAGGCATTTTAGATGTAGTTTCCGATAGTCATTTCAAAAATAGGTGCCGATAGGCATTTCAGATATAGGTGCCGATAGGCATATCAGATATAGTTACCGATAGGCATTTAAAATATAGGTGCCGATAGGCATTTCAGATATAGTTGCTGATTGGAATTTTAAAATAGGTGCCGATAGGCATTTCAGATATAGGTGCCGATAGGCATATCAGATATAGTTACCGATAGGCATTTAAAATATAGGTGCCGATAGGCATTTCAAATATAGGTGCTGATAGGCATTTCAGATGTAGTTTCCGATAGGCATTTCAAAAATTGGTGCCGATAGGCATTTTAGATATAGGTGCCGATAGGCATTTCAGATATAGTTGCCGATTGGCATTTTAAAAATATGTGCCGATAGGCATTTCAGATATAGAAACTGATAGGCATTTCAAATATAGGTGCCGATAAGCATTCCAGATATGGTTGCCGATAGGCATTTCAAATATAGGTGCTGATAGGCATTTCAGATGTAGTTTCCGATAGGCATTTCAAAAATTTGTGCCGATAGGCATTTCAGATATAGGTGCCGATAGGCATTTCAGATATAGTTGCCGATTGGCATTTTAAAAAAAAATGTCGACAGGCATTTTAGATATAGAAGCCGATAGGTATTTCAAATATAGGTGTCGATAGGCATTTCAAATATGGTTGCCGATAGGCATTTCAAATATAGGTGCTGATAGGCATTTCAGATGTAGTTTCCGATTGGCATTTCAAAAATAGGTGCCGATTGGCATTTCAGATATAGGTGCCGATAGGCATTTCAGATATAGTTGCCGATTGGCATTTTAATAATAGATGTCGATAGGCATTTTAGATATAGAAGCCGATAGGCATTTCAAATATATAGGTGCCGATAGGCATTCCAGATATGGTTGCTGATAGGCATTTCAAATATAGGTGCTGATAGGCATTTCAGATGTAGTTTCCGATAGGCATTTCAAAAATTGGTGCCGATAGGCATTTCAGATATAGGTGCCGATAGGCATTTCAGATATAGTTACCGATTTGCATTTTAAAAATAGGGGCCGATAGGCATTTCAGATATAGAAGCCGATAGGTATTTCAAATATAGGTGTCGATAGGCATTTCAGATATGGTTGCCGATAGGCATTTCAAATATAGGTGCTGATAAGCATTTCAGATGTAGTTTCCGATAGGCATTTCAAAAATAGGTGCCGATAGGCATTTCAGATATAGGTGTCGATAGGCATTTCAGATATAGTTGCCGATTGGCATTTTAAAAATAGGTGCCGATAGGCATTTCAGATATAGAAGCCGATAGGCATTTCAAATATAGGTGCCGATAGGCATTCCAGATATGGTTGCCGATAGGCATTTCAAATATAGGTGCCGATAAGCATTTCAGACATAGTTGCCAATTGGCATTTTAAAAATAGGGCCGATAGGCATTTCAGATATAGAAGCCGATAGGCATTTCAAATATAGGTGCCGATAGGCATTCCAAATATGGTTGCCGATAGGCATTTCAAATATAGGTGCTGATAGGCATTTTAGATGTAGTTTCCGATAGGCATTTCAAAAATTATTGCCGATAGGCATTTCAGATATCGGTGCCGATAGGAATTTCAGATATAAAAGTCGATAGGCATTTCAAATATAGGTGCCGATAGGCATTCCAGATATGGTTGCCGATAGGCATTTCAAATATAGGTGCTGATAGGCATTCCAGATGTAGTTTCCGATAGGCATTTCAAAAATTGATGCCGATAGGCGTTTCAGATATAGGTGCCGATAAGCATTTCAGATATAGTTGCCAACTGGCATTTTAAAAATAGGTGCCGATAGGCATTTCAGATATAGAAGCCGATAGGCATTTCAAATATAGGTGCTGATAGGCATTTTAGATGTAGTTTCCGATAGGCATTTCAAAAATTGATGCCGATAGGCATTTCAGATATAGGTGCCGATAGTCTTTCAGATATAGTTGCCGATTGGCATTTTAAAAGAAGGTGCCGATAGGCATTTCAGATATAGAAGCCGATAGGTATTTCAAATATAGGTGTCGATAGGCATTTCAGATATGGTTGCCGATAGGCATTTCAAATATAGGAGCAGATAGGCATTTTAGATGTAGTTTCTGAAAGGCATTACAAAAATAGGTGCCGATAGGCATTTCAGATATAGGTGCCGATAGGCATTTCAGATATAGTTGCCGATTGGCATTTTAAAAACAAGTGCCGATAGGCATTTCAGATATAGAAGCCGATAGGCATTTCAAATATAGGTGCCGATAGGCATTCCAGATATGGTTGCCGATAGGCATTTCAAATATAGGTGCCGATAGGCATTTCAGATGTAGTTTCCGATAGGCATTTCAAAAATTGGTGCCGATAGGCATTTCAGATATAGTTGCCGATTGGCATTTTAAAAATAGATGCCGATAGGCATTTCAGGTATAGAAGCCGATAGGTAATTCAAATATAGGTGTCGATAGGCATTTCAGATATGGTTGCCGATAGGCATTTCAAATATAAGTGCTGATAGGCATTTCAGATGTAGTTTCCGATAGGCATTTCAAAAATAGGTGCCGATAGGCATTTCAGATATAGGTGCCGATAGGCATTTCAGATATAGTTGCCGATTGGCATTTTAAAAACAGGTTTCGAGAGGCATTTCGGATATAGAAGCCGATAGGTATTTCAAATATAGGTGTCGATAGGCATTTCAGATATGGTTGCCGATAGGCATTTCAAATATAGGTGCCGATAGGCATTTCAGATATAGGTGCCGATAGGCATTTCAGATATAGAAGCCGATAGGCATTTCAAAAATAGGTGCCGATAGGCATTTCAGATATAGGTGCCGATAGGCATTTCAGATATAGTTGCCAATTGGCATTTTAAAAATAGGTGCCGATAGGCATTTCAGATATAGAAGCCGATAGGCATTTCAAATATAGGTGCTGATAGGCATTTTAGATGTAGTTGCCGATAGGCATTTCAAAAATTGATGCCGATAGGCATTTCAGATATAGGTGCCGATGGGCATTTCAGATATAGTTGCCGATTGGCATTTTAAAAACAAGTGCCGATAGGCATTTAAGATATAGAAGCCGATAGGTATTTCAAATACAGGTGTCGATAGGCATTTCAGATATGGTTTCCGATTGGCATTTCAAATATAGGAGCAGATAGGCATTTCAGATGTAGTTTCCGAAAGGCATTTAAAAAATAGGTGCCGATAGTCATTTCAGATATAGCTGCCGATACGCATTTCAGATATAGTTGCCGATCGGCATTTTAAAAATAGGTGCCGATAGGCATTTCAGATATAGAAGCCGATAGGCATTTCAGATATAGGTGCCGATAGGCATTTCAGATATAGTTGCCGATTGGCATTTTAAAAATAGTTGCCGATAGGCATTTCAGATATAGAATCCGATAGGTATTTCAAATATAAGTGTCGATAGGCATTGCAGATATGGTTGCCGATAGGCATTTCAAATATTGGTGCTGATAGGCATTTCAGATGTAGTTTCTGATAGGCATTACAGATATAGTTGCCGATTAGCATTTTAAAAATAGGTGCCAATAGGCATTTCAGATATAGAAGCCGATACGCATTTGAAATATAGGTGCCGATAGGCATTCCAGATATGGTTGCCGATAGGCATTTCAAATATAGGTGCTGATAGGCATTTCAGATGTAGTTTCCGATAGGCATTTAAAAAATAGGTGCCGATAGGCATTTCAGATATAGAAGCCGATAGGCATTTCAAATATAGGTGCCATTAGGCATTCCAGATATGGTTGCCGATTGGCATTTCAAATATAGGTGCTGATAGGCATTTCAGATGTAGTTTCCGATAGGCATTTCAAAAATAGGTGCCGATAGGCATTTCAGATATAGGTGCCGACACGCATTTCAGATATAGAAGCCGATAGGCATTTCAAATATAGGTGCCGATAAGCATTCCAGATATGGTTGCCGATAGGCATTTCAAATATAGGTGCTGATAGGCATTTCAGATGTAGTTTCCGATAGGCATTTCCAAAATTGGTGGCGAAAAGCATTTCAGATATAGGTGCCGATAGGCTATTTAGATATAGTTGCCGATTGGCATTTTAAAAATAGGTGCCGATAGGCATTTCAGATATAGAAGCCGATAGGTATTTCAAATATAGGTGTCGATAGGCATTTCAGATATGGTTGCCGATAGGCATTTCAATAATAGGTGCTGATAGGCATTTCAGATGTAGTTTCCGATAGGCATTTCAAAAATAGGTGCCGATAGGCATTTCAGGTATATGTGCCGATAGGCATTTCAGATATAGTGGCCGATTGGCATTTTAAAAATAGGTGTCGATAGGCATTTCATATATAGAAGCCGATAGGCATTTCAAATATAGGTGCCGATAGGCATTCCAAATATGGTTGCCGATAGGCATTTCAAATATAGGTGCTGATAGGCATTCCAGATGTAGTTTCCGATAGGCATTTCAAAAATTGGTGCCGATAGGCATTTCAGATATAGGTGCCGATAGGCATTTCAAATATAGTTACCGATTGGCATTTTAAAAATAGGTGCCGATAGGCATTTCAGGTATAGAAGCCGATAGGTATTTCAAATATAGGTGTCGATAGGCATTTCAGATATGTTTGCCGATAGGCATTTCAAATATAGGTGCTGATAAGCATTTCAAATGTAGTTTCCGATAGGCATTTCAAAAATAGGTGCCGATAGGCATTTCAGATATATGTGTCGATAGGCATTTCAGATATATTTCCCGATTGGCATTTTAAAAATAGGTGCCGATAGGCATTTCAGATATAGAAGCCGATAGGCATTTCAAATATAGGTGCCGATAGGCATTCCAGATATGGTTGCCGTAGGCATTTCAAATATAGGTGCCGATAGGCATTTCAGATATAGAAGCCGATAGGCATTTCAAAAATAGGTGCCGATAGGCATTTCAGATATAGGTGCCGATAGGCATTTCAGATATAGTTGCCAATTAGCATTTTAAAAATAGGTGCCGATAGGCATTCCAGATATGGTTGCCGATAGGCATTTCAAATATAGGTACTGATAGGCATTTTAGATGTAGTTTCCGATAGGCATTTCAAAAATTGAGGCCGATAGGCATTTCAGATATAGGTGCCGATAGGCATTTCAGATATAGTTGCCGATTGGCACTTTAAAAACAGGTGCCGATAGGCATTTCAGATATAGAAGCCGATAGGTAATTCAAATATAGGTGTCGATAGGCATTTCAGATATGGTTGCCGATAGGCATTTCAAATATAGGAGCAGATAGGCATTTCAGATGTAGTTTCCGATAGGCATTTCAAAAATAGGTGCCGATAGGCATTTTAGATATAGGTGCCGATAGGCATTTCAGATAGAGGTGCCGATTGGCATTTAAAAAATAGGTGCCGATAGGCATTTTAGATGTAGTTTCCGATAGGCATTTCAAAAATAGGTGCCGATAGGCATTTCAGATATAGGTGCCGATAGGCATATCAGATATAGTTGCCGATAGGCATTTCAAATATAGGTGCTGATAAGCATTTCAAATGTAGTTTCCGATAGGCATTTCAAAAATAGGTGCCGATAGGCATTTCAGATATATGTGTCGATAGGCATTTCAGATATATTTCCCGATTGGCATTTTAAAAATAGGTGCCGATAGGCATTTCAGATATAGAAGCCGATAGGCATTTCAAATATAGGTGCCGATAGGCATTCCAGATATGGTTGCCGTAGGCATTTCAAATATAGGTGCCGATAGGCATTTCAGATGTAGTTTCCGACAGGCATTTCAAAAATAGGTGCCGATAAGCATTTCAAATATAGGTGCCGATAGGCATTTCAGATATAGTTGCCGATTGGCATTTTAAAAATGTGTGCCGATAGGCATTTCAGATATAGAAGCCGATAGGCATGTCAAATATAGGTGCCGATAGGCATTCCAGATATAGTTGCCGATAGGCATTTCAAAAATTGATGCCGATAGGCATTTCAGATATAGGTGCCGATAGGCATTTCAGATATAGTTGCCGATTGGCAGTTTAAAAACAGGTGCCGATAGGCATTTTAGATATAGAAGCCGATAGGTATTTCAAATATAGGTGCCGATAGGCATTCCAGATATGGTTGCCGATAGGGATTTCAAATATAGGTGCTGATAGGCATTTCAGATGTAGTTTCCGATAGGCATTTCAAAAATAGGTGCCGATAGGCATTTCAGATATAGGTGCCGATAGGCATTTCAGATAGAGGTGCCGATTGGCATTTAAAAAATAGGTGCCGATAGGCATTTTAGATGTAGTTTCCGATAGGCATTTCAAAAATAGGTGCCGATAGGCATTTCAGATATAGGTGCCGATAGGCATATCAGATATAGTTGCCGATAGGCATTTAAAATATAGGTGCCGATAGACATTTGAAATATAGCTGCCGATAGGCATTTCAGATATAGTTGCCGATTGGAATTTTGAAAATAGGTGCCGATAGGCATTTCAGATATAGAAGCCGATAGGCATTTCAAATATAGGTGCTGATAGGCATTCCAGATATGTTTGCCGATAGGCATTTCAAATATAGGTGCTGATAGGCATTTCAGATGTAGTTTCCGATAGGCATTTCAAAAATTGGTGCCGATAGGCATTTCAGATATAGGTGCCGATAGGCATTTCAGATATAGTTGCCGATTGGCATTTTAAAAATAGGTGCCGATAGGCATTTCAGATATAGAAGCCGATAGGCATTTTAAATATAGGTGCCGATAAGCATTCCAGTTATGGTTGCCGATAGGCATTTCAAATATAGGTGCTGATAGGCATTTCAGATGTAGTTTCCGATAGGCATTTCAAAAATTGGTGCCGATAGGCATATCAAATATAGGTGCCGATAGGCATTTCAGATATAGTTGCCGATTGGCATTTTAAAAATAGATGTCGATAGGCATTTTAGATATAGAAGCCGATACGCATTTCAAATATAGGTGCCGATAGGCATTCCAGATATGGTTGCCGATAGGCATTTCAAATATAGGTGCTGATAGGCATTTCAGATGTAGTTTCCGATAGGCATTTAAAAAATAGGTGCCGATAGGCATATCAGATATAGGTGCCGATAGGCATTTCAGATATAGTTGCCGATTGGCATTTAAAAAATAGGTGCCGATAGGCATTTCAGATATAGAAGCCGATAGGCATTTCAAATATAGGTGCCATTAGGCATTCCAGATATGGTTGCCGATTGGCATTTCAAATATAGGTGCTGATAGGCATTTCAGATGTAGTTTCCGATAGGCATTTCAAAAATAGGTGCCGATAGGCATTTCAGATATAGGTGCCGATAGGCATTTGAGATATAGTTGCCGATTGGCATTTTAAAAATAGGTGCCGACAGGCATTTCAGATATAGAAGCCGATAGGCATTTCAAATATAGGTGCCGATAAGCATTCCAGATATAGTTGCCGATAGGCATTTCAAATATAGGTGCTGATAGGCATTTCAGATGTAGTTTCCGATAGGCATTTCAAAAATTGGTGGCGATAGGCATTTCAGATATAGGTGCCAATAGGCATTTCAGATATAGTTGCCGATTGGCATTTTAAAAATAGGTGCCGATAGGCATTTCAGATATAGAAGCCGATAGGTATTTCAAATATAGGTGTCGATAGGCATTTCAGATATGGTTGCCGATAGGCATTTCAATTATAGGTGCTGATAGGCATTTCAGATGTAGTTTCCGATAGGCATTTAAAAAATAGGTGCCGATAGGCATTTCAGGTATATGTGCCGATAGGCATTTCAGATATAGTGGCCGATTGGCATTTTAAAAATAGGTGTCGATAGGCATTTCAGATATAGAAGCCGATAGGCATTTCAAATATAGGTGCCGATAGGCATTCCAAATATGGTTGCCGATAGGCATTTCAAATATAGGTGCTGATAGGCATTCCAGATGTAGTTTCCGATACGCATTTCAAAAATTGGTGCCGATAGGCATTTCAGATATAGGTGCCGATAGGCATTTCAAATATAGTTACCGATTGGCATTTTAAAAATAGGTGCCGATAGGCATTTCAGGTATAGAAGCCGATAGGTATTTCAAATATAGGTGTCAATAGGCATTTCAGATATGGTTGCCGATAGGCATTTCAAATATAGGTGCCGATAGGCATTTCAGATATAGAAGCCGATAGGCATTTCAAATATAGGTGCCGATAGGCATTCCAGATATGGTTGCCGATAGGCATTTCAAATATAGGTGCTGTAGGCATTTCAGATGTAGTTTCCGATAGGCATTTCAAAAATTGGTGCCGATAGGCATTTCAGATATAGGTGCCGATAGGCATTTCAGATATAGTTGCCGATTGGCATTTTAAAAATAGGTGCCGATAGGCATTTCAGATATAGAAGCCGATAGGTATTTCAAATATAGGTGTCGATAGGCATTCCAGATATGGTTGCCGATAGGCATTTCAAATATAGGTGCTGTAGGCATTTCAGATGTAGTTTCCGATAGGCATTTCAAAAATTGGTGCCGATAGGCATTTCAGATATAGTTGCCGATTGGCATTTTAAAAATAGGTGCCGATAGGCATCTAAGATATAGAAGCCGATAGGCATTTCAAATATAGGTGCCGTAGGCATTCCAGATATGGTTGCCGATAGGCATTTCAAATATAGGTGCTGATAGGCATTTTAGATGTAGTTTCCGATAGGCAGTTCAAAAATTAATGCCGATAGGCATTTCAGATATAGGTGCCGATAGGCATTTCAGATATAGTTGCCGATTGGCATTTTAAAAACAAGGTGCCGATAGACATTTCAGATATAGAAGCCGATAGGTATTTTAAATATAGGTGTCGATAGGCATTTCAGATATGGTTGCCAAAAAGCATTTCAAATATAGGAGCAGATAGGCATTTCAGATGTAGTTTCCGAAAGGCATTTCAAAAATAGGTGCCGATAGGCATTTCAGATATAGGTGCCGATAGGCATTTCAGATATAGTTGCCGATTGGCATTCCAGATATGGTTGCCGATAAGCATTTCAAATATGAGTGCTGATAGGCATTTCAGATGTAGTTTCCGATAGGCATTTCAAAAATAGGTACCGATAGGCATTTCAGATATAGGTGCCGATAGGCATTTCAGATATAGTTGCCAATTGGCATTTTAAATATAGGTGTCGATAGGCATTTCAGATATAGAAGCCAACAGGCATTTCAAATATAGGTGCCGATAGGCATTCCAGATATGGTTGCCGATAGGCATTTCAAATATAGGTGCTGATAGGCATTTCAGATGTAGTTTCCGATAGACATTTCAAAAATTGGTGTCGATAGGCATTTCAGATATAGATGCCGATAGGCATTTCAGATATAGTTGCCGATTGGCATTTTAAAAATAGGTGTCAATAGGCATTTCAGATATAGAAGCCGATAGGTATTTCAAATATAGGTGTCGATAGGCATTTCAGATATGGTTGCCGAAAGGCATTTCAAATAGAGGTGCTGATAGGCATTTCAGAAGTAGTTTCCGATAGGCATTTCAAAAATAGGTGCTGATAGGCATTTCAAATATATGTTCCGTTAGGCATTTCAGATATAGTTGCCGATTGGCATTTTAAAAATAGGTGCCGATAGGCATTTTAGATGTAGTTTCCGATAGGCATTTCAAAAATAGGTGCCGATAGGCTATTCAGATATAGGTGCCGAAAGGCATTTTAGATATAGTTGCCGATTGGCATTTTAAAAATAGGTGCCGATAGGCATTTCAGATATAGAAGTTAATAGGCATTTCAAATATAGGTGCCGATAGGCATTTCAGATATGGTTGCCGATAGGCATTTCAAATATAGGTGCTGATAGGCATTTCAGATGTAGTTTCCGATAGGCATTTCAAAAATAGGTGCCGACAGGCATATCAGATATAGGTGCCGATAGGCATTTCAGATATAGTTGCCGATTGGCATTTTAAAAATAGCTGCCGATAGGCATTTTAGATATAGAAGCCGATAGGCATTTCAAATATAGGTGCCGATAAACATTCTAGATATGGTTGCCGATAGGCATTTCAAATATAGGTGCTGATAGGCATTTCAGATGTAGTTTCCGATAGGCATTTCAAAAATTGGTGCCGATAGGCATTTCAAATATAGGTGCCGATAGGCACTTCAGATATAGAAGCCGATAGGCATTTCAAATATAGGTGCCGATAGGCATTCCAGATATGGTTGCTCATAGGCATTTCAAATATAGGTGCTGATAGGCATTCTAGATGTAGTTTTTGATAGGCATTTCAAAAATTGATGCCGATAGGCATTTCAGATATAGGTGCCGATAGGCATTTCAGATATGGTTGCCGATAGGCATTTCAAATATAGGTGCTGATAGGCATTTCAGATGTAGTTTCCGATAGGCATTTCAAAAATAGGTGCCGATAGGCATTTCAGATATAGGTGCCGATAGGCATTTTAGATATAGTTGCCGATTGGCATTTTAAAAATAGGTGCCGCTAGGCATTTCAGATATAGAAGCCGATAGGCATTTCAAATATAGGTGCCGATAGGCATTCCAGATATGGTTGCCAATAGGCATTTCAAATATAGGTGCTGATAGGCATTTCAGATGTAGTTTCCGATAGGCATTTCAAAAATAGGTGCCGATAGGCATTTCAGATATAGGTGCCGATAGGCATTTCAGATATAGTTGCCAATTGGCATTTTAAAAATAGGTGCCGATAGGCATTTCAGATATAGAATCCGATAGGCATTTCAAATATAGGTGCCGATATGCATTCCAGATATGGTTGCCGATAGGCATTTCAAATATAGGTGCTGATAGGCATTTTAGATGTAGTTTCCGATAGGCATTTCAAAAATTGATGCCGATAGGCATTTCAGATATAGGTGCCGACAGGCATTTCAGATATAGTTGCCGATTGGCATTTTAATAACAGGTGCCGATAGGCATTTCAGATATAGAAGCCGATAGGTATTTCAAATATAGGTGTCGATAGGCGTTTCAGATATGGTTGCCGGTATGCATTTCAAATATAGGAGCAGATAGGCATTTTAGATGTAGTTTACCGAAAGGCATTTCAAAACTAGGTGCCGATAGGCATTTCAGATATAGGTGCCGATAGGCATTTCAGATATAGTTGCCGATTGGCATTTTAAAATAGGTGCCGATAGGCATTTCAGATATAGAAGCCGATAGGCATTTCAAATATAGGTGCCGATAGGCATTCCAGATATGGTTGCCGATAGGCATTTCAAATATAGGTGCTGATAGGCATTTCAAAAATTAGTGCCGATGGGCATTTCAGATATAGTTGCCGATTGGCATTTTAAAAATAAGTGCCGATAGGCATTTCAGATATAGTTGCCAATTGGCATTTTAAAAATAGGTGCCGATAGGCATTTCAGATATAGAAGCCGATAGGCATTTCAAATATAGGTGCCGTAGGCATTCCAGATATGGTTGCCGATAGGCATTTCAAATTTAGGTGCTGATAGGCATTTTAGATGTAGTTTCCGATAGGCATTTCAAAAATTGATGCCGATAGGCATTTCAGATATAGGTGCCGATAGGCATTTCAGATATAGAAGCCGATAGGTATTTTAAATATAGGTGTCGATAGGCATTTCAGATATGGTTGCCGATAAGCATTTCAAATATAGAAGCAGATAGGCATTTCAGATGTAGTTTCCGAAAGGCATTTCAAAAATAGGTGCCGATAGGCATTTCAGATATAGGTGCCGATAGGCATTTCAGATATAGTTGCCGATTGGCATTTTAAAAATAGGTGCCGATAGGCATTTCAGATATAGAAGCCGATAGGCATTTCAAATATAGGTGCCGATAGGCATTCCAGATATGGTTGCCGATAGGCATTTCAAATATGAGTGCTGTTAGGCATTTCAGATGTAGTTTCCGATAGGTATTTTAAAAATAGGTACCGATAGGCATTTCAGATATAGGTGCCGATAGGCATTTCAGATATAGTTGCCAATTGGCATTTTAAATATAGGTGTCGATAGGCATTTCAGATATAGAAGCCGATAGGCATTTCAAATATAGGTGTCGATAGGCATTCCAGATATGGTTGCCGATAGGCATTTCAAATATAGGTGCTGATAGGCATTTCAGATGTAGTTTCCGATAGGCATTTGAAAAAGAGGTGCCGATAGGCATTTCAGGTATAGGTGCCGATAGGCATTTCAGATATAGTTGCCGATTGGCATTTTAAAAATAGGTGCCGATAGGCATTTCAGATATAGAAGCTGATAGGTATTTCAAATATAGGTGTCGATAGGCATTTCAGATATGGTTGCCGATAGGCATTTCAAATATACGTGCTAATAGGCATTTCAGATGTAGTTTCCGATAGGCATTTGAAAAAGAGGTGCTGATAGGCATTTCAGATATAGGTGCCGTTAGGCATTTCAGATATAGTTGCCGATTGGCATTTTAAAAATAGGTGCCGATAGGCATTTTAGATGTAGTTTCCGATAGGCATTTCAAAAATAGGTGCCGATAGGCATTTCAGATATAGGTGCCGATAGGCATATCAGATATAGTTGCCGATAGGCATTTAAAATATAGGTGCCGATAGGCATTTTAAATATAGGTGTCGATAGGCATTTCAGATATAAATGCCGAAAGGCATTTCAAATATAGGTGCCGATAGGTATTGCTGATGTGGTTGCCGATAGGCATTTCAAATATAGGTGCTGATAGGCATTTCAGATGTAGTTTCCGATAGGCATTTCAAAAATAGGTGCCGATAGGCATTTTAGATATAGGTGCCGATAGGCATTTCAGATATAGTTGCCGATTGGCATTTTAAGAATAGGTGCCGATAGGCATTTCAGATATAGAAGCCGATAGGCATTTCAAATAAAGGTGCCGATAGGCATTCCAGATATGGTTGCCGATAGGCATTTCAAATATAGGTGCTGATAGGCATTTCAGATGTAGTTTCCGATAGGCATTTGAAAAAGAGGTGCCGATAGGCATTTCAGGTATAGGTGTTGATAGGCATTTCAGATATAGTTGCCGATTGGCATTTTAAAAATAGGTGCCGATAGGCATTTCAGATATAGAAGCCGATAGGTATTTCAAATATAGGTGTCGATAGGCATTTCAGATATGGTTGCCGATAGGCATTTCAAATATAGGTGCTGATAGGCATTTTTGATGTAGTTTCCGATAGGTATTTAAAAAATAGGTGCCAATAGGCATTTCAGCTATAGGTGCCGATAAGCTTTTCTGATATAGTTGCCGATTGGTATTTTAAAAATAAATAGGTGCCGATAGGCATTTCAGATATAGAAGCCGATAGGCATTTCAAATATAGGTGCCGATAGGCATTCCAGATATGATTGCCGATTAGGATTTCAAATATAGGTGCTGATAGGCATTTCAGATGTTGTTTCCGATAGGCATTTTAAAAATTGGTGCCGATAGGCATTTCAGATATAGGTGCGGATAGGCATTCCAGATATAGTTGCCGATTGGCATTTTAAAAATAGGTGCTGATAGGCATTTCAGATATAGAAGCCGATAGGCATTTCAAATATAGGTGCCGATAGGCATTCCAGATATGGTTGCCGATAGGCATTTCAAATATAGGTGCCGAAAGGCATTTCAGATATAGTTGCCGATTGGCATTTTAAAAATAAATAGGTGCCGATAGGCATTTCAGATATAGAAGCCGATAGGCATTTCAAATATAGGTGCCGATAGGCATTCCAGATATGGTTGCCGATAGGCATTTCAAATATAGGTTCCGATAGGCATTTCAGATATAGAAGCCGATAGGCATTTCAAAAATAGGTGCCGATAGGCATTTCATATATAGGTGCCGATAGGCATTTCAGATATAGTTGCCAATTGGCATTTTAAAAATAGGTGCTGATAGGCATTTCAGATATAGAAGCCGATAGGCATTTCAAATATAGGTGCCGATAGGCATTCCAGATATGGTTGCCGATAGGCATTTCAAATATAGGTGCCGATAGGCATTTCAGATATAGTTGCCGATTGGCATTTTAAAAATAAATAGGTGCCGATAGGCATTTCAGATATAGAAGCCGATAGGCATTTCAAATATAGGTGCCGATAGGCATTCCAGATATGATTGCCGATTAGGATTTCAAATATAGGTGCTGATAGGCATTTCAGATGTTGTTTCCGATAGGCATTTTAAAAATTGGTGCCGATAGGCATTTCAGATATAGGTGCGGATAGGCATTCCAGATATAGTTGCCGATTGGCATTTTAAAAATAGGTGCCGATAGGCATTTCAGATATAGTTGCCGATTGGCATTTTAAAAATAGGTGCCGATAGGCATTTCAGATATAGAAGCCGATAGGCATTTCAAATATAGGTGCCGATAGGTATTCTAGATATGGTTGCCGATAGGCATTTCAAATATAGGTGCTGATAGGCATTTCAGATGTAGTTTCCGATAGGCATTTCAAAAATGGGTGCCGATAGGCATTTCAAGTATAGGTGCCGATAGGCATTTCAGATATAGTGGGCGATTGGCATTTTAAAAATAGAAGTCGATAGGCATTTCAGATATAGAAGCCGATAGGCATTTCAAATATAGGTGCCGATAGGCATTCCAAATATGGTTGCCGATAGGCATTTCAAATATAGGTGCTGATAGACATTTCAGATGTAGTTTCCGATAGGCATTTCAAAAATTGGTGGCGATAGGCATTTCAGATATATGTGCTGATAGGCATTTCAGATATAGTTGCCGATTGGCATTTTAAAAATAGGTGCCGATAGGCATTTCAGATATAGAAGCCGATAGGTATTTCAAATATAGGTGTCGATAGGCATTTCAGATATGGTTGCCGATAGGCATTTCAAATATAGGTGCTGATAGGCATTTCAGATGTAGTTTCCGATAGGCATTTCAAAAATAGGTGCCGATAGGCATTTCAGGTATAGGTGCCGATAGGCATTTCAGATATAGTGGCCGACTGGCATTTTAAAAATAGGTGTTGATAGGCATTTCAGATATAGTGGCCGATTGACATTTTAAAAATAGGTGTCGATAGGCATTTTAGATATAGAAGCCGATAGGCATTTCAAATATAGGTGCTGATAGGCATTCCAAATATGGTTGCCGATAGGCATTTAAAATATAGGTGCTGATAGGCATTCTAGATGTAGTTTCCGATAGGTATTTCAAAAATTGGTGCCGATAGGCATTTCAGATATAGGTGCCGATAGGCATTTCAGATATAGTTACCGATTGGCATTTTAAAAATAGGTGCCGATAGGCATTTCAGGTATAGAAGCCGATATGAATTTCAAATATAGGTGTCGATAGGCATTTCAGATATGTTTGCCGATAGGCATTTCAAATATAGGTGCTGATAGGCATTTCAGATGTAGTTTCCGAGAGGCATTTCAAAAATAGGTGCCGATAGGCATTTCAGATATAGGTGTCGATAGGCATTTCAGATATAGTTGCCGATTGGCATTTTAAAAATAGGTGCCGATAGGCATTTCAGATATAGAAGCCGATAGGCATTTCAAAATTATAGGTGCCGATAGGCATTCCAGATATGGTTGCCGTAGGCATTTCAAATATAGGTGCCGATTGGCATTTCAGATATAGAAGCCGATATGCATTTAAAAAATAGGTGCCGATAGGCATTTCAGATATAGGTGCCGATAGGCATTTCAGATATAGTTGCCAATTGGCATTTTAAAAATAGGTGCCGTTAGGCATTTCAGATATAGAAGCCGATAGGCATTTCAAATATAGGTGCCGATAGGCATTCCAGATATGGTTGCCGATAGGCATTTCAAATATAGGTGCTGATAGGCATTTTAGATGTAGTTTCCGATAGGCATTTCAAAAATTGATGCCGAAAGGCATTTCAGATATAGGTGCCGATAGGCATTTCAGATATAGAAGCAGATAGGTATTTGAAATATAGGTGTCGATAGGCATTTCACATATGTTTGCCGATAGGCATTTCAAATATAGGAGCAGATAGGCATTTCAGATGTAGTTTCCGATAGGCATTTCAAAAATAGGTGCCGATAGGCATTTCAGATATAGGTGCCGATAGGCATTTCAGATAGAGTTGCCGATTGGCATTTAAAAAATAGGTGCCGATAGGCATTTTAGATGTAGTTTCCGATAGGCATTTCAAAAATAAGTGCCGATAGGCATTTCAGATATAGGTGCCGATAGGCATATCAGATATAGTTACCGATAGGCATTTAAAATATAGGTGCCGATAGGCATTTCAGATATAGTTGCTGATTGGAATTTTAAAAATAGGTGCCGATAGGCATTTCAGATATAGAAGCCGATAGGCATTTCAAATATAGGTGCTGATAGGCATTCCAGATATGGTTGCCGATAGGCATTTCAAATATAGGTGCTGATAGGCATTTCAGATGTAGTTTCCGATAGGCATTTCAAAAATTGGTGCTGATAGGCATTTTAGATATAGGTGCCGATAGGCATTTCAGATATAGTTGCCGATTGGCATTTTAAAAATATGTGCCGATAGGCATTTCAGATATAGAAACTGATAGGCATTTCAAATATAGGTGCCGATAAGCATTCCAGATATGGTTGCCGATAGGCATTTCAAATATAGGTGCTGATAGGCATTTCAGATGTAGTTTCCAAATGGCATTTCAAAAATAGGTGCCGATAGGCATTTCAGATATAGGTGCCGATAGGCATTTCAGATATAGTTGCCGATTGGCATTTTAATAATAGATGTCGATAGGCATTTTAGATATAGAAGCCGATAGGCATTTCAAATATATAGGTGCCGATAGGCATTCCAGATATGGTTGCTGATAGGCATTTCAAATATAGGTGCTGATAGGCATTTCAGATGTAGTTTCCGATAGGCATTTCAAAAATTGGTGCCGATAGGCATTTCAGATATAGGGGCCGATAGGCATTTCAGATATAGTTACCGATTTGCATTTTAAAAATAGGGGCCGATAGGCATTTCAGAAATAGAAGCCGATAGGTATTTCAAATATAGGTGTCGATAGGCATTTCAAATATGGTTGCCGATAGGCATTTCAAATATGGGTGCTGATAAGCATTTCAGATGTAGTTTCCGATAGGCATTTCAAAAATAGGTGCCGATAGGCATTTCAGATATAGGTGTTGATAGGCATTTCAGATATAGTTGCCGATTGGCATTTTAAAAATAGGTGCCGATAGGCATTTCAGATATAGAAGCCGATAAGCATTTCAAATATAGGTGCTGATAGGCATTCCAGATATGGTTGCCGATAGGCATTTCAAATATAGGTGCCGATAAGCATTTCAGACATAGTTGCCAATTGGCATTTTAAAAATAGGGCCGATAGGCATTTCAGATATAGAAGCCGATAGGCATTTCAAATATAGGTGCCGATAGGCATTCCAAATATGGTTGCCGATAGGCATTTCAAATATAGGTGCTGATAGGCATTTTAGATGTAGTTTCCGAAAGGCATTTCAAAAATTATTGCCGATAGGCATTTCAGATATCGGTGCCGATAGGAATTTCAGATATAAAAGCCGATAGGCATTTCAAATATAGGTGCCGATTGGCATTCCAGATATGGTTGCCGATAGGCATTTCAAATATATGTGCTGATAGGCATTCCAGATGTAGTTTCCGATAGGCATTTCAAAAATTGATGCCGATAGGCGTTTCAGATATAGGTGCCAATAGGCATTTCAGATATAGTTGCCAACTGGCATTTTAAAAATAGGTGCCGATAGGCATTTCAGATATAGAAGCCGATAGGCATTTCAAATATAGGTGCTGATAGGCATTTTAGATGTAGTTTCCGATAGGCATTTCAAAAATTGATGCCGATAGGCATTTCAGATATATGTGCCGATAGGCATTTCAGATATAGTTGCCGATTGGCATTTTAAAAGAAGGTGTGGATAGGCATTTCAGATATAGAAGCCGATAGGTATTTCAAATATAGGTGTCGATAGGCATTTCAGATATGGTTGCCGATAGGCATTTCAAATATAGGTGCCGATAGGCATTCCAGATATGGTTGCCGATAGGCATTTCAAATATAGGTGCTGATAGGCATTTCAGATGTAGTTTCCGATAGGCATTTCAAAAATAGGTGCCGATAGGCATTTCAGATATAGGTGCCGATAGGCATTTCAGATATAGTTGCCGATTGGCATTTTAAAAATAGGTGCCGATAGGCATTTCAGATATAGAAGCCGATAGGCATTTCAAATATAGGTGCCGATAAGCATTCCAGATATGGTTGCCGATAGGCATTTCAAATATAGGTGCTGATAGGCATTTCAGATGTAGTTTCCGATAGGCATTTCAAAAATTGGTGCCGATAGGCATTTCAGATATAGGTGCCGATAGGCATTTCAGATATAGTAACCGATTGGCATTTTAAAAATAGGTGCCGATAGGCATTTCAGATATAGAAGCCGATAGGTATTTCAAATATAGGTGTCGATAGGCAATTCAAATATGGTTGCCGATAGGCATTTCAAATATAGGTGCTGATAGGCATTTCAGATGTAGTTTCCGATAGGCATTTAAAAAATAGGTGCCAATAGGCATTTCAGCTATAGGTGCCGATAAGCTTTTCTGATATAGTTGCCGATTGGTATTTTAAAAATAGGTACCGTAAGGCATTTCAGATATAGAAGCCGATAGGCATTTCAAATATAGGTGCCGATAGGCATTCCAGATATGGTTGCCGATAGGCATTCCAAATATAGGTTCCGATAGGCATTTCAGATATAGAAGCCGATAGGCATTTCAAAAATAGGTGCCGATAGGCATTTCATATATAGGTGCCGATAGGCATTTCAGATATAGTTTCCAATTGGCATTTTAAAAATAGGTGCTGATAGGCATTTCAGATATAGAAGCCGATAGGCATTTCAAATATAGGTGCCGATAGGCATTCCAGATATGGTTGCCGATAGGCATTTCAAATATAGGTGCCGATAGGCATTTCAGATATAGTTGCCGATTGGCATTTTAAAAATAAATAGGTGCCGATAGGCATTTCAGATATAGGTGCCGATAGGCATTCCAGATATGGTTGCCGATAGGAATTTCAAATATAGGTGCTGATAGGCATTTCAGATGTTGTTTCCGGTAGGCATTTCAAAAATTGGTGCCGATAGGCATTTCAGATATAGGTGCCGATAGGCATTCCAGATATAGTTGCCGATTGGCATTTTAAAAATAGGTGCCGATAGGCATTTCAGATATAGAAGCCGATAAGCATTTCAAATATAGGTGCCGATAGGCATTCCAGATATGGTTGCTGATAGGCATTTCCAATATAGGTGCTGATAGACATTTCAGATGTAGTTTCCGATAGGCATTTCAAAAATAGGTTACCGATAGGCATTTCAGATATAGGTGCCGATAGGCATTTCAGATATAGTTGCCGATTGGCATTTTAAAAATAGGTGCCGATAGGCATTTCAGATATAGAAGCCGATAGGCATTTCAAATATAGGTGCCGATAGGTATTCCAGATATGGTTGCCGATAGGCATTTCAAATATAGGTGCTGATAGGCATTTCAGATGTAGTTTTCGATAGGCATTTCAAAAATAGGTGCCGATAGGCATTTCAGGTATAGGTGCCGATAGGCATTTCAGATATAGTGGCCGATTGGCATTTTAAAAATAGAAGTCGATAGGCATTTCAGATATAGAAGCCGATAGGCATTTCATATATAGGTGCCGATAGGCATTCCAAATATGGTTGCCGATAGGCATTTTAAATATAGGTGCTGATAGGCATTTCAGATGTAGTTTCCGATAGGCATTTCAAAAATTGGTGGCGATAGGCATTTCAGATATATGTGCTGATAGGCATTTCAGATATAGTTGCCGATTGGCATTTTAAAAATATGTGCCGATAGGCATTTCAGATATAGAAGCCGATAGGTATTTCAAATATAGGTGTCGATAGGCATTTCAGATATGGTTGCCGATAGGCATTTCAAATATAGGTGCTGATAGGCATTTCAGATGTAGTTTCCGATAGGCATTTCAAAAATAGGTGCCGATAGGCATTTCAGGTATAGGTGCCGATAGGCATTTCAGATATAGTGGCCGACTGGCATTTTAAAAATAGGTGTCGATAGGCATTTCAGATATAGTGGCCGATTGGCATTTTAAAAATAGGTGTCGATAGGCATTTCAGATATAGAAGCCGATAGGCATTTCAAATATAGGTGCTGATAGGCATTCCAAATATGTTTGCCGATAGGCATTTAAATATAGGTGCTGATAGGCATTCCAGATGTAGTTTCCGTTAGGTATTTCAAAAATTGGTGCCGATAGGCATTTCAGATATAGGTGCCGATAGGCATTTCAGATATAGTTACCGATTGGCATTTTAAAAATAGGTGCCGATAGGCATTTCAGGTATAGAAGCCGATATGAATTTCAAATATAGGTGTCGATAGGCATTTCAGATATGTTTGCCGATAGGCATTTCAAATATATGTGCTGATAGGCATTTCAGATGTAGTTTCCGAGAGGCATTTCAAAAATAGGTGCCGATAGGCATTTCAGATATAGGTGTCGATAGGCATTTCAGATATAGTTGCCGATTGGCATTTTAAAAATAGGTGCCGATAGGCATTTCAGATATAGAAGCCGATAGGCATTTCAAATATAGGTGCCGATAGGCATTCCAGATATGGTTGCCGTAGGCATTTCAAATATAGGTGCCGATAGGCATTTCAGATATAGAAGCCGATATGCATTTCAAAAATAGGTGCCGATAGGCATTTCAGATATAGGTGCCGATAGGCATTTCAGATATAGTTGCCAATTGGCATTTTAAAAATAGGTGCCGTTAGGCATTTCAGATATAGAAGCCGATAGGCATTTCAAATATAGGTGCCGATAGGCATTCCAGATATGGTTGCCGATAGGCATTTCAAATATAGGTGCTGATAGGCATTTTAGATGTAGTTTCCGATAGGCATTTCAAAAATTGATGCCGATAGGCATTTCAGATATAGGTGCCGATAGGCATTTCAGATATAGAAGCCGATAGGTATTTCAAATATAGGTGTCGATAGGCATTTCAGATATGTTTGCCGATAGGCATTTCAAATATAGGAGCAGATAGGCATTTCAGATGTAGTTTCCGATAGGCATTTCAAAAATAGGTGCCGATAGGCATTTCAGATATAGGTGCCGATAGGCATTTCAGATAGAGTTGCCGATTGGCATTTAAAAAATAGGTGCCGATAGGCATTTTAGATGTAGTTTCCGATAGGCATTTAAAAAATAGGTGCCGATAGGCATTTCAGATATAGGTGCCGATAGGCATATCAGATATAGTTACCGATAGGCATTTAAAATATAGGTGCTGATAGGCAGTTCAAATATAGGTGCCGATAGGCATTTCAGATATAGTTGCTGATTGGAATTTTAAAAATAGGTGCCGATAGGCATTTCAGATATAGAAGCCGATAGGCATTTCAAATATAGGTGCTGATAGGCATTCCAGATATGGTTGCCGATTGGCATTTCAAATATAGGTGCTGATAGGCATTTCAGATGTAGTTTCCGATAGGCATTTCAAAAATTGGTGCCGATAGGCATTTTAGATATAGGTGCCGATAGGCATTTCAGATATAGTTGCCGATTGGCATTTTAAAAATATGTGCCGATAGGCATTTCAGATATAGAAACTGATAGGCATTTCAAATATGGGTGCCGATAAGCATTCCAGATATGGTTGCCGATAGGCATTTCAAATATAGGTGCTGATAGGCATTTCAGATGTAGTTTCCGATAGGCATTTCAAAAATTTGTGCCGATAGGCATTTCAGATATAGGTGCCGATAGGCATTTCAGATATAGTTGCCGATTGGCATTTTAAAAAAAAATGTCGATAGGCATTTTAGATATAGAAGCCGATAGGTATTTCAAATATAGGTGTCGATAGGCATTTCAAATATGGTTGCCGATAGGCATTTCAAATATAGGTGCTGATAGGCATTTCAGATGTAGTTTCCAAATGGCATTTCAAAAATAGGTGCCGATAGGCATTTCAGATTAGGTGCCGATAGGCATTTCAGATATAGTTGCCGATTGGCATTTTAATAATAGATGTCGATAGGCATTTTAGATATAGAAGCCGATAGGCATTTCAAATATATAGGTGCCGATAGGCATTCCAGATATGGTTGCTGATAGGCATTTCAGATGTAGTTTCCGATAGGCATTTCAAAAATTGGTGCCGATAGGCATTTCAGATATAGGTGCCGATAGGCATTTCAGATATAGTTACCGATTTGCATTTTAAAAATAGGGGCCGATAGGCATTTCAGATATAGAAGCCGATAGGTATTTCAAATATAGGTGTCGATAGGCATTTCAGATATGGTTGCCGATAGGCATTTCAAATATAGGTGCTGATAAGCATTTCAGATGTAGTTTCCGATAGGCATTTCAAAAATAGGTGCCGATAGGCATTTCAGATATAGGTGTCGATAGGCATTTCAGATATAGTTGCCGATTGGCATTTTAAAAATAGGTGCCGATAGGCATTTCAGATATAGAAGCCGATAAGCATTTCAAATATAGGTGCCGATAGGCATTCCAGATATGGTTGCCGATAGGCATTTCAAATATAGGTGCCGATAAGCATTTCAGACATAGTTGCCAATTGGCATTTTAAAAATAGGGCCGATAGGCATTTCAGATATAGAAGCCGATAGGCATTTCAAACATAGGTGCCGATAGGCATTCCAAATATGGTTGCCGATAGGCATTTCAAATATAGGTGCTGATAGGCATTTTAGATGTAG
This sequence comes from Venustoraphidia nigricollis, assembly GCA_034508555.1. Classification (NCBI taxonomy): domain Eukaryota; kingdom Metazoa; phylum Arthropoda; class Insecta; order Raphidioptera; family Raphidiidae; genus Venustoraphidia; species Venustoraphidia nigricollis. Next base: position 1,090,217 of record JAVRKA010000093.1, on the reverse strand, counting down.
TTTCCGATAGGCATTTTAAAAATTATTGCCGATAGGCATTTCAGATATCGGTGCCGATAGGAATTTCAGATATAAAAGCCGATAGGCATTTCAAATATAGGTGCCGATTGGCATTCCAGATATGGTTGCCGATAGGCATTTCAAATATATGTGCTGATAGGCATTCCAGATGTAGTTTCCGATAGGCATTTCAAAAATTGATGCCGATAGGCGTTTCAGATATAGATGCCGATAGGCATTTCAGATATAGTTGCCAACTGGCATTTTAAAAATAGGTGCCGATAGGCATTTCAGATATAGAAGCCGATAGGCATTTCAAATATAGGTGCTGATAGGCATTTTAGATGTAGTTTCCGATAGGCATTTCAAAAATTGATGCCGATAGGCATTTCAGATATAGGTGCCGATAGGCATTTCAGATATAGTTGCCGATTGGCATTTTAAAAGAAGGTGCCGATAGGCATTTCAGATATAGAAGCCGATAGGTATTTCAAATATAGGTGTCGATAGGCATTTCAGATATGGTTGCCGATAGGCATTTCAAATATAGGAGCAGATAGGCATTTTAGATGTAGTTTCTGAAAGGCATTACAAAAATAGGTGCCGATAGGCATTTCAGATATAGGTGCCGATAGGCATTTCAGATATAGTTGCCGATTGGCATTTTAAAAATAGGTGCCGATAGGCATTTCAGATATAGAAGCCGATAGGCATTTCAAATATAGGTGATGATAGGCATTCTATATATGGTTGCCGATAGGCATTTCAAATATAGGTGCCGATAGGCATTTCAGATGTAGTTTCCGATAGGCATTTCAAAAATTGGTGACGATAGGCATTTCAGATATAGTTGCCGATTGGCATTTTAAAAATAGATGCCGATAGGCATTTCAGGTATAGAAGCCGATAGGTAATTCAAATATAGGTGTCGATAGGCATTTCAGATATGGTTGCCGATAGGCATTTCAAATATAAGTGCTGATAGGCATTTCAGATGTAGTTTCCGATAGGCATTTCAAAAATAGGTGCCGATAGGCATTTCAGATATAGGTGCCGATAGGCATTTCAGATATAGTTGCCGATTGGCATTTTAAAAACAGGTGCCGAGGGGCATTTCGGATATAGAAGCCGATAGGTATTTCAAATATAGGTGTCGATACGCATTTCAGATATGGTTGCCGATAGGCATTTCAAATATAGGTGCCGATAGGCATTTCAGATATAGAAGCCGATAGGCATTTCAAAAATAGGTGCCGATAGGCATTTCAGATATAGTTGCCAATTGGCATTTTAAAAATAGGTGCCGATAGGCATTTCAGATATAGAAGCCGATAGGTATTTCAAATAGAGGTGTCGATAGGCATTTCAGATATGGTTTCCGATTGGCATTTCAAATATAGGAGCAGATAGGCATTTCAGATGTAGTTTCCGAAAGGCATTTAAAAAATAGGTGCCGATAGTCATTTCAGATATAGCTGCCGATACGCATTTCAGATATAGTTGCCGATCGGCATTTTAAAAATAGGTGCCGATAGGCATTTCAGATATAGAAGCCAATAGGCATTTAAGATATAGGTGCCGATAGGCATTTCAGATATAGTTGCCGATTGGCATTTTAAAAATAGTTGCCGATAGGCATTTCAGATATAGAATCCGATAGGTATTTCAAATATAAGTGTCGATAGGCATTTCAGATATGGTTGCAGATAGGCATTTCAAATATTGGTGCTGATAGGCATTTCAGATGTAGTTTCTGATAGGCATTTCAAAAATAGGTGCCGATAGGCATTTCAGATATTGGTGCCGATAGGCATTACAGATATAGTTGCCGATTAGCATTTTAGAAATAGGTGCCAATAGGCATTTCAGATATAGAAGCCTATACGCATTTGAAATATAGGTGCCGATAGGCATTCCAGATATGGTTGCCGATAGGCATTTCAAATATAGGTGCTGATAGGCATTTCAGATGTAGTTTCCGATAGGCATTTAAAAAATAGGTGCCGATAGGCATTTCAGATATAGAAGCCGATAGGCATTTCAAATATAGGTGCCATTAGGCATTCCAGATATGGTTGCCGATTGGCATTTCAAATATAGGTGCTGATAGGCATTTCAGATGTAGTTTCCGATAGGCATTTCAAAAATAGGTGCCGATAGGCATTTCAGATATAGGTGCCGACACGCATTTCAGATATAGAAGCCGATAGGCATTTCAAATATAGGTGCCGATAAGCATTCCAGATATGGTTGCCGATTGGCATTTTAAATATACGTGCTGATAGGCATTTCAGATGTAGTTTCCGATAGGCATTTCAAAAATTGGTGGCGATAGGCATTTCAGATATAGGTGCCGATAGGCTATTCAGATATAGTTGCCGATTGGCATTTTAAAAATAGGTGCCGATAGGCATTTCAGATATAGAAGCCGATAGGTATTTCAAATATAGTTGTCGATAGGCATTTCAGATATGGTTGCCGATAGGCATTTCAATTATAGGTACTGATAGGCATTTCAGATGTAGTTTCCGATAGGCATTTCAAAAATAGGTGCCGATAGGCATTTCAGGTATATGTGCCGATATGCATTTCAGATATAGTGGCCGATTGGCATTTTAAAAATAGGTGTCGATAGGCATTTCATATATAGAAGCCGATAGGCATTTCAAATATAGGTGCCGATAGGCATTCCAAATATGGTTGCCGATAGGCATTTCAAATATAGGTGCTGATAGGCATTCCAGATGTAGTTTCCGATAGGCATTTCAAAAATTGGTGCCGATAGGCATTTCAGATATAGGTGCCGATAGGCATTTCAAATATAGTTACCGATTGGCATTTTAAAAATAGGTGCCGATAGGCATTTCAGTTATAGAAGCCGATAGGTATTTCAAATATAGGTGTCGATAGGCATTTCAGATATGTTTGCCGATAGGCATTTCAAATATAGGTGCTGATAAGCATTTCAAATGTAGTTTCCGATAGGCATTTCAAAAATAGGTGCCGATAGGCATTTCAGATATATGTGTCGATAGGCATTTCAGATATATTTCCCGATTGGCATTTTAAAAATAGGTGCCCATAGGCATTTCAGATATAGAAGCCGATAGGCATTTCAAATATAGGTGCCGATAGGCATTCCAGATATGGTTGCCGTAGGCATTTCAAATATAGGTGCCGATAGGCATTTCAGATATAGAAGCCGATAGGCATTTCAAAAATAGGTGCCGATAGGCATTTCAGATATAGGTGCCGATAGGCATTTCAGATATAGTTGCCAATTGGCATTTTAAAAATAGGTGCCGATAGGCATTTCAGACATAAAAGCCGATAGGCATGTCAAATATAGGTGCCGATAGGCATTCCAGATATGGTTGCCGATAGGCATTTCAAATATAGGTACTGATAGGCATTTTAGATGTAGTTTCCGATAGGCATTTCAAAAATTGATGCCGATAGGCATTTCAGATATAGGTGCCGATAGGCATTTCAGATATAGTTGCCGATTGGCATTTTTAAAACAGGTGCCGATAGGCATTTCAGATATAGAAGCCGATAGGTATTTCAAATATAGGTACCGATAGGCATTCCAGATATGGTTGCCGATAGGGATTTCAAATATAGGTGCTGATAGGCATTTCAGATGTAGTTTCCGATTGGCATTTCAAAAATAGGTGCCGATAGGCATTTCAGATATAGGTGCCGATAGGCATTTCAGATAGAGGTGCCGATTGGCATTTAAAAAATAGGTGCCGATAGGCATTTTAGATGTAGTTTCCGATAGGCATTTCAAAAATAGGTGCCGATAGGCATTTCAGATATAGGTGCCGATAGGCATATCAGATATAGTTGCCGATAGGCATTTAAAATATAGGTGCCGATAGACATTTCAAATATAGGTGCCGATAGGCATTTCAGATATAGTTGCCGATTGGAATTTTGAAAATAGGTGCCGATAGGCATTTCAGATATAAAAGCCGATAGGCATTTCAAATATAGGTGCTGATAGGTATTCCAGATATGGTTGCCGATAGGCATTTCAAATATAGGTGCTGATAGGCATTTCAGATGTAGTTTCCGATAGGCATTTCAAAAATTGGTGCCGATAGGCATTTCAGATATAGGTGCCGATTTACATTTCAGATATAGTTGCCGATTGGCATTTTAAAAATAGGTGCCGATAGGCATTTCAGATATAGAAGCCGATAGGCATTTCAAATATAGGTGCCGATAAGCATTCCAGATATGGTTGCCGATAGGCATTTCAAATATAGGTGCTGATAGGCATTTCAGATGTAGTTTCCGATAGGCATTTCAAAAATTGGTGCCGATAGGCATTTCAAATATAGGTGCCGATAGGCATTTCAGATATAGTTGCCGATTGGCATTTTAAAAATAGATTTCGATAGGCATTTTAGATATAGAAGCCGATAGGTATTTCAAATATAGGTGTCGATAGGCATTTCAGATATGGTTGCCGATAGGCATTTCAAATATAGGTGCTGATAGGCATTTCAGATGTAGTTTCCGATAGGCATTTCAAAAATAGGTGCCGATAGGCATTTCAGATATAGGTGCCGATAGGCATATCAGATACAGTTGCCGATAGGCATTTAAAATATAGGTGCCGATAGACATTTCAAATATAGGTGTCGATAGGCATTTCAGATATAAATGCCGAAAGGCGTTTCAGATATAGGTGCCGATAGGCATTTCTGATGTGGTTGCCAATAGGCATTTCAAATATAGGAGCAGATAGGCATTTCAGATGTAGTTTCCGAAAGGCATTTCAAAAATAGGTGCCGATAGGCATTTCAGATATAGGTGTCGATAAGCATTTCAGATATAGTTGAAGATTGGCATTTTAAAAATAAGTGCCGATAGGCATTTCAGATATAGAAGCCGATAGGCATTTCAAATATAGGTGCCGTTAGGCATTCCAGATATGGTTGCCGACAGGCATTTCAAATATAAGTGCTGATAGGAATTTAGTATGTTGTTTCCGATAGGCATTTCAAAAATAGGTACCGATAGGCATTTCAGATATAGGTGCCGATAGGCATTTCAGATATAGTTGCCAATTGGCATTTTACAAATAGGTGTCGATAGGCATTTCAGATATAGAAGCCGATAGGCATTTCAAATATAGGTGCCGATTGGCATTCCAGATATTGTTGCCGATAGGCATTTCAAATATAGGTGCTGATAGGCATTTCAGATGTAGTTTCCGATAGGCATTTCAAAAATTGGTGCCGATAGGCATTTTAGATATAGGTGCCGATAGGCATTTCAGATATAGTTGCCGATTGGCATTTTTAAAATAGGTGCCGATAGGCATTTCAGAAATAGAAGGCGATAGGTATTTCAAATATAGGTGTCGATAGGCATTTAATTATGGTTGCCGATAGGCATTTCAAATATAGGTGCTGATAGGCATTTCAGATGTATGCATTTTAAAAATAGGTGCCTATAGGCATTTCAGAAATAGAAGGCGATAGGTATTTCAAATATAGGTGTCGATAGGCATTTCAGATATGGTTGCCGATAGGCATTTCAAATATAGGTGCTGATAGGCATTTCAGATGTAGTTTCCGATAGGCATTTCATAAATAGGTGCCGATAGGCATTTCAGATATAGGGGCCGATAGGCATTTCAGATATAGTTGCCGATTGGCATTTTAAAAATAGGTGCCGATAGGCATTTTAGATGTAGTTTCCGATAGGCATTTCAAAAATAGGTGCCGATAGGCATTTCCGATATAGGGGCCGATAGGCATATCAGATACAGTTGCCGATAGGCATTTAAAATATAGGTGCCGATAGGCATTTCAAATATAGGTGTCGATAGGCATTTCAGATATAAATGCCGAAAGGCATTTCAGATATAGGTGCCGATAGGCATTTCTGATGTGGTTGCCGATAGGCATTTCAAATATAGGTGCTGATAGGCATTTCAGATGTAGTTTTCGATAGGCATTTCAAAAATAGGTGCCAATAGGCATTTCTGATATAGGTGCCGATAGGCACTTCAGATATAGTTGCCGAATGGCATTTTAAAAAATAGGTGCCGATAGGCATTTCAGATATAGAAGCCGATAGGCATTTCAAATATAGGTGCCGATAGGCAATCCAGATATGGTTGCCGAAAGGCATTTCAAATATAGGTGCCGATAGGCATTCCAGATATGGTTGCCGATAGGCATTTCAAATATAAGTGCTGATAGGCATTTCAGATGTAGTTTCCGATAGGCATTTCAAAAATAGGTGCCGATAGGCATTTCAGATATAGGTGCCGATAGGCATTTCAGATATAGTTGCCGATAGCCATTTTAAAAATATTTGCCGATAGGCATTTCAGAAATAGAAGCCGATAGGCATTTCAAATATAGGTGCCGATAGGCATTCCAGATATGGTTGCCGATAGGCATTTCAAATATAGGTGCTGATAGGCATTTCAGATGTAGTTTCCGATAGGCATTTCAAAAATAGGTGCCGATAGGCATTTCAGATATAGGTGCCGATAGGCATTTCAAATATAGGAGCAGATAGGCATTTCAGATGTAGTTTCCGATAGGCATTTCAAAAATAGGTGCCGATAGGCATTTCAGATATAGGTGCCGATAGGCATTTCAGATAGAGGTGCCGATTGGCATTTAAAAAATAGGTGCCGATAGGCATTTTAGATGTAGTTTCCGATAGGCATTTCAAAAATAGGTGCCGATAGGCATTTCAGATATAGGTGCCGATAGGCATATCAGATATAGTTGCCGATAGGCATTTAAAATATAGGTGCCGATAGACATTTCAAATATAGGTGCCGATATGCATTTCAGATATAGTTGCCGATTGGAATTTTGAAAATAGGTGCCGATAGGCATTTCAGATATAGAAGCCGATAGGCATTTCAAATATAGGTGCCGACAGGCATTCCAGATATGGTTGCCGATAGGCATTTCAAATATAGGTGCCGATAGGCATTTCAGATGTTGTTTCCGATAGGCATTTCAAAAATTGGTGCCGATAGGCATTTCAGATATAGTTGCCGATTGGCATTTTAAAAATAGATGCCGATAGGCATTTCAGGTATAGAAGCCGATAGGTAATTCAAATATAGGTGTCGATAGGCATTCCAGATATGGTTGCCGATAGGCATTTCAAATATAAGTGCTGATAGGCATTTCAGATGTAGTTTCCGATAGGCATTTCAAAAATAGGTGCCGATAGGCATTTCAGATATAGGTGCCGATAGGCATTTCAGATATAGTTGCCGATTGGCATTTTAAAAACAGGTGCCGAGAGGCATTTCGGATATAGAAGCCGATAGGTATTTCAAATATAGGTGTCGATAGGCATTTCAGATATGGTTGCCGATAGGCATTTCAAATATAGGTGCCGATAGGCATTTCAGATATAGAAGCCGATAGGCATTTCAAAAATAGGTGCCGATAGGCATTTCAGATAATGGTGCCGATAGGCATTTCAGATATAGTTGCCAATTGGCATTTTAAAAATAGGTGCCGATAGGCATTTCGGATATAGAAGCCGATAGGCATTTCAAATATAGGTACTGATAGGCATTTTAGATGTAGTTGCCGATAGGCATTTCAAAAATTGAAGCCGATAGGCATTTCAGATATAGGTGCCGATGGGCATTTCAGATATAGTTGCCGATTGGCATTTTAAAAACAAGTGCCGATAGGCATTTCAGATATAGAAGCCGATAGGTATTTCAAATACAGGTGTCGATAGGCATTTCAGATATGGTTTCCGATTGGCATTTCAAATATAGGAGCAGATAGGCATTTCAGATGTAGTTTCCGAAAGGCATTTAAAAAATAGGTGCCGATAGTCATTTCAGATATAGCTGCCGATACGCATTTCAGATATAGTTGCCGATCGGCATTTTAAAAATAGGTGCCGATAGGCATTTCAGATATAGAAGCCGATAGACATTTCAGATATAGGTGCTGATAGGCATTTCAGATATAGTTGCCGATTGGCATTTTAAAAATAGTTGCCGATAGGCATTTCAGATATAGAATCCGATAGGTATTTCAAATATAAGTGTCGATAGGCATTTCAGATATGGTTGCCGATAGGCATTTCAAATATTGGTGCTGATAGGCATTTCAGATGTAGTTTCTGATAGGCATTTCAAAAATAGGTGCCGATAGGCATTTCAGATATAGGTGCCGATAGGCATTACAGATATAGTTGCCGATTAGAATTTTAAAAATAGGTGCCAATAGGCATTTCAGATATAGAAGCCGATAGGCATTTCAAATATAGGTGCCGATTGGCATTCCAGATATGGTTGCCGATAGGCATTTCAAATATATGTGCTGATAGGCATTCCAGATGTAGTTTCCGATAGGCATTTCAAAAATTGATGCCGATAGGCGTTTCAGATATAGGTGCCGATAGGCATTTCAGATATAGTTGCCAACTGGCATTTTAAAAATAGGTGCCGATAGGCATTTCAGATATAGAAGCCGATAGGCATTTCAAATATAGGTGCTGATAGGCATTTTAGATGTAGTTTCCGATAGGCATTTCAAAAATTGATGCCGATAGGCATTTCAGATATAGGTGCCGATAGGCATTTCAGATATAGTTGCCGATTGGCATTTTAAAAGAAGGTGCCGATAGGCATTTCAGATATAGAAGCCGATAGGTATTTCAAATATAGGTGTCGATAGGCATTTCAGATATGGTTGCCGATAGGCATTTCAAATATAGGAGCAGATAGGCATTTTAGATGTAGTTTCTGAAAGGCATTACAAAAATAGGTGCCGATAGGCATTTCAGATATAGGTGCCGATAGGCATTTCAGATATAGTTGCCGATTGGCATTTTAAAAATAGGTGCCGATAGGCATTTCAGATATAGAAGCCGATAGGCATTTCAAATATAGGTGCCGATAGGCATTCCAGATATGGTTGCCGATAGGCATTTCAAATATAGGTGCCGATAGGCATTTCAGATGTAGTTTCCGATAGGCATTTCAAAAATTGGTGACGATAGGCATTTCAGATATAGTTGCCGATTGGCATTTTAAAAATAGATGCCGATAGGCATTTCAGGTATAGAAGCCGATAGGTAATTCAAATATAGGTGTCGATAGGCATTTCAGATATGGTTGCCGATAGGCATTTCAAATATAAGTGCTGATAGGCATTTCAGATGTAGTTTCCGATAGGCATTTCAAAAATAGGTGCCGATAGGCATTTCAAATATAGGTGCCGATAGGCATTTCAGATATAGAAGCCGATAGGCATTTCAAAAATAGGTGCCGATAGGCATATCAGATATAGTTGCCAATTGGCATTTTAAAAATAGGTGCCGATAGGCATTTCAGATATAGAAGCCGATAGGTATTTCAAATACAGGTGTCGATAGGCATTTCAGATATGGTTTCCGATTGGCATTTCAAATATAGGAGCAGATAGGCATTTCAGATGTAGTTTCCGAAAGGCATTTAAAAAATAGGTGCCGATAGTCATTTCAGATATAGCTGCCGATACGCATTTCAGATATAGTTGCCGATCGGCATTTTAAAAATAAGTGCCGATAGGCATTTCAGATATAGAAGCCAATAGGCATTTAAGATATAGGTGCCGATAGGCATTTCAGATATAGTTGCCGATTGGCATTTTAAAAATAGTTGCCGATAGGCATTTCAGATATAGAATCCGATAGGTATTTCAAATATAAGTGTCGATAGGCATTTCAGATATGGTTGCAGATAGGCATTTCAAATATTGGTGCTGATAGGCATTTCAGATGTAGTTTCTGATAGGCATTTCAAAAATAGGTGCCGATTGGCATTTCAGATATAGGTGCCGATAGGCATTACAGATATAGTTGCCGATTAGCATTTTTGAAATAGGTGCCAATAGGCATTTCAGATATAGAAGCCGATACGCATTTGAAATATAGGTGCCGATAGGCATTCCAGATATGGTTGCCGATAGGCATTTCAAATATAGGTGCTGATAGGCATTTCAGATGTAGTTTCCGATAGGCATTTAAAAAATAGGTGCCGATAGGCATTTCAGGTATAGGTGCCGATAGGCATTTCAGATATAGTGGCCGACTGGCATTTTAAAAATAGGTGTCGATAGGCATTTCAGATATAGTGGCCGATTGGCATTTTAAAAATAGGTGTCGATAGGCATTTCAGATATAGAAGCCGATAGGCATTTCAAATATAGGTGCTGATAGGCATTTCAGATGTAGTTTCCGATAGGCATTTCAAAAATAGGTGCCGATAGGCATTTCAGGTATAGGTGCCGATAGGCATTTCAGATATAGTGGCCGACTGGCATTTTAAAAATAGGTGTCGATAGGCATTTCAGATATAGTGGCCGATTGGCATTTTAAAAATAGGTGTCGATAGGCATTTCAGATATAGAAGCCGATAGGCATTTCAAATATAGGTGCTGATAGGCATTCCAAATATGGTTGCCGATAGGCATTTAAATATAGGTGCTGATAGGCATTCCAGATGTAGTTTCCGTTAGGTATTTCAAAAATTGGTGCCGATAGGCATTTCAGATATAGGTGCCGATAGGCATTTCAGATATAGTTACCGATTGGCATTTTAAAAATAGGTGCCGATAGGCATTTCAGGTATAGAAGCTGATATGAATTTCAAATATAGGTGTCGATAGGCATTTCAGATATGTTTGCCGATAGGCATTTCAAATATATGTGCTGATAGGCATTTCAGATGTAGTTTCCGAGAGGCATTTCAAAAATAGGTGCCGATAGGCATTTCAGATATAGGTGTCGATAGGCATTTCAGATATAGTTGCCGATTGGCATTTTAAAAATAGGTGCCGATAGGCATTTCAGATATAGAAGCCGATAGGCATTTCAAATATAGGTGCCGATAGGCATTCCAGATATGGTTGCCGTAGGCATTTCAAATATAGGTGCCGATAGGCATTTCAGATATAGAAGCCGATATGCATTTCAAAAATAGGTGCCGATAGGCATTTCAGATATAGGTGCCGATAGGCATTTCAGATATAGTTGCCAATTGGCATTTTAAAAATAGGTGCCGTTAGGCATTTCAGATATAGAAGCCGATAGGCATTTCAAATATAGGTGCCGATAGGCATTCCAGATATGGTTGCCGATAGGCATTTCAAATATAGGTGCTGATAGGCATTTTAGATGTAGTTTCCGATAGGCATTTCAAAAATTGATGCCGATAGGCATTTCAGATATAGGTGCCGATAGGCATTTCAGATATAGAAGCCGATAGGTATTTCAAATATAGGTGTCGATAGGCATTTCAGATATGTTTGCCGATAGGCATTTCAAATATAGGAGCAGATAGGCATTTCAGATGTAGTTTCCGAAAGGCATTTCAAAAATAGGTGCCGATAGGCATTTCAGATATAGGTGCCGATAGGCATTTCAGATAGAGTTGCCGATTGGCATTTAAAAAATAGGTGCCGATAGGCATTTTAGATGTAGTTTCCGATAGGCATTTAAAAAATAGGTGCCGATAGGCATTTCAGATATAGGTGCCGATAGGCATATCAGATATAGTTACCGATAGGCATTTAAAATATAGGTGCCGATAGGCAGTTCAAATATAGGTGCCGATAGGCATTTCGGATATAGTTGCTGATTGGAATTTTAAAAATAGGTGCCGATAGGCATTTCAGATATAGAAGCCGATAGGCATTTCAAATATAGGTGCTGATAGGCATTCCAGATATGGTTGCCGATTGGCATTTCAAATATAGGTGCTGATAGGCATTTCAGATGTAGTTTCCGATAGGCATTTCAAAAATTGGTGCCGATAGGCATTTTAGATATAGGTGCCGATAGGCATTTCAGATATAGTTGCCGATTGGCATTTTAAAAATATGTGCCGATAGGCATTTCAGATATAGAAACTGATAGGCATTTCAAATATAGGTGCCGATAAGCATTCCAGATATGGTTGCCGATAGGCATTTCAAATATAGGTGCTGATAGGCATTTCAGAAGTAGTTTCCGATAGGCATTTCAAAAATTTGTGCCGATAGGCATTTCAGATATAGGTGCCGATAGGCATTTCAGATATAGTTGCCGATTGGCATTTTAAAAAAAAATGTCGATAGGCATTTTAGATATAGAAGCCGATAGGTATTTCAAATATAGGTGTCGATAGGCATTTCAAGTATGGTTGCCGATAGGCATTTCAAATATAGGTGCTGATAGGCATTTCAGATGTAGTTTCCAAATGGCATTTCAAAAATAGGTGCCGATAGGCATTTCAGATTAGGTGCCGATAGGCATTTCAGATATAGTTGCCGATTGGCATTTTAATAATAGATGTCGATAGGCATTTTAGATATAGAAGCCGATAGGCATTTCAAATATATAGGTGCCGATAGGCATTCCAGATATGGTTGCTGATAGGCATTTCAAATATAGGTGCTGATAGGCATTTCAGATGTAGTTTCCGATAGGCATTTCAAAAATTGGTGCCGATAGGCATTTCAGATATAGGTGCCGATAGGCATTTCAGATATAGTTACCGATTTGCATTTTAAAAATAGGGGCCGATAGGCATTTCAGATATAGAAGCCGATAGGTATTTCAAATATAGGTGTCGATAGGCATTTCAGATATGGTTGCCGATAGGCATTTCAAATATAGGTGCTGATAAGCATTTCAGATGTAGTTTCCGATAGGCATTTCAAAAATAGGTGCCGATAGGCATTTCAGATATAGGTGTCGATTGGCATTTCAGATATAGTTGCCGATTGGCATTTTAAAAATAGGTGCCGATAGGCATTTCAGATATAGAAGCCGATAAGCATTTCAAATATAGGTGCCGATAGGCATTCCAGATATGGTTGCCGATAGGCATTTCAAATATAGGTGCCGATAAGCATTTCAGACATAGTTGCCAATTGGCATTTTAAAAATAGGGCCGATAGGCATTTCAGATATAGAAGCCGATAGGCATTTCAAACATAGGTGCCGATAGGCATTCCAAATATGGTTGCCGATAGGCATTTCAAATATAGGTGCTGATAGGCATTTTAGATGTAGTTTCCGATAGGCATTTCAAAAATTATTGCCGATAGGCATTTCAGATATCGGTGCCGATAGGAATTTCAGATATAAAAGCCGATAGGCATTTCAAATATAGGTGCCGATTGGCATTCCAGATATGGTTGCCGATAGGCATTTCAAATATATGTGCTGATAGGCATTCCAGATGTAGTTTCCGATAGGCATTTCAAAAATTGATGCCGATAGGCGTTTCAGATATAGATGCCGATAGGCATTTCAGATATAGTTGCCAACTGGCATTTTAAAAATAGGTGCCGATAGGCATTTCAGATATAGAAGCCGATAGGCATTTCAAATATAGGTGCTGATAGGCATTTTAGATGTAGTTTCCGATAGGCATTTCAAAAATTGATGCCGATAGGCATTTCAGATATAGGTGCCGATAGGCATTTCAGATATAGTTGCCGATTGGCATTTTAAAAGAAGGTGCCGATAGGCATTTCAGATATAGAAGCCGATAGGTATTTCAAATATAGGTGTCGATAGGCATTTCAGATATGGTTGCCGATAGGCATTTCAAATATAGGAGCAGATAGGCATTTTAGATGTAGTTTCTGAAAGGCATTACAAAAATAGGTGCCGATAGGCATTTCAGATATAGGTGCCGATAGGCATTTCAGATATAGTTGCCGATTGGCATTTTAAAAATAGGTGCCGATAGGCATTTCAGATATAGAAGCCGATAGGCATTTCAAATATAGGTGATGATAGGCATTCTAGATATGGTTGCCGATAGGCATTTCAAATATAGGTGCCGATAGGCATTTCAGATGTAGTTTCCGATAGGCATTTCAAAAATTGGTGACGATAGGCATTTCAGATATAGTTGCCGATTGGCATTTTAAAAATAGATGCCGATAGGCATTTCAGGTATAGAAGCCGATAGGTAATTCAAATATAGGTGTCGATAGGCATTTCAGATATGGTTGCCGATAGGCATTTCAAATATAAGTGCTGATAGGCATTTCAGATGTAGTTTCCGATAGGCATTTCAAAAATAGGTGCCGATAGGCATTTCAGATATAGGTGCCGATAGGCATTTCAGATATAGTTGCCGATTGGCATTTTAAAAACAGGTGCCGAGGGGCATTTCGGATATAGAAGCCGATAGGTATTTCAAATATAGGTGTCGATACGCATTTCAGATATGGTTGCCGATAGGCATTTCAAATATAGGTGCCGATAGGCATTTCAGATATAGAAGCCGATAGGCATTTCAAAAATAGGTGCCGATAGGCATTTCAGATATAGTTGCCAATTGGCATTTTAAAAATAGGTGCCGATAGGCATTTCAGATATAGAAGCCGATAGGTATTTCAAATACAGGTGTCGATAGGCATTTCAGATATGGTTTCCGATTGGCATTTCAAATATAGGAGCAGATAGGCATTTCAGATGTAGTTTCCGAAAGGCATTTAAAAAATAGGTGCCGATAGTCATTTCAGATATAGCTGCCGATACGCATTTCAGATATAGTTGCCGATCGGCATTTTAAAAATAGGTGCCGATAGGCATTTCAGATATAGAAGCCAATAGGCATTTAAGATATAGGTGCCGATAGGCATTTCAGATATAGTTGCCGATTGGCATTTTAAAAATAGTTGCCGATAGGCATTTCAGATATAGAATCCGATAGGTATTTCAAATATAAGTGTCGATAGGCATTTCAGATATGGTTGCAGATAGGCATTTCAAATATTGGTGCTGATAGGCATTTCAGATGTAGTTTCTGATAGGCATTTCAAAAATAGGTGCCGATAGGCTTTTCAGATATTGGTGCCGATAGGCATTACAGATATAGTTGCCGATTAGCATTTTAGAAATAGGTGCCAATAGGCATTTCAGATATAGAAGCCGATACGCATTTGAAATATAGGTGCCGATAGGCATTCCAGATATGGTTGCCGATAGGCATTTCAAATATAGGTGCTGATAGGCATTTCAGATGTAGTTTCCGATAGGCATTTAAAAAATAGGTGCCGATAGGCATTTCAGATATAGAAGCCGATAGGCATTTCAAATATAGGTGCCATTAGGCATTCCAGATATGGTTGCCGATTGGCATTTCAAATATAGGTGCTGATAGGCATTTCAGATGTAGTTTCCGATAGGCATTTCAAAAATAGGTGCCGATAGGCATTTCAGATATAGGTGCCGACACGCATTTCAGATATAGAAGCCGATAGGCATTTCAAATATAGGTGCCGATAAGCATTCCAGATATGGTTGCCGATTGGCATTTTAAATATAGGTGCTGATAGGCATTTCAGATGTAGTTTCCGATAGGCATTTCAAAAATTGGTGGCGATAGGCATTTCAGATATAGGTGCCGATAGGCTATTCAGATATAGTTGCCGATTGGCATTTTAAAAATAGGTGCCGATAGGCATTTCAGATATAGAAGCCGATAGGTATTTCAAATATAGTTGTCGATAGGCATTTCAGATATGGTTGCCGATAGGCATTTCAATTATAGGTACTGATAGGCATTTCAGATGTAGTTTCCGATAGGCATTTCAAAAATAGGTGCCGATAGGCATTTCAGGTATATGTGCCGATATGCATTTCAGATATAGTGGCCGATTGGCATTTTAAAAATAGGTGTCGATAGGCATTTCATATATAGAAGCCGATAGGCATTTCAAATATAGGTGCCGATAGGCATTCCAAATATGGTTGCCGATAGGCATTTCAAATATAGGTGCTGATAGGCATTCCAGATGTAGTTTCCGATAGGCATTTCAAAAATTGGTGCCGATAGGCATTTCAGATATAGGTGCCGATAGGCATTTCAAATATAGTTACCGATTGGCATTTTAAAAATAGGTGCCGATAGGCATTTCAGTTATAGAAGCCGATAGGTATTTCAAATATAGGTGTCGATAGGCATTTCAGATATGTTTGCCGATAGGCATTTCAAATATAGGTGCTGATAAGCATTTCAAATGTAGTTTCCGATAGGCATTTCAAAAATAGGTGCCGATAGGCATTTCAGATATATGTGTCGATAGGCATTTCAGATATATTTCCCGATTGGCATTTTAAAAATAGGTGCCCATAGGCATTTCAGATATAGAAGCCGATAGGCATTTCAAATATAGGTGCCGATAGGCATTCCAGATATGGTTGCCGTAGGCATTTCAAATATAGGTGCCGATAGGCATTTCAGATATAGAAGCCGATAGGCATTTCAAAAATAGGTGCCGATAGGCATTTCAGATATAGGTGCCGATAGGCATTTCAGATATAGTTGCCAATTGGCATTTTAAAAATAGGTGCCGATAGGCATTTCAGACATAGAAGCCGATAGGCATGTCAAATATAGGTGCCGATAGGCATTCCAGATATGGTTGCCGATAGGCATTTCAAATATAGGTACTGATAGGCATTTTAGATGTAGTTTCCGATAGGCATTTCAAAAATTGATGCCGATAGGCATTTCAGATATAGGTGCCGATAGGCATTTCAGATATAGTTGCCGATTGGCATTTTTAAAACAGGTGCCGATAGGCATTTCAGATATAGAAGCCGATAGGTATTTCAAATATAGGTGCCGATAGGCATTCCAGATATGGTTGCCGATAGGGATTTCAAATATAGGTGCTGATAGGCATTTCAGATGTAGTTTCCGATTGGCATTTCAAAAATAGGTGCCGATAGGCATTTCAGATATAGGTGCCGATAGGCATTTCAGATAGAGGTGCCGATTGGCATTTAAAAAATAGGTGCCGATAGGCATTTTAGATGTAGTTTCCGATAGGCATTTCAAAAATAGGTGCCGATAGGCATTTCAGATATAGGTGCCGATAGGCATATCAGATATAGTTGCCGATAGGCATTTAAAATATAGGTGCCGATAGACATTTCAAATATAGGTGCCGATAGGCATTTCAGATATAGTTGCCGATTGGAATTTTGAAAATAGGTGCCGATAGGCATTTCAGATATAGAAGCCGATAGGCATTTCAAATATAGGTGCTGATAGGTATTCCAGATATGGTTGCCGATAGGCATTTCAAATATAGGTGCTGATAGGCATTTCAGATGTAGTTTCCGATAGGCATTTCAAAAATTGGTGCCGATAGGCATTTCAGATATAGGTGCCGATTGGCATTTCAGATATAGTTGCCGATTGGCATTTTAAAAATAGGTGCCGATAGGCATTTCAGATATAGAAGCCGATAGGCATTTCAAATATAGGTGCCGATAAGCATTCCAGATATGGTTGCCGATAGGCATTTCAAATATAGGTGCTGATAGGCATTTCAGATGTAGTTTCCGATAGGCATTTCAAAAATTGGTGCCGATAGGCATTTCAAATATAGGTGCCGATAGGCATTTCAGATATAGTTGCCGATTGGCATTTTAAAAATAGATTTCGATAGGCATTTTAGATATAGAAGCCGATAGGTATTTCAAATATAGGTGTCGATAGGCATTTCAGATATGGTTGCCGATAGGCATTTCAAATATAGGTGCTGATAGGCATTTCAGATGTAGTTTCCGATAGGCATTTCAAAAATAGGTGCCGATAGGCATTTCAGATATAGGTGCCGATAGGCATATCAGATACAGTTGCCGATAGGCATTTAAAATATAGGTGCCGATAGGCATTTCAAATATAGGTGTCGATAGGCATTTCAGATATAAATGCCGAAAGGCGTTTCAGAAATAGGTGCCGATAGGCATTTCTGATGTGGTTGCCAATAGGCATTTCAAATATAGGAGCAGATAGGCATTTCAGATGTAGTTTCCGAAAGGCATTTCAAAAATAGGTGCCGATAGGCATTTCAGATATAGGTGTCGATAAGCATTTCAGATATAGTTGAAGATTGGCATTTTAAAAATAAGTGCCGATAGGCATTTCAGATATAGAAGCCGATAGGCATTTCAAATATAGGTGCCGTTAGGCATTCCAGATATGGTTGCCGATAGGCATTTCAAATATAAGTGCTGATAGGAATTTAGTATGTTGTTTCCGATAGGCATTTCAAAAATAGGTACCGATAGGCATTTCAGATATAGGTGCCGATAGGCATTTCAGATATAGTTGCCAATTGGCATTTTACAAATAGGTGTCGATAGGCATTTCAGATATAGAAGCCGATAGGCATTTCAAATATAGGTGCCGATAGGCATTCCAGATATTGTTGCCGATAGGCATTTCAAATATAGGTGCTGATAGGCATTTCAGATGTAGTTTCCGATAGGCATTTCAAAAATTGGTGCCGATAGGCATTTTAGATATAGGTGCCGATAGGCATTTCAGATATAGTTGCCGATTGGCATTTTTAAAATAGGTGCCGATAGGCATTTCAGAAATAGAAGGCGATAGGTATTTCAAATATAGGTGTCGATAGGCATTTAATTATGGTTGCCGATAGGCATTTCAAATATAGGTGCTGATAGGCATTTCAGATGTATGCATTTTAAAAATAGGTGCCGATAGGCATTTCAGAAATAGAAGGCGATAGGTATTTCAAATATAGGTGTCGATAGGCATTTCAGATATGGTTGCCGATAGGCATTTCAAATATAGGTGCTGATAGGCATTTCAGATGTAGTTTCCGATAGGCATTTCATAAATAGGTGCCGATAGGCATTTCAGATATAGGGCCGATAGGCATTTCAGATATAGTTGCCGATTGGCATTTTAAAAATAGGTGCCGATAGGCATTTTAGATGTAGTTTCCGATAGGCATTTCAAAAATAGGTGCCGATAGGCATTTCAGATATAGGTGCCGATAGGCATATCAGATACAGTTGCCGATAGGCATTTAAAATATAGGTGCCGATAGGCATTTCAAATATAGGTGTCGATAGGCATTTCAGATATAAATGCCGAAAGGCATTTCAGATATAGGTGCCGATAGGCATTTCTGATGTGGTTGCCGATAGGCATTTCAAATATAGGTGCTGATAGGCATTTCAGATGTAGTTTTCGATAGGCATTTCAAAAATAGGTGCCAATAGGCATTTCTGATATAGGTGCCGATAGGCACTTCAGATATAGTTGCCGAATGGCATTTTAAAAAATAGGTGCCGATAGGCATTTCAGATATAGAAGCCGATAGGCATTTCAAATATAGGTGCCGATAGGCAATCCAGATATGGTTGCCGAAAGGCATTTCAAATATAGGTGCCGATAGGCATTCCAGATATGGTTGCCGATAGGCATTTCAAATATAAGTGCTGATAGGCATTTCAGATGTAGTTTCCGATAGGCATTTCAAAAATAGGTGCCGATAGGCATTTCAGATATAGGTGCCGATAGGCATTTCAGATATAGTTGCCGATAGCCATTTTAAAAATATTTGCCGATAGGCATTTAAGAAATAGAAGCCGATAGGCATTTCAAATATAGGTGCCGATAGGCATTCCAGATATGGTTGCCGATAGGCATTTCAAATATAGGTGCTGATAGGCATTTCAGATGTAGTTTCCGATAGGCATTTCAAAAATAGGTGCCGATAGGCATTTCAGATATAGGTGCCGATAGGCATTTCAAATATAGGAGCAGATAGGCATTTCAGATGTAGTTTCCGATAGGCATTTCAAAAATAGGTGCCGATAGGCATTTCAGATATAGGTGCCGATAGGCATTTCAGATAGAGGTGCCGATTGGCATTTAAAAAATAGGTGCCGATAGGCATTTTAGATGTAGTTTCCGATAGGCATTTCAAAAATAGGTGCCGATAGGCATTTCAGATATAGGTGCCGATAGGCATATCAGATATAGTTGCCGATAGGCATTTAAAATATAGGTGCCGATAGACATTTCAAATATAGGTGCCGATATGCATTTCAGATATAGTTGCCGATTGGAATTTTGAAAATAGGTGCCGATAGGCATTTCAGATATAGAAGCCGATAGGCATTTGAAATATAGGTGCCGACAGGCATTCTAGATATGGTTGCCGATAGGCATTTCAAATATAGGTGCCGATAGGCATTTCAGATGTTGTTTCCGATAGGCATTTCAAAAATTGGTGCCGATAGGCATTTCAGATATAGTTGCCGATTGGCATTTTAAAAATAGATGCCGATAGGCATTTCAGGTATAGAAGCCGATAGGTAATTCAAATATAGGTGTCGATAGGCATTTCAGATATGGTTGCCGATAGGCATTTCAAATATAAGTGCTGATAGGCATTTCAGATGTAGTTTCCGATAGGCATTTCAAAAATAGGTGCCGATAGGCATTTCAGATATAGGTGCCGATAGGCATTTCAGATATAGTTGCCGATTGGCATTTTAAAAACAGGTGCCGAGAGGCATTTCGGATATAGAAGCCGATAGGTATTTCAAATATAGGTGTCGATAGGCATTTCAGATATGGTTGCCGATAGGCATTTCAAATATAGGTGCCGATAGGCATTTCAGATATAGAAGCCGATAGGCATTTCAAAAATAGGTGCCGATAGGCATTTCAGATAATGGTGCCGATAGGCATTTCAGATATAGTTGCCAATTGGCATTTTAAAAATAGGTGCCGATAGGCATTTCGGATATAGAAGCCGATAGGCATTTCAAATATAGGTACTGATAGGCATTTTAGATGTAGTTGCCGATAGGCATTTCAAAAATTGAAGCCGATAGGCATTTCAGATATAGGTGCCGATGGGCATTTCAGATATAGTTGCCGATTGGCATTTTAAAAACAAGTGCCGATAGGCATTTCAGATATAGAAGCCGATAGGTATTTCAAATACAGGTGTCGATAGGCATTTCAGATATGGTTTCCGATTGGCATTTCAAATATAGGAGCAGATAGGCATTTCAGATGTAGTTTCCGAAAGGCATTTCAAAAATAGGTGCCGATAGTCATTTCAGATATAGCTGCCGATACGCATTTCAGATATAGTTGCCGATCGGCATTTTAAAAATAGGTGCCGATAGGCATTTCAGATATAGAAGCCGATAGACATTTCAGATATAGGTGCTGATAGGCATTTCAGATATAGTTGCCGATTGGCATTTTAAAAATAGTTGCCGATAGGCATTTCAGATATAGAATCCGATAGGTATTTCAAATATAAGTGTCGATAGGCATTTCAGATATGGTTGCCGATAGGCATTTCAAATATTGGTGCTGATAGGCATTTCAGATGTAGTTTCTGATAGGCATTTCAAAAATAGGTGCCGATAGGCATTTCAGATATAGGTGCCGATAGGCATTACAGATATAGTTGCCGATTAGAATTTTAAAAATAGGTGCCAATAGGCATTTCAGATATAGAAGCCGATAGGCATTTCAAATATAGGTGCCGATTAGCATTCCAGATATGGTTGCCGATAGGCATTTCAAATATATGTGCTGATAGGCATTCCAGATGTAGTTTCCGATAGGCATTTCAAAAATTGATGCCGATAGGCGTTTCAGATATAGGTGCCGATAGGCATTTCAGATATAGTTGCCAACTGGCATTTTAAAAATAGGTGCCGATAGGCATTTCAGATATAGAAGCCGATAGGCATTTCAAATATAGGTGCTGATAGGCATTTTAGATGTAGTTTCCGATAGGCATTTCAAAAATTGATGCCGATAGGCATTTCAGATATAGGTGCCGATAGGCATTTCAGATATAGTTGCCGATTGGCATTTTAAAAGAAGGTGCCGATAGGCATTTCAGATATAGAAGCCGATAGGTATTTCAAATATAGGTGTCGATAGGCATTTCAGATATGGTTGCCGATAGGCATTTCAAATATAGGAGCAGATAGGCATTTTAGATGTAGTTTCTGAAAGGCATTACAAAAATAGGTGCCGATAGGCATTTCAGATATAGGTGCCGATAGGCATTTCAGATATAGTTGCCGATTGGCATTTTAAAAATAGGTGCCGATAGGCATTTCAGATATAGAACCTGATAGGCATTTCAAATATAGGTGCCGATAGGCATTCCAGATATGGTTGCCGATAGGCATTTCAAATATAGGTGCCGATAGGCATTTCAGATGTAGTTTCCGATAGGCATTTCAAAAATTGGTGACGATAGGCATTTCAGATATAGTTGCCGATTGGCATTTTAAAAATAGATGCCGATAGGCATTTCAGGTATAGAAGCCGATAGGTAATTCAAATATAGGTGTCGATAGGCATTTCAGATATGGTTGCCGATAGGCATTTCAAATATAAGTGCTGATAGGCATTTCAGATGTAGTTTCCGATAGGCATTTCAAAAATAGGTGCCGATAGGCATTTCAAATATAGGTGCCGATAGGCATTTCAGATATAGAAGCCGATAGGCATTTCAAAAATAGGTGCCGATAGGCATATCAGATATAGTTGCCAATTGGCATTTTAAATATAGGTGCCGATAGGCATTTCAGATATAGAAGCCGATAGGTATTTCAAATACAGGTGTCGATAGGCATTTCAGATATGGTTTCCGATTGGCATTTCAAATATAGGAGCAGATAGGCATTTCAGATGTAGTTTCCGAAAGGCATTTAAAAAATAAGTGCCGATAGTCATTTCAGATATAGCTGCCGATACGCATTTCAGATATAGTTGCCGATCGGCATTTTAAAAATAAGTGCCGATAGGCATTTCAGATATAGAAGCCAATAGGCATTTAAGATATAGGTGCCGATAGGCATTTCAGATATAGTTGCCGATTGGCATTTTAAAAATAGTTGCCGATAGGCATTTCAGATATAGAATCCGATAGGTATTTCAAATATAAGTGTCGATAGGCATTTCAGATATGGTTGCAGATAGGCATTTCAAATATTGGTGCTGATAGGCATTTCAGATGTAGTTTCTGATAGGCATTTCAAAAATAGGTGCCGATAGGCATTTCAGATATAGGTGCCGATAGGCATTACAGATATAGTTGCCGATTAGCATTTTAGAAATAGGTGCCAATAGGCATTTCAGATATAGAAGCCGATACGCATTTGAAATATATGTGCCGATAGGCATTCCAGATATGGTTGCCGATAGGCATTTCAAATATAGGTGCTGATAGGCATTTCAGATGTAGTTTCCGATAGACATTTAAAAAATAGGTGCCGATAGGCATTTCAGATATAGAAGCCGATAGGCATTTCAAATATAGGTGCCATTAGGCATTCCAGATATGGTTGCCGATTGGCATTTCAAATATAGGTGCTGATAGGCATTTCAGATGTAGTTTCCGATAGGCATTTCAAAAATAGGTGCCGATAGGCATTTCAGATATAGGTGCCGACACGCATTTCAGATATAGAAGCCGATAGGCATTTCAAATATAGGTGCCGATAAGCATTCCAGATATGGTTGCCGATTGGCATTTCAAATATAGGTGCTGATAGGCATTTCAGATGTAGTTTCCGATGGGCATTTCAAAAATTGGTGGCGATAGGCATTTCAGATATAGGTGCCGATAGGCTATTCAGATATAGTTGCCGATTGGCATTTTAAAAATAGGTGCCGATAGGCATTTCAGATATAGAAGCCGATAGGTATTTCAAATATAGTTGTCGATAGGCATTTCAGATATGGTTGCCGATAGGCATTTCAATTATAGGTACTGATAGGCATTTCAGATGTAGTTTCCGATAGGCATTTCAAAAATAGGTGCCGATAGGCATTTCAGGTATATGTGCCGATATGCATTTCAGATATAGTGGCCGATTGGCATTTTAAAAATAGGTGTCGATAGGCATTTCATATATAGAAGCCGATAGGCATTTCAAATATAGGTGCCGATAGGCATTCCAAATATGGTTGCCGATAGGCATTTCAAATATAGGTGCTGATAGGCATTCCAGATGTAGTTTCCGATAGGCATTTCAAAAATTGGTGCCGATAGGCATTTCAGATATAGGTGCCGATAGGCATTTCAAATATAGTTACCGATTGGCATTTTAAAAATAGGTGCCGATAGGCATTTCAGGTATAGAAGCCGATAGGTATTTCAAATATAGGTGTCGATAGGCATTTCAGATATGTTTGCCGATAGGCATTTCAAATATAGGTGCTGATAAGCATTTCAAATGTAGTTTCCGATAGGCATTTCAAAAATAGGTGCCGATAGGCATTTCAGATATATGTGTCGATAGGCATTTCAGATATATTTCCCGATTGGCAATTTAAAAATAGGTGCCGATAGGCATTTCAGATATAGAAGCCGATAGGCATTTCAAATATAGGTGCCGATAGGCATTCCAGATATGGTTGCCGTAGGCATTTCAAATATAGGTGCCGATAGGCATTTCAGATATAGAAGCCGATAGGCATTTCAAAAATAGGTGCCGATAGGCATTTCAGATATAGGTGCCGATAGGCATTTCAGATATAGTTGCCAATTGGCATTTTAAAAATAGGTGCCGATAGGCATTTCAGACATAGAAGCCGATAGGCATGTCAAATATAGGTGCCGATAGGCATTCCAGATATGGTTGCCGATAGGCATTTCAAATATAGGTACTGATAGGCATTTTAGATGTAGTTTCCGATAGGCATTTCAAAAATTGATGCCGATAGGCATTTCAGATATAGGTGCCGATAGGCATTTCAGATATAGTTGCCGATTGGCATTTTAAAAACAGGTGCCGATAGGCATTTCAGATATAGAAGCCGATAGGTATTTCAAATATAGGTGCCGATAGGCATTCCAGATATGGTTGCCGATAGGGATTTCAAATATAGGTGCTGATAGGCATTTCAGATGTAGTTTCCGATAGGCATTTCAAAAATAGGTGCCGATAGGCATTTCAGATATAGGTGCCGATAGGCATTTCAGATAGAGGTGCCGATTGGCATTTAAAAAATAGGTGCCGATAGGCATTTTAGATGTAGTTTCCGATAGGCATTTCAAAAATAGGTGCCGATAGGCATTTCAGATATAGGTGCCGATAGGCATATCAGATATAGTTGCCGATAGGCATTTAAAATATAGGTGCCGATAGACATTTCAAATATAGGTGCCGATAGGCATTTCAGATATAGTTGCCGATTAGAATTTTGAAAATAGGTGCCGATAGGCATTTCAGATATAGAAGCCGATAGGCATTTCAAATATAGGTGCTGATAGGTATTCCAGATATGGTTGCCGATAGGCATTTCAAATATAGGTGCTGATAGGCATTTCAGATGTAGTTTCCGATAGGCATTTCAAAAATTGGTGCCGATAGGCATTTCAGATATAGGTGCCGATTGGCATTTCAGATATAGTTGCCGATTGGCATTTTAAAAATAGGTGCCGATAGGCATTTCAGATATAGAAGCCCATAGGCATCTCAAATATAGGTGCTGATAAGCATTCCAGATATGGTTGCCGATAGGCATTTCAAATATAGGTGCTGATAGGCATTTCAGATGTAGTTTCCGATAGGCATTTCAAAAATTGGTGCCGATAGGCATTTCAAATATAGGTGCCGATAGGCATTTCAGATATAGTTGCCGATTGGCATTTTAAAAATAGATTTCGATAGGCATTTTAGATATAGAAGCCGATAGGTATTTCAAATATAGGTGTCGATAGGCATTTCAGATATGGTTGCCGATAGGCATTTCAAATATAGGTGCTGATAGGCATTTCAGATGTAGTTTCCGATAGGCATTTCAAAAATAGCTGCCGATAGGCATTTCAGATATAGGTGCCGATAGGCATATCAGATACAGTTGCCGATAGGCATTTAAAATATAGGTGCCGATAGGCATTTCAAATATAGGTGTCGATAGGCATTTCAGATATAAATGCCGAAAGGCGTTTCAGATATAGGTGCCGATAGGCATTTCTGATGTGGTTGCCAATAGGCATTTCAAATATAGGAGCAGATAGGCATTTCAGATGTAGTTTCCGAAAGGCATTTCAAAAATAGGTGCCGATAGGCATTTCAGATATAGGTGTCGATAAGCATTTCAGATATAGTTGAAGATTGGCATTTAAAAAATAGGTGCCGATAGGCATTTCAGATATAGAAGCCGATAGGCATTTCAAATATAGGTGCCGTTAGGCATTCCAGATATGGTTGCCGATATGCATTTCAAATATAAGTGCTGATAGGCATTTAGTATGTTGTTTCCGATAGGCATTTCAAAAATAGGTACCGATAGGCATTTCAGATATAGGTGCCGATAGGCATTTCAGATATAGTTGCCAATTGGCATTTTACAAATAGGTGTCGATAGGCAT
Organism: Venustoraphidia nigricollis; assembly: GCA_034508555.1. Taxonomy (NCBI): domain Eukaryota; kingdom Metazoa; phylum Arthropoda; class Insecta; order Raphidioptera; family Raphidiidae; genus Venustoraphidia; species Venustoraphidia nigricollis. The sequence goes on along the minus strand of JAVRKA010000093.1, from coordinate 1,064,004 downwards.
TTCAGATATAGAAGCCGATAGGCATTTCAAATATAGGTGCCGATAGGCATTCCAGATATTGTTGCCGATAGGCATTTCAAATATAGGTGCTGATAGGCATTTCAGATGTAGTTTCCGATAGGCATTTCAAAAATTGGTGCCGATAGGCATTTTAGATATAGGTGCCGATAGGCATTTCAGATATAGTTGCCGATTGGCATTTTTAAAATAGGTGCCGATAGGCATTTCAGAAATAGAAGGCGATAGGTATTTCAAATATAGGTGTCGATAGGCATTTAATTATGGTTGCCGATAGGCATTTCAAATATAGGTGCTGATAGGCATTTCAGATGTAGGCATTTTAAAAATAGGTGCCGATAGGCGTTTCAGAAATAGAAGGCGATAGGTATTTCAAATATAGGTGTCGATAGGCATTTCAGATATGGTTGCCGATAGGCATTTCAAATATAGGTGCTGATAGGCATTTCAGATGTAGTTTCCGATAGGCATTTCATAAATAGGTGCCGATAGGCATTTCAGATATAGGGGCCGATAGGCATTTCAGATATAGTTGCCGATTGGCATTTTAAAAATAGGTGCCGATAGGCATTTTAGATGTAGTTTCCGATAGGCATTTCAAAAATAGGTGCCGATAGGCATTTCAGATATAGGTGCCGATAGGCATATCAGATACAGTTGCCGATAGGCATTTAAAATATAGGTGCCGATAGGCATTTCAAATATAGGTGTCGATAGGCATTTCAGATATAAATGCCGAAAGGCATTTCAGATATAGGTGCCGATAGGCATTTCTGATGTGGTTGCCGATAGGCATTTCAAATATAGGTGCTGATAGGCATTTCAGATGTAGTTTTCGATAGGCATTTCAAAAATAGGTGCCAATAGGCATTTCTGATATAGGTGCCGATAGGCACTTCAGATATAGTTGCCGAATGGCATTTTAAAAAATAGGTGCCGATAGGCATTTCAGATATAGAAGCCGATAGGCATTTCAAATATAGGTGCCGATAGGCAATCCAGATATGGTTGCCGAAAGGCATTTCAAATATAGGTGCCGATAGGCATTCCAGATATGGTTGCCGATAGGCATTTCAAATATAAGTGCTGATAGGCATTTCAGATGTAGTTTCCGATAGGCATTTCAAAAATAGGTGCCGATAGGCATTTCAGATATAGGTGCCGATAGGCATTTCAGATATAGTTGCTGATAGCCATTTTAAAAATATTTGCCGATAGGCATTTCAGAAATAGAAGCCGATAGGCATTTCAAATATAGGTGCCGATAGGCATTCCAGATATGGTTGCCGATAGGCATTTCAAATATAGGTGCTGATAGGCATTTCAGATGTAGTTTCCGATAGGCATTTAAAAAATAGGTGCCGATAGGCATTTCAGATACAGGTGCCGATAGGCATTTCAAATATAGGAGCAGATAGGCATTTCAGATGTAGTTTCCGATAGGCATTTCAAAAATAGGTGCCGATAGGCATTTCAGATATAGGTGCCGATAGGCATTTCAGATAGAGGTGCCGATTGGCATTTAAAAAATAGGTGCCGATAGGCATTTTAGATGTAGTTTCCGATAGGCATTTCAAAAATAGGTGCCGATAGGCATTTCAGATATAGGTGCCGATAGGCATATCAGATATAGTTGCCGATAGGCATTTAAAATATAGGTGCCGATAGACATTTCAAATATAGGTGCCGATATGCATTTCAGATATAGTTGCCGATTGGAATTTTGAAAATAGGTGCCGAAAGGCATTTCAGATATAGAAGCCGATAGGCATTTCAAATATAGGTACCGACAGGCATTCCAGATATGGTTGCCGATAGGCATTTCAAATATAGGTGCCGATAGGCATTTCAGATGTTGTTTCCGATAGGCATTTCAAAAATTGGTGCCGATAGGCATTTCAGATATAGTTGCCGATTGGCATTTTAAAAATAGATGCCGATAGGCATTTCAGGTATAGAAGCCGATAGGTAATTCAAATATAGGTGTCGATAGGCATTTCAGATATGGTTGCCGATAGGCATTTCAAATATAAGTGCTGATAGGCATTTCAGATGTAGTTTCCGATAGGCATTTCAAAAATAGGTGCCGATAGGCATTTCAGATATAGGTGCCGATAGGCATTTCAGATATAGTTGCCGATTGGCATTTTAAAAACAGGTGCCGAGAGGCATTTCGGATATAGAAGCCGATAGGTATTTCAAATATAGGTGTCGATAGGCATTTCAGATATGGTTGCCGATAGGCATTTCAAATATAGGTGCCGATAGGCATTTCAGATATAGAAGCCGATAGGCATTTCAAAAATAGGTGCCGATAGGCATTTCAGATAATGGTGCCGATAGGCATTTCAGATATAGTTGCCAATTGGCATTTTAAAAATAGGTGCCGATAGGCATTTCGGATATAGAAGCCGATAGGCATTTCAAATATAGGTGCTGATAGGCATTTTAGATGTAGTTGCCGATAGGCATTTCAAAAATTGAAGCCGATAGGCATTTCAGATATAGGTGCCGATGGGCATTTCAGATATAGTTGCCGATTGGCATTTTAAAAACAAGTGCCGATAGGCATTTCAGATATAGAAGCCGATAGGTATTTCAAATACAGGTGTCGATAGGCATTTCAGATATAGTTTCCGATTGGCATTTCAAATATAGGAGCAGATAGGCATTTCAGATGTAGTTTCCGAAAGGCATTTAAAAAATAGGTGCCGATAGTCATTTCAGATATAGCTGCCGATACGCATTTCAGATATAGTTGCCGATCGGCATTTTAAAAATAGGTGCCGATAGGCATTTCAGATATAGAAGCCGATAGACATTTCAGATATAGGTGCTGATAGGCATTTCAGATATAGTTGCCGATTGGCATTTTAAAAATAGTTGCCGATAGGCATTTCAGATATAGAATCCGATAGGTATTTCAAATATAAGTGTCGATAGGCATTTCAGATATGGTTGCCGATAGGCATTTCAAATATTGGTGCTGATAGGCATTTCAGATGTAGTTTCTGATAGGCATTTCAAAAATAGGTGCCGATAGGCATTTCAGATATAGGTGCCGATAGGCATTACAGATATAGTTGCCGATTAGAATTTTAAAAATAGGTGCCAATAGGCATTTCAGATATAGAAGCCGATACGCATTTGAAATATAGGTGCCGATAGGCATCCCAGATATGTTTGCCGATAGGCATTTCAAATATAGGTGCTGATAGGCATTTCAGATGTAGTTTCCGATAGGCATTTAAAAAATAGGTGCCGATAGGCATTTCAGATATAGAAGCCGATAAGCATTTCAAATATAGGTGCCATTAGGCATTCCTGATATGGTTGCCGATAGGCATTTCAAATATAGGTGCTGATAGGCATTTCAGATGTAGTTTCCGATAGGCATTTCAAAAATAGGTGCCGATAGGCATTTCAGATATAGGTGCCGACACGCATTTCAGATATAGAAGCCGATAGGCATTTCAAATTTAGGTGCCGATATGCATTCCAGATATGGTTGCCGATAGGCATTTCAAATATAGGTGCTGATAGGCATTTCAGATGTAGTTTCCGATAGGCATTTCAAAAATTGGTGGCGATAGGCATTTCAGATATAGGTGCCGATAGGCTATTCAGATATAGTTGCCGATTGGCATTTTAAAAATAGGTGCCGATAGGCATTTCAGATATAGAAGCCGATAGGTATTTCAAATATAGGTGTCGATAGGCATTTCAGATATGGTTGCCGATAGGCATTTCAATTATAGGTGCTGATAGGCATTTCAGATGTAGTTTCCGATAGGCATTTCAAAAATAGGTGCCGATAGGCATTTCAGGTATATGCGCCGATAGGCATTTCAGATATAGTGGCCGATTGGCATTTTAAAAATAGGTGTCGATAGGCATTTCATATATAGAAGCCGATAGGCATTTCAAATATAGGTGCCGATAGGCATTCCAAATATGGTTGCCGATAGGCATTTCAAATATAGGTGCTGATAGGCATTCCAGATGTAGTTTCCGATAGGCATTTCAAAAATTGGTGCCGATAGGCATTTCAGATATAGGTGCCGATAGGCATTTCAAATATAGTTACCGATTGGCATTTTAAAAATAGGTGCCGATAGGCATTTCAGGTATAGAAGCCGATAGGTATTTCAAATATAGGTGTCGATAGGCATTTCAGATATGTTTGCCGATAGGCATTTCAAATATAGGTGCTGATAAGCATTTTAAATGTAGTTTCCGATAGGCATTTCAAAAATAGGTGCCAAATGGCATTTCAGATATATGTGTCGATAGGCATTTCAGATATATTTCCCGATTGGCATTTTAAAAATAGGTGCCGATAGGCATTTCAGATATAGAAGCCGATAGGCATTTCAAATATAGGTGCCGATAGGCATTCCAGATATGGTTGCCGTAGGCATTTCAAATATAGGTGCCGATAGGCATTTCAGATGTAGTTTCCGACAGGCATTTCAAAAATAGGTGCCGATAAGCATTTCAAATATAGGTGCCGATAGGCATTTCAGATATAGTTGCCGATTGGCATTTTAAAAATAGGTGCCGATAGGCATTTCAGATATAGAAGCCGATAGGCATGTCAAATATAGGTGCCGATAGGCATTCCAGATATAGTTGCCGATAGGCATTTCAAATATAGGTACTGTTAGGCATTTTAGATGTAGTTTCCGATAGGCATTTCAAAAATTGATGCCGATAGGCATTTCAGATATAGGTGCCGATAGGCATTTCAGATATAGTTGCCGATTGGCATTTTAAAAACAGATGCCGATAGGCATTTCAGATATAGAAGCCGATAGGTATTTCAAATATAGGTGCCGATAGGCATTCCAGATATGGTTGCCGATAGGGATTTCAAATATAGGTGCTGATAGGCATTTCAGATGTAGTTTCCGATAGGCATTTCAAAAATAGGTGCCGATAGGCATTTCAGATATAGGTGCCGATAGGCATTTTAGATGTAGTTTCCGATAGGCATTTCAAAAATAGGTGCCGATAGGCATTTCAGATATAGGTGCCGATAGGCATATCAGATATAGTTGCCGATAGGCATTTAAAATATAGGTGCCGATAGACATTTCAAATATAGGTGCCGATAGGCATTTCAGATATAGTTGCCGATTGGAATTTTGAAAATAGGTGCCGACAGGCATTTCAGATATAGAAGCCGATAGGCATTTCAAATATAGGTGCTGATAGGCATTCCAGATATGGTTGCCGATAGGCATTTCAAATATAGGTGCTGATAGGCATTTCAGATGTAGTTTCCGATAGGCATTTCAAAAATTGGTGCCGATAGGCATTTAAGATATAGGTGCCGATAGGCATTTCAGATATAGTTGCCGATTGGCATTTTAAAAATAGGTGCCGATAGGCATTTCAGATATAGAAGCCGATAGGCATTTCAAATATAGGTGCCGATAAGCATTCCAGTTATGGTTGCCGATAGGCATTTCAAATATAGGTGCTGATAGGCATTTCAGATGTAGTTTCCGATAGGCATTTCAAAAATTGGTGCCGATAGGCATTTCAAATATAGGTGCAGATAGGCATTTCAGATATAGTTGCCGATTGGCATTTTAAAAATAGATGTCGATAGGCATTTTAGATATAGAAGCCGATAGGTATTTCAAATATAGGTGTCGATAGGCATTTCAGATATGGTTGCCGATAGGCATTTCAAATATAGGTGCTGATAGGCATTTCAGATGTAGTTTCTGATAGGCATTTAAAAAATAGGTGCCGATAGGCATTTCAGATATAGGTGCCGATAGGCATTACAGATATAGTTGCCGATTAGCATTTTAAAAATAGGTGCCAATAGGCATTTCAGATATAGAAGCCGATACGCATTTCAAATATAGGTGCCGATAGGCATTCCAGATATGGTTGCCGATAGGCATTTCAAATATAGGTGCTGATAGGCATTTCAGATGTAGTTTCCGATAGGCATTTAAAAAATAGGTGCCGATAGGCATTTCAGATATAGGTGCCGATAGGCATTTCAGATATAGTTGCCGATTGGCATTTAAAAAATAGGTGCCGATAGGCATTTCAGATATAGAAGCCGATAGGCATTTCAAATATAGGTGCCATTAGGCATTCCAGATATGGTTGCCGATTGGCATTTCAAATATAGGTGCTGATAGGCATTTCAGATGTAGTTTCCGATAGGCATTTCCAAAATAGGTGCCGATAGGCATTTCAGATATAGGTGCCGATAGGCATTTGAGATATAGTTGCCGATTGGCATTTTAAAAATAGGTGCCGACAGGCATTTCAGATATAGAAGCCGATAGGCATTTCAAATATAGGTGCCGATAAGCATTCCAGATATAGTTGCCGATAGGCATTTCAAATATAGGTGCTGATAGGCATTTCAGATGTAGTTTCCGATAGGCATTTCAAAAATTGGTGGCGATAGGCATTTCAGATATAGGTGCCGATAGGCATTTCAGATATAGTTGCCGATTGGCATTTTAAAAATAGGTGCCGATAGGCATTTCAGATATAGAAGCCGATAGGTATTTCAAATATAGGTGTCGATAGGCATTTCAGATATGGTTGCCGATAGGCATTTCAATTATAGGTGCTGATAGGCATTTCAGATGTAGTTTCCGAAAGGCATTTCAAAAATAGGTGCCGATAGGCATTTCAGGTATATGTGCCGATAGGCATTTCAGATATAGTGGCCGATTGGCATTTTAAAAATAGGTGTCGATAGGCATTTCAGATATAGAAGCCGATAGGCATTTCAAATATAGGTGCCGATAGGCATTCCAAATATGGTTGCCGATAGGCATTTCAAATATAGGTGCTGATAGGCATTCCAGATGTAGTTTCCGATACGCATTTCAAAAATTGGTGCCGATAGGCATTTCAGATATAGGTGCCGATAGGCATTTCAAATATAGTTACCGATTGGCATTTTAAAAATAGGTGCCGATAGGCATTTCAGGTATAGAAGCCGATAGGTATTTCAAATATAGGTGTCGATAGGCATTTCAGATATGGTTGCCGATAGGCATTTCAAATATAGGTGCCGATAGGCATTTCAGATATAGAAGCCGATAGGCATTTCAAATATAGGTGCCGATAGGCATTTCAGATATGGTTGCCGATAGGCATTTCAAATATAGGTGCTGTAGGCATTTCAGATGTAGTTTCCGATAGGCATTTCAAAAATTGGTGCCGATAGGCATTTCAGATATAGGTGCCGATAGGCATTTCAGATATAGTTGCCGATTGGCATTTTAAAAATAGGTGCCGATAGGCATTTCAGATATAGAAGCCGATAGGTATTTCAAATATAGGTGTCGATAGGCATTCCAGATATGGTTGCCGATAGGCATTTCAAATATAGGTGCTGTAGGCATTTCAGATGTAGTTTCCGATAGGCATTTCAAAAATTGGTGCCGATAGGCATTTCAGATATAGTTGCCGATTGGCATTTTAAAAATAGGTGCCGATAGGCATCTAAGATATAGAAGCCGATAGGCATTTCAAATATAGGTGCCGTAGGCATTCCAGATATGGTTGCGATAGGCATTTCAAATATAGTTGCTGATAGGCATTTTAGATGTAGTTTCCGATAGGCAGTTCAAAAATTGATGCCGATAGGCATTTCAGATATAGGTGCCGATAGGCATTTCAGATATAGTTGCCGATTGGCATTTTAAAAACAAGGTGCCGATGGACATTTCAGATATAGAAGCCGATAGGTATTTTAAATATAGGTGTCGATAGGCATTTCAGATATGGTTGCCGATAAGCATTTCAAATATAGGAGCAGATAGGCATTTCAGATGTAGTTTCCGAAAGGCATTTCAAAAATAGGTGCCGATAGGCATTTCAGATATAGGTGCCGATAGGAATTTCAGATATAGTTGCCGATTAGCATTTTAAAAATAGGTGCCGATAGGCATTTCAGATATAGAAGCCGATAGGCATTTCAAATATAGGTGCCGATAGGCATTCCAGATATGGTTGCCGATAAGCATTTCAAATATGAGTGCTGATAGGCATTTCAGATGTAGTTTCCGATAGGCATTTCAAAAATAGGTACCGATAGGCATTTCAGATATAGGTGCCGATAGGCATTTCAGATATAGTTGCCAATTGGCATTTTAAATATAGGTGTCGATAGGCATTTCAGATATAGAAGCCAACAGGCATTTCAAACATAGGTGCCAAAAGGCATTTCAGATATGGTTGCCGATAGGCATTTCAAATATAGGTGCTGATAGGCATTTCAGATGTAGTTTCCGATAGGCATTTCAAAAATAGGTGCCGACAGGCATATCAGATATAGGTGCCGATAGGCATTTCAGATATAGTTGCCGATTGGCATTTTAAAAATAGCTGCCGATAGGCATTTTAGATATAGAAGCCGATAGGCATTTCAAATATAGGTGCCGATAAACATTCCAGATATGGTTGCCGATAGGCATTTCAAATATAGGTGCTGATAGGCATTTCAGATGTAGTTTCCGATAGGCATTTCAAAAATAGGTGCCGACAGGCATATCAGATATAGGTGCCGATAGGCATTTCAGATATAGTTGCCAATTGGCATTTTAAATATAGCTGCCGATAGGCATTTTAGATATAGAAGCCGATAGGCATTTCAGATATAGGTGCCGATAGGCATTTCAGATATAGTTGCCAATTGGCATTTTAAATATAGGTGTCGATAGGCATTTCAGATATAGAAGCCAACAGGCATTTCAAATATAGGTGCCAAAAGGTATTTCAGATATGGTTGCCGATAGGCATTTCAAAAATTGGTGCTGATAGGCATTTCAAATATAGGTGCCGATAGGCACTTCAGATATAGAAGCCGATAGGCATTTCAAATATAGGTGCCGATAGGCATTCCAGATATGGTTGCTCATAGGCATTTCAAATATAGGTGCTGATAGGCATTCTAGATGTAGTTTTTGATAGGCATTTCAAAAATTGATGCCGATAGGCATTTCAGATATAGGTGCCGATAGGCATTTCAGATATGGTTGCCGATAGGCATTTCAAATATAGGTGCTGATAGGCATTTCAGATGTAGTTTCCGATAGGCATTTCAAAAATAGGTGCCGATAGGCATTTCAGATATAGGTGCCGATAGGCATTTTAGATATAGTTGCCGATTGGCATTTTAAAAATAGGTGCCGCTATGCATTTCAGATATAGAAGCCTGTAGGCCTTCAAATATAGGTGCCGATAAGCATTCCAGATATGGTTGCCAATAGGCATTTCAAATATAGGTGCTGATAGGCATTTCAGATGTAGTTTCCGATAGGCATTTCAAAAATAGGTGCCGATAGGCATTTCAGATATAGGTGCCGATAGGCATTTCAGATATAGTTGCCAATTGGCATTTTAAAAATAGGTGCCGATAGGCATTTCAGATATAGAAGCCGATAGGCATTTCAAATATAGGTGCCGATATGCATTCCAGATATGGTTGCCGATAGGCATTTCAAATATAGGTGCTGATAGGCATTTTAGATGTAGTTTCCGATAGGCATTTCAAAAATTGATGCCGATAGGCATTTCAGATATAGGTGCCGACAGGCATTTCAGATATAGTTGCCGATTGGCATTTTAATAACAGGTGCCGATAGGCATTTCAGATATAGAAGCCGATAGGTATTTCAAATATAGGTGTCGATAGGCGTTTCAGATATGGTTGCCGGTAGGCATTTCAAATATAGGAGCAGATAGGCATTTTAGATGTAGTTTACCGAAAGGCATTTCAAAACTAGGTGCCGATAGGCATTTCAGATATAGGTGCCGATAGGCATTTCAGATATAGTTGCCGATTGGCATTTTAAAATAGGTGCCGATAGGCATTTCAGATATAGAAGCCGATAGGCATTTCAAATATAGGTGCCGATAGGCATTCCAGATATGGTTGCCGATAGTCATTTCAAATATAGGTGCTGATAGGCATTTCAAAAATTAGTGCCGATGGGCATTTCAGATATAGTTGCCGATTGGCATTTTAAAAATAAGTGCCGATAGGCATTTCAGATATAGTTGCCAATTGGCATTTTAAAAATAGGTGCCGATAGGCATTTCAGATATAGAAGCCGATAGGCATTTCAAATATAGGTGCCGTAGGCATTCCAGATATGGTTGCCGAAAGGCATTTCAAATTTAGGTGCTGATAGGCATTTTAGATGTAGTTTCCGATAGGCATTTCAAAAATTGATGCCGATAGGCATTTCAGATATAGGTGCCGATAGGCATTTCAGATATAGAAGCCGATAGGTATTTTAAATATAGGTGTCGATAGGCATTTCAGATATGGTTGCCGATAAGCATTTCAAATATAGGAGCAGATAGGCATTTCAGATGTAGTTTCCGAAAGGCATTTCAAAAATAGGTGCCGATAGGCATTTCAGATATAGGTGCCGATAGGCATTTCAGATATAGTTGCCGATTGGCATTTTAAAAATAGGTGCCGATAGGCATTTCAGATATAGAAGCCGATAGGCATTTCAAATATAGGTGCCGATAGGCATTCCAGATATGGTTGCCGATAGGCATTTCAAATATGAGTGCTGTTAGGCATTTCAGATGTAGTTTCCGATAGGCATTTTAAAAATAGGTACCGATAGGCATTTCAGATATAGGTGCCGATAGGCATTTCAGATATAGTTGCCAATTGGCATTTTAAATATAGGTGTCGATAGGCATTTCAGATATAGAAGCCGATAGGCATTTCAAATATAGGTGTCGATAGGCATTCCAGATATGGTTGCCGATAGGCATTTCAAATATAGGTGCTGATAGGCATTTCAGATGTAGTTTCCGATAGGCATTTGAAAAAGAGGTGCCGATAGGCATTTCAGGTATAGGTGCCGATAGGCATTTCAGATATAGTTGCCGATTGGCATTTTAAAAATAGGTGCCGATAGGCATTTCAGATATAGAAGCCGATAGGTATTTCAAATATAGGTGTCGATAGGCATTTCAGATATGGTTGCAGATAGGCATTTCAAATATAAGTGCTGATAGGCATTTCAGATGTAGTTTCCGATAGGCATTTCAGATGTAGTTTCCGATAGGCATTTCAAAAATAGGTGCTGATAGGCATTTCAGATATAGGTGCCGTTAGGCATTTCAGATATAGTTGCCGATTGGCATTTTAAAAATAGGTGCCGATAGGCATTTTAGATGTAGTTTCCGATAGGCATTTCAAAAATAGGTGCCGATAGGCATTTCAGATATAGGTGCCGATAGGCATATCAGATATAGTTGCCGATAGGCATTTAAAATATAGGTGCCGATAGGCATTTTAAATATAGGTGTCGATAGGCATTTCAGATATAAATGCCGAAAGGCATTTCAAATATAGGTGCCGATAGGCATTGCTGATGTGGTTGCCGATAGGCATTTCTAATATAGGTGCTGATAGGCATTTCAGATGTAGTTTTCGATAGGCATTTCAAAAATAGGTGCCGATAGCATTTTAGATATAGGTGCCGATAGGCATTTCAGATATAGTTGCCGATTGGCATTTTAAGAATAGGTGCCGATAGGCATTTCAGATATAGAAGCCGATAGGCATTTCAAATAAAGGTGCCGATAGGCATTCCAGATATGGTTGCCGATAGGCATTTCAAATATAGGTGCTGATAGGCATTTCCGATGTAGTTTCCGATAGGCATTTGAAAAAGAGGTGCCGATAGGCATTTCAGGTATAGGTGCCGATAGGCATTTCAGATATAGTTGCCGATTGGCATTTTAAAAATAGGTGCCGATAGGCATTTCAGATATAGAAGCCGATAGGTATTTCAAATATAGGTGTCGATAGGCATTTCAGATATGGTTGCCGATAGGCATTTCAAATATAGGTGCTGATAGGCATTTCAGATGTAGTTTCCGATAGGCATTTCAAAAATAGGTGCTGATAGGCATTTCAGATATAGGTGCCGTTAGGCATTTCAGATATAGTTGCCGATTGGCATTTTAAAAATAGGTGCCGATAGGCATTTTAGATGTAGTTTCCGATAGGCATTTCAAAAATAGGTGCCGATAGGCATTTCAGATATAGGTGCCGATAGGCATATCAGATATAGTTGCCGATAGGCATTTAAAATATAGGTGCCGATAGGCATTTTAAATATAGGTGTCGATAGGCATTTCAGATATAAATGCCGAAAGGCATTTCAAATATAGGTGCCGATAGGCATCGCTGATGTGGTTGCCGATAGGCATTTCAAATATAGGTGCTGATAGGCATTTCAGATGTAGTTTCCGATAGGCATTTCAAAAATAGGTGCCGATAGGCATTTTAGATTTAGGTGTTGATAGGCATTTCAGATATAGTTGCCGATTGGCATTTTAAGAATAGGTGCCGATAGGCATTTCAGATATAGAAGCCGATAGGCATTTCAAATAAAGGTGCCGATAAGCATTCCAGATATGGTTGCCGATAGGCATTTCAAATATAGGTGCTGATAGGCATTTCAGATGTAGTTTCCGATAGGCATTTCAAAAATAGGTGCCGATAGGCATTTCAGATATAGGTGCCGATAGGCATTTCTGATATAGTTGCCGATTGGTATTTTAAAAATAGGTACCGTAAGGCATTTCAGATATAGAAGCCGATAGGCATTTCAAATATAGGTGCCGATAGGCATTCCAGATATGGTTGCCGATAGGCATTTCAAATATAGGTTCCGATAGGCATTTCAGATATAGAAGCCGATAGGCATTTCAAAAATAGGTGCCGATAGGCATTTCATATATAGGTGCCGATAGGCATTTCAGATATAGTTGCCAATTGGCATTTTAAAAATAGGTGCTGATAGGCATTTCAGATATAGAAGCCGATAGGCATTTCAAATATAGGTGCCGATAGGCATTCCAGATATGGTTGCCGATAGGCATTTCAAATATAGGTGCCGATAGGCATTTCAGATATAGTTGCCGATTGGCATTTTAAAAATAAATAGGTGCCGATAGGCATTTCAGATATAGAAGCCGATAGGCATTTCAAATATAGGTGCCGATAGGCATTCCAGATATGATTGCCGATAGGGATTTCAAATATAGGTGCTGATAGGCATTTCAGATGTTGTTTCCGATAGGCATTTCAAAAATTGGTGCCGATAGGCATTTCAGATATAGGTGCCGATAGGCATTCCAGATATAGTTGCCGATTTGCATTTTAAAAATAGGTGCCGATAGGCATTTCAGATATAGAAGCCGATAGGTATTTCAAATATAAGTGTCGATAGGCATTTCAGATATGGTTGCCGATAGGCATTTCAAAAATAGGTGCCGATAGGCATTTCAGATATAGGTGCCGGTAGGCATTACAGATATAGTTGCCGATTAGCATTTTAAAAATAGGTGCCAATAGGCATTTCAGATATAGAAGCCGATAGGCATTTCAAATATAGGTGCCGATAGGCATTCCAAATATGTTTGCCGATAGGCATTTCAAATATAGGTGCTGATAGGCATTTCAGATGTAGTTTCCGATAGGCATTTCAAAAATTGGTGGCGATAGGCATTTCAGATATATGTGCTGATAGGCATTTCAGATATAGTTGCCGATTGGCATTTTAAAAATAGGTGCCGATAGGCATTTCAGATATAGAAGCCGATAATTATTTCAAATATAGGTGTCGATAGGCATTTCAGATATGGTTGCCGATAGGCATTTCAAATATAGGTGCTGATAGGCATTTCAGATGTAGTTTCCGATAGGCATTTCAAAAATAGGTGCCGATAGGCATTTCAGGTATAGGTGCCGATAGGCATTTCAGATATAGTGGCCGACTGGCATTTTAAAAATAGGTGTCGATAGGCATTTCAGATATAGTGGCCGATTGGCATTTTAAAAATAGGTGTCGATAGGCATTTCAGATATAGAAGCCGATAGGCATTTCAAATATAGGTGCTGATAGGCATTCCAAATATGGTTGCCGATAGGCATTTAAAATATAGGTGCTGATAGGCATTCCAGATGTAGTTTCCGATAGGTATTTCAAAAATTGGTGCCGATAGGCATTTCAGATATAGGTGCCGATAGGCATTTCAGATATAGTTACCGATTGGCATTTTAAAAATAGGTGCCGATAGGCATTTCAGGTATAGAAGCCGATATGAATTTCAAATATAGGTGTCGATAGGCATTTCAGATATGTTTGCCGATAGGCATTTCAAATATAGGTGCTGATAGGCATTTCAGATGTAGTTTCCGAGAGGCATTTCAAAAATAGGTGCCGATAGGCATTTCAGATATAGGTGTCGATAGGCATTTCAGATATAGTTGCCGATTGGCATTTTAAAAATAGGTGCCGATAGGCATTTCAGATATAGAAACCGATAGGCATTTCAAATATAGGTGCCGATAGGCATTCCAGATATGGTTGCCGTAGGCATTTCAAATATAGGTGCCGATAGGCATTTCAGATATAGAAGCCGATATGTATTTCAAAAATAGGTGCCGATAGGCATTTCAGATATAGGTGCCGATAGGCATTTCAGATATAGTTGCCAATTGGCATTTTAAAAATAGGTGCCGTTAGGCATTTCAGATATAGAAGCCGATAGGCATTTCAAATATAGGTGCCGATAGGCATTCCAGATATGGTTGCCGATAGGCATTTCAAATATAGGTGCTGATAGGCATTTTAGATGTAGTTTCCGATAGGCATTTCAAAAATTGATGCCGATAGGCATTTCAGATATAGGTGCCGATAGGCATTTCAGATATAGAAGCCGATAGGTATTTCAAATATAGGTGTCGATAGGCATTTCAGATATGTTTGCCGATAGGCATTTCAAATATAGGAGCAGATAGGCATTTCAGATGTAGTTTCCGATAGGCATTTCAAAAATAGGTGCCGATAGGCATTTCAGATATAGGTGCCGATAGGCATTTCAGATAGAGTTGCCGATTGGCATTTAAAAAATAGGTGCCGATAGGCATTTTAGATGTAGTTTCCGATAGGCATTTCAAAAATAGGTGCCGATAGGCATTTCAAATATTTGTGCCGATAGGCATTTCAGATGTAGTTTCCGATAGGCATTTCAAAAATTGGTGCCGATAGGCATTTTAGATATAGGTGCCGATAGGCATTTCAGATATAGTTGCCGATTGGCATTTTAAAAATATGTGCCGGTAGGCATTTCAGATATAGAAACTGATAGGCATTTCAAATATAGGTGCCGATAAGCATTCCAGATATGGTTGCCGATAGGCATTTCAAATATAGGTGCTGATAGGCATTTCAGATGTAGTTTCCAAATGGCATTTCAAAAATAGGTGCCGATAGGCATTTCAGATATAGGTGCCGATAGGCATTTCAGATATATTTGCCGATTGGCATTTTAATAATAGATGTCGATAGGCATTTTAGATATAGAAGCCGATAGGCATTTCAAATATATAGGTGCCGATAGGCATTCCAGATATGGTTGCTGATAGGCATTTCAAATATAGGTGCTGATAGGCATTTCAGATGTAGTTTCCGATAGGCATTTCAAAAATTGGTGCCGATAGGCATTTCAGATATAGGGGCCGATAGGCATTTCAGATATAGTTACCGATTTGCATTTTAAAAATAGGGGCCGATAGGCATTTCAGATATAGAAGCCGATAGGTATTTCAAATATAGGTGTCGATAGGCATTTCAGATATGGTTGCCGATAGGCATTTCAAATATAGGTGCTGATAAGCATTTCAGATGTAGTTTGCGATAGGCATTTCAAAAATAGGTGCCGATAGGCATTTCAGATATAGGTGTCGATAGGCATTTCAGATATAGTTGCCGATTGGCATTTTAAAAATAGGTGCCGATAGGCATTTCAGATATAGAAGCCGATAAGCATTTCAAATATAGGTGCCGATAGGCATTCCAGATATGGTTGCCGATAGGCATTTCAAATATAGGTGCCGATAAGCATTTCAGACATAGTTGCCAATTGGCATTTTAAAAATAGGGCCGATAGGCATTTCAGATATAGAAGCCGATAGGCATTTCAAATATAGGTGCCGATAGGCATTCCAAATATGGTTGCCGATAGGCATTTCAAATATAGGTGCTGATAGGCATTTTAGATGTAGTTTCCGATAGGCATTTCAAAAATTATTGCCGATAGGCATTTCAGATATCGGTGCCGATAGGAATTTCAGATATAAAAGCCGATAGGCATTTCAAATATAGGTGCCGATTGGCATTCCAGATATGGTTGCCGATAGGCATTTCAAATATATGTGCTGATAGGCATTCCAGATGTAGTTTCCGATAGGCATTTCAAAAATTGATGCCGATAGGCGTTTCAGATATAGGTGCCGATAGGCATTTCAGATATAGTTGCCAACTGGCATTTTAAAAATAGGTGCCGATAGGCATTTCAGATATAGAAGCCGATAGGCATTTCAAATATAGGTGCTGATAGGCATTTTAGATGTAGTTTCCGATAGGCATTTCAAAAATTGATGCCGATAGGCATTTCAGATATATGTGCCGATAGGCATTTCAGATATAGTTGCCGATTGGCATTTTAAAAGAAGGTGCCGATAGGCATTTCAGATATAGAAGCCGATAGGTATTTCAAATATAGGTGTCGATAGGCATTTCAGATATGGTTGCCGATAGGCATTTCAAATATAGGAGCAGATAGGCATTTTAGATGTAGTTTCTGAAAGGCATTACAAAAATAGGTGCCGATAGGCATTTCAGATATAGGTGCCGATAGGCATTTCAGATATAGTTGCCGATTGGCATTTTAAAAATAGGTGCCGATAGGCATTTCAGATATAGAAGCCGATAGGCATTTCAAATATAGGTGCCGATAGGCATTCCAGATATGGTTGCCGATAGGCATTTCAAATATAGGTGCTGATAGGCATTTCAGATGTAGTTTCCGATAGGCATTTCAAAAATAGGTGCCGATAGGCATTTCAGATATAGGTGCCGATAGGCATTTCAGATATATTTGCCGATTGGCATTTTAAAAATAGGTGCCGATAGGCATTTCAGATATAGAAGCCGATAGGCATTTCAAATATAGGTGCCGATAAGCATTCCAGATATGGTTGCCGATAGGCATTTCAAATATAGGTGCTGATAGGCATTTCAGATGTAGTTTCCGATAGGCATTTCAAAAATTGGTGCCGATAGGCATTTCAGATATAGGTGCCGATAGGCATTTCAGATATAGTAACCGATTGGCATTTTAAAAATAGGTGCCGATAGGCATTTCAGATATAGAAGCCGATAGGTATTTCAAATATAGGTGTCGATAGGCAATTCAAATATGGTTGCCGATAGGCATTTCAAATATAGGTGCTGATAGGCATTTCAGATGTAGTTTCCGATAGGCATTTAAAAAATAGGTGCCAATAGGCATTTCAGCTATAGGTGCCGATAAGCTTTTCTGATATAGTTGCCGATTGGTATTTTAAAAATAGGTACCGTAAGGCATTTCGGATATAGAAGCCGATAGGCATTTCAAATATAGGTGCCGATAGGCATTCCAGATATGGTTGCCGATAGGCATTTCAAATATAGGTTCCGATAGGCATTTCAGATATAGAAGCCGATAGGCATTTCAAAAATAGGTGCCGATAGGCATTTCATATATAGGTGCCGATAGGCATTTCAGATATAGTTGCCAATTGGCATTTTAAAAATAGGTGCTGATAGGCATTTCAGATATAGAAGCCGATAGGCATTTCAAATATAGGTGCCGATAGGCATTCCAGATATGGTTGCCGATAGGCATTTCAAATATAGGTGCCGATAGACATTTCAGATATAGTTGCCGATTGGCATTTTAAAAATAAATAGGTGCCGATAGGCATTTCAGATATAGAAGCCGATAGGCATTTCAAATATAGGTGCCGATAGGCATTCCAGATATGGTTGCCGATAGGGATTTCAAATATAGGTGCTGATAGGCATTTCAGATGTTGGTTTCCGATAGGCATTTCAAAAATTGGTGCCGATAGGCATTTCAGATATAGGTGCCGATAGGCATTCCAGATATAGTTGCCGATTGGCATTTTAAAAATAGGTGCCGATAGGCATTTCAGATATAGAAGCCGATAGGTATTTCAAATATAAGTGTCGATAGGCATTTCAGATATGGTTGCCGATAGGCATTTCAAAAATAGGTGCCGATAGGCATTTCAGATATAGGTGCCCGGTAGGCATTACAGATATAGTTGCCGATTAGCATTTAAAAATAGGTGCCAATAGGCATTTCAGATATAGAAGCCGATAGGCATTTCAAATATAGGTGCCGATAGGCATTCCAGATATGGTTGCTGATAGGCATTTCCAATATAGGTGCTGATAGACATTTCAGATGTAGTTTCCGATAGGCATTTCAAAAATAGGTTACCGATAGGCATTTCAGATATAGGTGCCGATAGGCATTTCAGATATAGTTGCCGATTGGCATTTTAAAAATAGGTGCCGATAGGCATTTCAGATTATAGAAGCCGATAGGCATTTCAAATATAGGTGCCGATAGGTATTCCAGATATGGTTGCCGATAGGCATTTCAAAATAGGTGCTGATAGGCATTTCAGATGTAGTTTCCGATAGGCATTTCAAAAATAGGTGCCGATAGGCATTTCAGTATAGGTGCCGATAGGCATTTCAGATATAGTGGCCGATTGGCATTTAAAAATAGAAGTCGATAGGCATTTCAGATATAGAAGCCGATAGGCATTTCAAATATAGGTGCCGATAGGCATTCCCAAATATGGTTGCCGATAGGCATTTAAATATAGGTGCTGATAGGCATTTCAGATGTAGTTTCCGATAGGCATTTCAAAAATTGGTGGCGATAGGCATTTCAGATATATGTGCTGATAGGCATTTCAGATATAGTTGCCGATTGGCATTTTAAAAATAGGTGCCGATAGGCATTTCAGATATAGAAGCCGATAGGTATTTCAAATATAGGTGTCGATAGGCATTTCAGATATGGTTGCCGATAGGCATTTCAAATATAGGTGCTGATAGGCATTTCAGATGTAGTTTCCGATAGGCATTTCAAAAATAGGTGCCGATAGGCATTTCAGGTATAGGTGCCGATAGGCATTTCAGATATAGTGGCCGACTGGCATTTTAAAAATAGGTGTCGATAGGCATTTCAGATATAGTGGCCGATTGGCATTTTAAAAATAGGTGTCGATAGGCATTTCAGATATAGAAGCCGATAGGCATTTCAAATATAGGTGCTGATAGGCATTCCAAATATGGTTGCCGATAGGCATTTAAAATATAGGTGCTGATAGGCATTCCAGATGTAGTTTCCGATAGGTATTTCAAAAATTGGTGCCGATAGGCATTTCAGATATAGGTGCCGATAGGCATTTCAGATATAGTTACCGATTGGCATTTTAAAAATAGGTGCCGATAGGCATTTCAGGTATAGAAGCCGATATGAATTTCAAATATAGGTGTCGATAGGCATTTCAGATATGTTTGCCGATAGGCATTTCAAATATAGGTGCTGATAGGCATTTCAGATGTAGTTTCCGAGAGGCATTTCAAAAATAGGTGCCGATAGGCATTTCAGATATAGGTGTCGATAGGCATTTCAGATATAGTTGCCGATTGGCATTTTAAAAATAGGTGCCGATAGGCATTTCAGATATAGAAGCCGATAGGCATTTCAAATATAGGTGCCGATAGGCATTCCAGATATGGTTGCCGTAGGCATTTCAAATATAGGTGCCGATAGGCATTTCAGATATAGAAGCCGATATGCATTTCAAAAATAGGTGCCGATAGGCATTTCAGATATAGGTGCCGATAGGCATTTCATATATAGTTGCCAATTGGCATTTTAAAAATAGGTGCCGTTAGGCATTTCAGATATAGAAGCCGTTAGGCATTTTAAATATAAGTGCCGATAGGCATTCCAGATATGGTTGCCGATAGGCATTTCAAATATAGGTGCTGATAGGCATTTTAGATGTAGTTTCCGATAGGCATTTCAAAAATTGATGCCGATAGGCATTTCAGATATAGGTGCCGATAGGCATTTCAGATATAGTTGCCGATTGGCATTTTAAAAGAAGGTGCCGATAGGCATTTCAGATATAGAAGCCGATAGGTATTTCAAATATAGGTGTCGATAGGCATTTCAGATATGGTTGCCGATAGGCATTTCAAATATAGGAGCAGATAGGCATTTTAGATGTAGTTTCTGAAAGGCATTACAAAAATAGGTGCCGATAGGCATTTCAGATATAGGTGCCGATAGGCATTTCAGATATAGTTGCCGATTGGCATTTTAAAAATAGGTGCCGATAGGCATTTCAGATATAGAAGCCGATAGGCATTTCAAATATAGGTGCCGATAGGCATTCCAGATATGGTTGCCGATAGGCATTTCAAATATAGGTGCCGATAGGCATTTCAGATGTAGTTTCCGATAGGCATTTCAAAAATTGGTGCCGATAGGCATTTCAGATATAGTTGCGAATTGGCATTTTAAAAATAGATGCCGATAGGCATTTCAGGTATAGAAGCCGATAGGTAATTCAAATATAGGTGTCGACAGGCATTTCAGATATGGTTGCCGATAGGCATTTCAAATATAAGTGCTGATAGGCATTTCAGATGTAGTTTCCGATAGGCATTTCAAAAATAGGTGCCGATAGGCATTTCAGATATAGGTGCCGATAGGCATTTCAGATATAGTTGCCAATTGGCATTTTAAAAATAGGTGCCGATAGGCATTTCAGATATAGAAGCCGATAGGTATTTCAAATACAGGTGTCGATAGGCATTTCAGATATGGTTTCCGATTGGCATTTCAAATATAGGAGCAGATAGGCATTTCAGATGTAGTTTCCGAAAGGCATTTAAAAAATAGGTGCCGATAGTCATTTCAGATATAGCTGCCGATACGCATTTCAGATATAGTTGCCGATCGGCATTTTAAAAATAGGTGCCGATAGGCATTTCAGATATAGAAGCCGATAGGCATTTAAGATATAGGTGCCGATAGGCATTTCAGATATAGTTGCCGATTGGCATTTTAAAAATAGTTGCCGATAGGCATTTCAGATATAGAATCCGATAGGTATTTCAAATATAAGTGTCGATAGGCATTTCAGATATGGTTGCCGATAGGCATTTCAAATATTGGTGCTGATAGGCATTTCAGATGTAGTTTCTGATAGGCATTTCAAAAATAGGTGCCGATAGGCATTTCAGATATAGGTGCCGATAGGCATTTCAGATATAGGTGCCGATAGGCATTACAGATATAGTTGCCGATTAGCATTTTAGAAATAGGTGCCAATAGGCATTTCAGATATAGAAGCCGATACGCATTTGAAATATAGGTGCCGATAGGCATTCAAGATATGGTTGCCGATAGGCATTTCAAATATAGGTGCTGATAGGCATTTCAGATGTAGTTTCCGATAGGCATTTAAAAAATAGGTGCCGATAGGCATTTCAGATATAGAAGCCGATAGGCATTTCAAATATAGGTGCCATTAGGCATTCCAGATATGGTTGCCGATTGGCATTTCAAATATAGGTGCTGATAGGCATTTCAGATGTAGTTTCCGATAGGCATTTCAAAAATAGGTGCTGATAGGCATTTCAGATATAGGTGCCGACACGCATTTCAGATATAGAAGCCGATAGGCATTTCAAATATAGGTGCCGATAAGCATTCCAGATATGGTTGCCGATTGGCATTTCAAATATAGGTGCTGATAGGCATTTCAGATGTAGTTTCCGATAGGCATTTCAAAAATTGGTGGCGATAGGCATTTCAGATATAGGTGCCGATAGGCTATTCAGATATAGTTGCCGATTGGCATTTTAAAAATAGGTGCCGATAGGCATTTCAGATATAGAAGCCGATAGGTATTTCAAATATAGTTGTCGATAGGCATTTCAGATATGGTTGCCGATAGGCATTTCAATTGTAGGTGCTGATAGGCATTTCAGATGTACTTTCCGATAGGCATTTCAAAAATAGGTGCCGATAGGCATTTCAGGTATATGTGCCGATATGCATTTCAGATATAGTGGCCGATTGGCATTTTAAAAATAGGTGTCGATAGGCATTTCATATATAGAAGCCGATAGGCATTTCAAATATAGTTACCGATTGGCATTTTAAAAATAGGTGCCGATAGGCATTTCAGGTATAGAAGCCGATAGGTATTTCAAATATAGGTGTCGATAGGCATTTCAGATATGGTTGCCGATAGGCATTTCAATTATAGGTGCTGATAGGCATTTCAGATGTAGTTTCCGATAGGCATTTCAAAAATAGGTGCCGATAGGCATTTCAGATATATGTGTCGATAGGCATTTCAGATATATTTCCCGATTGGCATTTTAAAAATAGGTGCCGATAGGCATTTCAGATATAGAAGCCGATAGGCATTTCAAATATAGGTGCCGATAGGCATTCCAGATATGGTTGCCGTAGGCATTTCAAATATAGGTGCCGATAGGCATTTCAGATATAGAAGCCGATAGGCATTTCAAAAATAGGTGCCGATAGGCATTTCAGATATAGGTGCCGATAGGCATTTCAGATATAGTTGCCAATTGGCATTTTAAAAATAGGTGCCGATAGGCATTTCAGACATAGAAGCCGATAGGCATGTCAAATATAGGTGCCGATAGGCATTCCAGATATGGTTGCCGATAGGCATTTCAAATATAGGTACTGATAGGCATTTTAGATGTAGTTTCCGATAGGCATTTCAAAAATTGATGCCGATAGGCATTTCAGATATAGGTGCCGATAGGCATTTCAGATATAGTTGCCGATTGGCATTTTAAAAACAGGTGCCGATAGGCATTTCAGATATAGAAGCCGATAGGTATTTCAAATATAGGTGCCGATAGGCATTCCAGATATGGTTGCCGATAGGGATTTCAAATATAGGTGCTGATAGGCATTTCAGATGTAGTTTCCGATAGGCATTTCAAAAATAGGTGCCGATAGGCATTTCAGATATAGGTGCCGATAGGCATTTCAGATAGAGGTGCCGATTGGCATTTAAAAAATAGGTGCCGATAGGCATTTTAGATGTAGTTTCCGATAGGCATTTCAAAAATAGGTGCCGATAGGCATTTCAGATATAGGTGCCGATAGGCATATCAGATATAGTTGCCGATAGGCATTTAAAATATAGGTGCCGATAGACATTTCAAATATAGGTGCCGATAGGCATTTCAGATATAGTTGCCGATTGGAATTTTGAAAATAGGTGCCGATAGGCATTTCAGATATAGAAGCCGATAGGCATTTCAAATATAGGTGCTGATAGGTATTCCAGATATGGTTGCCGATAGGCATTTCAAATATAGGTGCTGATAGGCATTTCAGATGTAGTTTCCGATAGGCATTTCAAAAATTGGTGCCGATAGGCATTTCAGATATAGGTGCCGATAGGCATTTCAGATATAGTTGCCGATTGGCATTTTAAAAATAGGTGCCGATAGGCATTTCAGATATAGAAGCCGATAGGCATTTCAAATATAGGTGCCGATAAGCATTCCAGATATGGTTGCCGATAGGCATTTCAAATATAGGTGCTGATAGGCATTTCAGATGTAGTTTCCGATAGGCATTTCAAAAATTGGTGCCGATAGGCATTTCAAATATAGGTGCCGATAGGCATTTCAGATATAGTTGCCGATTGGCATTTTAAAAATAGATTTCGATAGGCATTTTAGATATAGAAGCCGATAGGTATTTCAAATATAGGTGTCGATAGGCATTTCAGATATGGTTGCCGATAGGCATTTCAAATATAGGTGCTGATAGGCATTTCAGATGTAGTTTCCGATAGGCATTTCAAAAATAGGTGCCGATAGGCATTTCAGATATAGGTGCCGATAGGCATATCAGATACAGTTGCCGATAGGCATTTAAAATATAGGTGCCGATAGGTTTTTCAAATATAGGTGTCGATAGGCATTTCAGATATAGGTGCCGATAGGCATATCAGATACAGTTGCCGATAGGCATTTAAAATATAGGTGCCGATAGGCATTTCAAATATAGGTGTCGATAGGCATTTCAGATATAAATGCCGAAAGGCGTTTCAGATATAGGTGCCGATAGGCATTTCTGATGTGGTTGCCAATAGGCATTTCAAATATAGGAGCAGATAGGCATTTCAGATGTAGTTTCCGAAAGGCATTTCAAAAATAGGTGCCGATAGGCATTTCAGATATAGGTGTCGATAAGCATTTCAGATATAGTTGAAGATTGGCATTTTAAAAATAGGTGCCGATAGGCATTTCAGATATAGAAGCCGATAGGCATTTCAAATATAGGTACCGTTAGGCATTCCAGATATGGTTGCCGATAGGCATTTCAAATATAAGTGCTGATAGGCATTTAGTATGTTGTTTCCGATAGGCATTTCAAAAATAGGTACCGATAGGCATTTCAGATATAGGTGCCGATAGGCATTTCAGATATAGTTGCCAATTGGCATTTTACAAATAGGTGTCGATAGGCATTTCAGATATAGAAGCCGATAGGCATTTCAAATATAGGTGCCGATAGGCATTCCAGATATTGTTGCCGATAGGCATTTCAAATATAGGTGCTGATAGGCATTTCAGATGTAGTTTCCGATAGGCATTTCAAAAATTGGTGCCGATAGGCATTTCAGATATAGGTGCCGATAGGCATTTCAGATATAGTTGCCGA
Source organism: Venustoraphidia nigricollis (assembly GCA_034508555.1). Taxonomy (NCBI): domain Eukaryota; kingdom Metazoa; phylum Arthropoda; class Insecta; order Raphidioptera; family Raphidiidae; genus Venustoraphidia; species Venustoraphidia nigricollis. Next base: position 1,039,272 of record JAVRKA010000093.1, on the reverse strand, counting down.
TTGGCATTTTTAAAATAGGTGCCGATTGCATTTCAGAAATAGAAGGCGATAGGTATTTCAAATATAGGTGTCGATAGGCATTTAATTATGGTTGCCGATAGGCATTTCAAATAAGGTGCTGATAGGCATTTCAGATGTAGGCATTTTAAAAATAGTTGCCGATAGGCATTTCAGAAATAGAAGGCGATAGGTATTTCAAATATAGGTGTCGATAGGCATTTCAGATATGGTTGCCGATAGGCATTTCAAATATAGGTGCTGATAGGCATTTCAGATGTAGTTTCCGATAGGCATTTCATAAATAGGTGCCGATAGGCATTTCAGATATAGGGGCCGATAGGCATTTCAGATATAGTTGCCGATTGGCATTTTAAAAATAGGTGCCGATAGGCATTTTAGATGTAGTTTCCGATAGGCATTTCAAAAATAGGTGCCGATAGGCATTTCAGATATAGGTGCCGATAGGCATATCAGATACAGTTGCCGATAGGCATTTAAAATATAGGTGCCGATAGACATTTCAAATATAGGTGTCGATAGGCATTTCAGATATAAATGCCGAAAGGCATTTTAGATATAAATGCCGAAAGGCATTTCAGATATAGGTGCCGATAGGCATTTCTGATGTGGTTGCCGATAGGCATTTCAAATATAGGTGCTGATAGGCATTTCAGATGTAGTTTTCGATAGGCATTTCAAAAATAGGTGCCAATAGGCATTTCTGATATAGGTGCCGATAGGCACTTTAGATATAGTTGCCGAATGGCATTTTAAAAAATAGGTGCCGATAGGCATTTCAGATATAGAAGCCGATAGGCATTTCAAATATAGGTGCCGATAGGCAATCCAGATATGGTTGCCGAAAGGCATTTCAAATATAGGTGCCGATAGGCATTCCAGATATGGTTGCCGATAGGCATTTCAAATATAAGTGCTGATAGGCATTTCAGATGTAGTTTCCGATAGGCATTTCAAAAATAGGTGCCGATAGGCATTTCAAAAATAGGTGCCGATAGGCATTTCAGATATAGGTGCCGATAGGCATTTCAGATATAGTTGCCGATAGCCATTTTAAAAATATTTGCCGATAGGCATTTCAGAAATAGAAGCCGATAGGCATTTCAAATATAGGTGCCTATAGGCATTCCAGATATGGTTGCCGATAGGCATTTCAAATATAGGTGCTGATAGGCATTTCAGATGTAGTTTCCGATAGGCATTTCAAAAATAGGTGCCGATAGGCATTTCAGATATAGGTGCCGATAGGCATTTCAGATATAGAAGCCGATAGGCATTTCAAATATAGGTGCCGATAAGCATTCTAGATATGGTTGACGATAGGCATTTCAAATATAGGTGCTGATAGGCATTTCAGATGTTGTTTCCGATAGGCATTTCAAAATTTGGTGCCGATAGGCATTTCAGATATAGTAACCGATTGGCATTTTAAAAATAGGTGCCGATAGGCATTTCAGATATAGAAGCCGATAGGTATTTCAAATATAGGTGTCGATAGGCAATTCAAATATGGTTGCCGATAGGCAATTCAAATATAGGTGCTGATAGGCATTTCAGATGTAGTTTCCGATAGGCATTTAAAAAATAGGTGCCAATAGGCATTTCAGCTATAGGTGCCGATAAGCTTTTCTGATATAGTTGCCGATTGGCATTTTAAAAATAGGTACCGTAAGGCATTTCAGATATAGAAGCCGATAGGCATTTCAAATATAGGTTCCGATAGGCATTTTAGATATAGAAGCCGATAGGCATTTCAAAAATAGGTGCCGATAGGCATTTTAGACATAGGTGCCGATAGGCATTTCAGATATAGTTGCCAATTGGCATTTTAAAAATAGGTGCTGATAGGCATTTCAGATATAGAAGCCGATAGGCATTTCAAATATAGGTGCCGATAGGCATTCCAGATATGGTTGCCGATAGGCATTTCAAATATAGGTGCCAATAGGCATTTCAGATATAGTTGCCGATTGGCATTTTAAAAATAGGTGCCGATAGGTATTTCAGATATAGAAGCCGATAGGCATTTCAAATATAGGTGCCGATAGGCATTCCAGATATAGTTGCCGATAGGGATTTCAAATATAGGTGCTGTTAGGCATTTCAGATGTTGTTTCCGATAGGCATTTCAAAAATTGGTGCCGATAGGCATTTCAGATATAGGTGCCGATAGGCATTTTAGATATAGTTGCCGATTGGCATTTTAAAAATAGGTGCCGATAGGCATTTCAGATATAGAAGCCGATAGGTATTTCAAATATAAGTGTCGATAGGCATTTCAGATATGGTTGCCGATAAGCATTTCAAATATTGGTGCCGATAGGCATTTCAGATGTAGTTTCCGATAGGCATTTCAAAAATAGGTGCTGATAGGCATTTCAGATATAGGTGCCGATAGGCATTACAGATATAGTTGCCGATTAGCATTTTAAGAATAGGTGCCAATAGGCATTTCAGATACAGAAGCCGATAGGCATTTCAAATATAGGTGCCGATAGGCATTCCAGATATGGTTGCTGATAGGCATTTCAAATATAGGTGCTGATAGGCATTTCAGATGTAGTTTCCGATAGGCATTTCAAAAATAGGTTACCGATAGGCATTTCAGATATAGGTGCCGATAGGCATTTCAGATATAGTTGCCGATTGGCATTTTAAAAATAGGTGCCGATAGGCATTTCAGATATAGAAGCCGATAGGCATTTCAAATATAGGTGCCGATAGGTATTCCAGATATGGTTGCCGATAGGCATTTCAAATATAGGTGCTGATAGGCATTTCAGATGTAGTTTCCGATAGGCATTTCAAAAATAGGTGCCGATAGGCATTTCAGGTATAGGTGCCGATAGGCATTTCAGATATAGTGGCCGATTGGCATTTTAAAAATAGAAGTCGATAGGCATTTCAGATATAGAAGCCGATAGGCATTTCAAATATAGGTGCCGATAGGCATTCCAAATATGGTTGCCGATAGGCATTTCAAATATAGGTGCTGATAGGCATTTCAGATGTAGTTTCCGATAGGCATTTCAAAAATTGGTGGCGATAGGCCTTTCAGATATATGTGCCGATAGGCATTTCAGATATAGTTGCCGATTGGCATTTTAAAAATAGGTGCCGATAGGCATTTCAGATATAGAAGTCGATAGGTATTTCAAATATAGGTGTCGATAGGCATTTCAGATATGGTTGCCGATAGGCATTTCAAATATAGGTGCTGATAGGCATTTCAGATGTAGTTTCCGATAGGCATTTCAAAAATAGGTGCCGATAGGCATTTCAGGTATAGGTGCCGATAGGCATTTCAGATATAGGTGTCGATAGGCATTTCAGATATAGTTGCCGATTGGCATTTTAAAAATAGGTGCCGATAGGCATTTCAGATATAGAAGCCGATAGGCATTTCAAATATAGGTGCCGATAGGCATTCCAGATATGGTTGCCGTAGGCATTTCAAATATAGGTGCCGATAGGCATTTCAGATATAGAAGACGATAGGCATTTCAAAAATAGGTGCCGATAGGCATTTCAGATATAGGTGCCGATAGGCATTTCAGATATAGTTGCCAATTGGCATTTTAAAAATAGGTGCCGATAGGCATTTCCGATATAGAAGCCGATAGGCATTTCAAATATAGGTGCCGATAGGCAATCCAGATATGGTTGCCGATAGGCATTTCAAATATAGGTGCTGATAGGCATTTTAGATGTAGTTTCCGATAGGCATTACAAAAATTGATGCCGATAGGCATTTCAGATATAGGTGCCGATAGGCATTTCAGATATAGTTGCCGATTGGCATTTTAAAAACAGGTGCCGATAGGCATTTCAGATATAGAAGCCGATAGGTATTTCAAATATAGGTGTCGATAGGCATTTCAGATATGTTTGCCGATAGGCATTTCAAATATAGGAGCAGATAGCCATTTCAGATGTAGTTTCCGATAGGCATTTCAAAAATAGGTGCCGATAGGCATTTCAGATATAGGTGCCGATAGGCATTTCAGATAGAGTTGCCGATTGGCATTTAAAAAATAGGTGCCGATAGGCATTTTAGATGTATATTCCGATAGGCATTTTCAAAAATAGGTGCCGATAGGCATTTCAGATATAGGTGCCGGTAGGCATATCAGATATAGTTACCGATAGGCATTTAAAATATAGGTGCCGATAGGCATTTCAAATATAGGTGCCGATAGGCATTTCAGATATAGTTGCCGATTGGAATTTAAAAATAGGTGCCGATAGGCATTTCAGATATAGAAGCCGATAGGCATTTCAAATATAGGTGCTGATAGGCATTCCAGATATGGTTGCCGATAGGCATTTCAAATATAGGTGCTGATAGGCATTTCAGATGTAGTTTCCGATAGGCATTTCAAAAATTGGTGCCGATAGGCATTTTAGATATAGGTGCCGATAGGCATTTCAGATATAGTTGCCGATTGGCATTTTAAAAATAGGTGCCGATAGGCATTTCAGATATAGAAGCCGATAGGCATTTCAAATATAGGTGCCGATAAGCATTCCAGATATGGTTGCCGATAGGCATTTCAAATATAGGTGCTGATAGGCATTTCAGATGTAGTTTCCGATAGGCATTTCAAAAATTGGTACCGATAGGCATTTCAGATATAGGTGCCGATAGGCATTTCAGATATAGTTGCCGATTGGCATTTTAAAAAAAAATGTCGATAGGCATTTTAGATATAGAAGCCGATAGGTATTTCAAATATAGGTGTCGATAGGCATTTCAAATATGGTTGCCGATAGGCATTTCAAATATAGGTGCCGATAGGCATTTCAGATATAGTTGCCGATTGGCATTTTAATAATAGATGTCGATAGGCATTTTAGATATAGAAGCCGATAGGCATTTCAAATATATAGGTGCCGATAGGCATTCAAGATATGGTTGCTGATAGGCATTTTAAATATAGGTGCCGATAGGCATTTTAGACATAGTTGCCAATTGGCATTTTAAAAATAGGGCCGATAGGCATTTCAGATATAGAAGCCGATAGGCATTTCAAATATAGGTGCCGATAGGCATTCCAAATATGGTTGCCGATAGGCATTTCAAATATAGGTGCTGATAGGCATTTTAGATGTAGTTTCCGATAGGCATTTCAAAAATTATTGCCGATAGGCATTTCAGATATCGGTGCCGATAGGCATTTCAGATATAAAAGCCGATAGGCATTTCAAATATAGGTGCCGATAGGCATTCCAGATATGGTTGCCGATAAGCATTTTAAATATAGGTGCTGATAGACATTCCAGATGTAGTTTCCGATAGGCATTTCAAAAATTGATGCCGATAGGCGTTTCAGATATAGGTGCCGATAGGCATTTCAGATATAGAAGCCGATAGGTATTTCAAATATAGGTGTCGATAGGCATTTCAGATATGGTTGCCGATAGGCATTTCAAATATAGGAGCAGATAGGCATTTTAGATGTAGTTTCTGAAAGGCATTACAAAAATAGGTGCCGATAGGCATTTCAGATATAGGTGCCGATAGGCATTTCAGATATAGTTGCCGATTGGCATTTTAAAAATAGGTGCCGATAGGCATTTCAGATATAGAAGCCGATAGGCATTTCAAATATAGGTGCCGATAGGCATTCCAGATATGGTTGCCGATAGGCATTTCAAATATAGGTGCCGATAGGCATTTCAGATGTAGTTTCCGATAGGCATTTCAAAAATTGGTGCCGATAGGCATTTCAGATATAGTTGCCGATTAGCATTTTAAAAATAGATGCCGATAGGCATTTCAGGTATAGAAGCCGATAGGTAATTCAAATATAGGTGTCGATAGGCATTTCAGATATGGTTGCCGATAGGCATTTCAAATATAAGTGCTGATAGGCATTTCAGATGTAGTTTCCGATAGGCATTTCAAAAATAGGTGCCGATAGGCATTTCAGATATAGGTGCCGATAGGTATTTCAGATATAGTTGCCTATTGGCATTTTAAAAACAGGTGCCGAGAGGCATTTCAGATATAGAAGCCGATAGGTATTTCAAATATAGGTGTCGATAGGCATTTCAGATATGATTGCCGATGGGCATTTCAATAATAGGAGCAGATAGGCATTTCAGATGTAGTTTCCGAAAGGCATTTCAAAAATAGGTGCCGATAGGCATTTCAGAAATAGGTGCCGATAGGCATTTCAGATATAGTTTCCGATTGTTATTTTAAAAATATGTGCCGAAAGGCTTTTCAGATATAGAAGCCGATAGGCATTTCAAATATAGGTGCCGATAGGCATTCCAGATATGGTTGCCGATAAGCATTTCAGATATAGTTGCCAATTGGCATTTTAAAAATAGGTGTCGATAAACATTTCAGATATAGAAGCCGATAGGCATTTCAAATATAGGTGCCGATAGGCATTCCAGATATGGTTGCCGATATGCATTTCAAATATAGGTGCTGATAGGCATTTTAGATGTAGTTTCCGATAGGCATTTCAAAAATAGGTGCCGATAGGCATTTCAGATATAGGTGCCGATAGGCATTTCAGATATAGTTGCCGATTGGCATTTTAAAAACAGGTGCCGATAGGCATTTCAGATATAGAAGCCGATACGTATTTCAAATATAGGTGCCGATAGGCATTCCAGATATGTTTGCCGATAGGCATTTCAAATATAGGAGCAGATAGCCATTTCAGATGTAGTTTCCGATAGGCATTTCTAAAATAGGTGCCGATAGGCATTTCAGATAAAGGTGCCGATAGGCATTTCGGATATAGTTGCCGATTGGCATTTTAAAAATAGGTGCCGATAGGCATTTTAGATGTACTTTCCGATAGGCATTTCAAAAATAGGTGCCGATAGGTATTTCAGATATAGGTGCCGATAGGCATACCAGATATAGTTGCCGATAGGCATTTAAAATATAGGTGCCGATAGGCATTTCAAATATAGGTGTCGATAGGCATTTCAGATGTAGTTTCCGATAGGCATTTAAAAAATAGGTGCCAATAGGCATTTCAGCTATAGGTGCCGATAAGCTTTTCTGATATAGTTGCCGATTGGCATTTTAAAAATAGGTACCGTAAGGCATTTCAGATATAGAAGCCGATAGGCATTTCAAATATAGGTTCCGATAGGCATTTCAGATATAGAAGCCGATAGGCATTTCAAAAATAGGTGCCGATAGGCATTTTAGACATAGGTGCCGATAGGCATTTCAGATATAGTTGCCAATTGGCATTTTAAAAATAGGTGCTGATAGGCATTTCAGATATAGAAGCCGATAGGCATTTCAAATATAGGTGCCGATAGGCATTCCAGATATGGTTGCCGATAGGCATTTCAAATATAGGTGCCAATAGGCATTTCAGATATAGTTGCCGATTGGCATTTTAAAAATAGGTGCCGATAGGTATTTCAGATATAGAAGCCGATAGGCATTTCAAATATAGGTGCCGATAGGCATTCCAGATATAGTTGCCGATAGGGATTTCAAATATAGGTGCTGATAGGCATTTCAGATGTTGTTTCCGATAGGCATTTCAAAAATTGGTGCCGATAGGCATTTCAGATATAGGTGCCGATAGGCATTTCAGATATAGTTGCCGATTGGCATTTTAAAAATAGGTGCCGATAGGCATTTCAGATATAGAAGCCGATAGGCATTTCAAATATAGGTGCCGATAGGTATTCCAGATATGGTTGCCGATAGGCATTTCAAATATAGGTGCTGATAGGCATTTCAGATGTAGTTTCCGATAGGCATTTCAAAAATAGGTGCCGATAGGCATTTCAGGTATAGGTGCCGATAGGCATTTCAGATATAGTGGCCGATTGGCATTTTAAAATAGAAGTCGATAGGCATTTCAGATATAGAAGCCGATAGCCATTTCAAATATAGGTGCCGATAGGCATTCCAAATATGGTTGCCGATAGGCATTTCAAATATAGGTGCTGATAGGCATTTCAGATGTAGTTTCCGATAGGCATTTCAAAAATTGGCGGCGATAGGCATTTCAGATATATGTGCCGATAGGCATTTCAGATATAGTTGCCGATTGGCATTTTAAAAATAGGTGCCGATAGGCATTTCAGATATAGAAGCCGATAGGTATTTCAAATATAGGTGTCGATAGGCATTTCAGATATGGTTGCCGATAGGCATTTCAAATATAGGTGCTGATAGGCATTTCAGATGTAGTTTCCGATAGGCATTTCAAAAATAGGTGCCGATAGGCATTTCAGGTATAGGTGCCGATAGGCATTTCAGATATAGTGGCCGATTGGCATTTTAAAAATAGGTGTCGATAGGCATTTCAGATATAGTGGCCGATTGGCATTTTAAAAATAGGTGTCGATAGGCATTTCAGATATAGAAGCCGATAGGCATTTCAAATATAGGTGCTGATAGGCATTCCAAATATGGTTTCCGATAGGCATTTCAAATATAGGTGCTGATAGGCATTCCAGATGTAGTTTCCGATAGGTATTTCAAAAATTGGTGCCGATAGGCATTTCAGATATAGGTGCCGATAGGCATTTCAGATATAGTTACCGATTGGCATTTTAAAAATAGGTGCCGATAGGCATTTCAGGTATTGAAGCCGATAGGAATTTCAAATATAGGTGTCGATAGGCATTTCAGATATGTTTGCCGATAGGCATTTCAAATATAGGTGCTGATAGGCATTTCAGATGTAGTTTCCGAGAGGCATTTCAAAAATAGGTGCCGATAGGCATTTCAGATATAGGTGTCGATAGGCATTTCAGATATAGTTGCCGATTGGCATTTTAAAAATAGGTGCCGATAGGCATTTCAGATATAGAAGCCGATAGGCATTTCAAATATAGGTGCCGATAGGCATTCCAGATATGGTTGCCGTAGGCATTTCAAATATAAGTGCCGATAGGCATTTCAGATATAGAAGCCGATAGGCATTTCAAAAATAGGTGCCGATAGGCATTTCAGATATAGGTGCCGATAGGCATTTCAGATATAGTTGCCAATTTGCATATTAAAAATAGGTGCCGATAGGCATTTCAGATATAGAAGCCGATAGGCATTTCAAATATAGGTGCCGATAGGCATTCCAGATATGGTTGCCGATAGGCATTTCAAATATAGGTGCTGATAGGCATTTTAGATGTAGTTTCCGGTAGGCATTACAAAAATTGATGCCGATAGGCATTTCAGATATAGGTGCCGATAGGCATTTCAGATATAGTTGCCGATTGGCATTTTAAAAACAGGTGCCGATAAGCATTTCAGATATAGAAGCCGATAGGTATTTCAAATATAGGTGTCGATAGGCATTTCAGATATGGTTGCCGATAGGCATTTCAAATATAGGAGCAGATAGGCATTTCAGATGTAGTTTCCGATAGGCATTTCAAAAATAGGTGCCGATAGGCATTTCAGATATAGGTGCCGATAGGCATTTCAGATAGAGTTGCCGATTGGCATTTAAAAAATAGGTGCCGATAGGCATTTTAGATGTAGTTTCCGATAGGCATTTCAAAAATAGGTGCCGATAGGCATTTCAGATATAGGTGCCGATAGGCATATCAGATATAGTTGCCGATAGGCATTTAAAATATAGGTGCCGATAGACATTTCAAATATAGGTGCCGATAGGCATTTCAGATATAGTTGCCGATTGGAATTTTAAAAATAGGTGCCGATAGGCATTCCAGATATAGAAGCCGATAGGCATTTCAAATATAGGTGCTGATAGGCATTCCAGATATGGTTGCCGATAGGCATTTCAAATATAGGTGCTGATAGGCATTTCAGATGTAGTTTCCGATAGGCATTTCAAAAATTGGTGCCGATAGGCATTTCAGAAATAGGTGCCGATAGGCATTTCAGATATAGTTGCCGATTGGCATTTTAAAAATAGGTGCCGATAGGCATTTCAGATATAGAAGCCGATAGGCATTTCAAATATAGGTGCCGATAAGCATTCCAGATATGGTTGCCGATAGGCATTTCAAATATAGGTGCTGATAGGCATTTCAGATGTAGTTTCCGATAGGCATTTCAAAAATTGGTGCCGATAGGCATTTCAAATATAGGTGCCGATAGGCATTTCAGATATAGTTGCCGATTGGCATTTTAAAAATAGATGTCGATAGGCATTTTAGATATAGAAGCCGATAGGTATTTCAAATATAGGTGTCGATAGGCATTTCAGATATGGTTGCCAATAGGCATTTCAAATATAGGTGCTGATAGGCATTTCAGATGTCGTTTCCGATAGGCATTTCAAAAATAGGTGCCGATAGGCATTTCAGATATAGGTGCCGATAGGCATATCAGATACAGTTGCCGATAGGCATTTAAAATATAGGTGCCGATAGGCATTTCAAATATAGGTGTCGATAGGCATTTCAGATATAAATGCCGAAAGGCATTTCAGATATAGGTGCCGATAGGCATTTCTGATGTGGTTGCCGATAGGCATTTCAAATATAGGAGCAGATAGGCATTTCAGATGTAGTTTCTGAAAGGCATTTCAAAAATAGGTGCCGATAGGCATTTCAGATATAGGTGTCGATAAGCATTTCAGATATAGTTGCCGATTGGCATTTTAAAAATAGGTGCCGATAGGCATTTCAGATATAGAAGCCGATAGGCATTTCAAATATAGGTGCCGTTAAGCATTCCAGAAATGGTTGCCGATAGGCATTTCAAATATAAGTGCTGATAGGCATTTCGTATGTTGTTTCCGATAGGCATTTCAAAAATAGGTACCGATAGGCATTTCAGATATAGGTGCCGATAGGCATTTCAGATATAGTTGCCAATTGGCATTTTACAAATAGGTGTCGATAGGCATTTCAGATATAGAAGCCGATAGGCATTTCAAATATAGGTGCCGATAGGCATTCCAGATATTGTTGCCGATAGGCATTTCAAATATAGGTGCTGATAGGCATTTCAGATGTAGTTTCCGATAGGCATTTCAAAAATTGGTGCCGATAGGCATTTCAGATATAGGTGCCGATAGGCATTTCAGATATAGTTGCCGATTGGCATTTTAAAAATAGGTGCCGATAGGCATTTCAGAAATAGAAGGCGATAGGTATTTCAAATATAGGTGTCGATAGGCATTTCAGATATGGTTGCCGATAGGCATTTCAAATATAGGTGCTGATAGGCATTTCAGATGTAGGCATTTTAAAAATAGGTGCCGAAAGGTATTTCAGAAATAGAAGGCGATAGGTATTTCAAATATAGGTGTCGATAGGCATTTCAGATATGGTTGCCGATAGGCATTTCAAATATAGGTGCTGATAGGCATTTCAGATGTAGTTTCCGATAGGCATTTCAAAAATAGGTGCCGATAGGCATTTCAGATATAGGGGCCGATAGGCATTTCAGATATAGTTGCCGATTGGCATTTTAAAAATAGGTGCCGATAGGCATTTTAGATGTAGTTTCCGATAGGCATTTCAAAAATAGGTGCCGATAGGCATTTCAGATATAGGTGCCGATAGGCATATCAGATACAGTTGCCGATAGGCATTTCAGATATAGAAGCCGATAGGCATTTCAAATATAGGTGCCGATAGGCAATCCAGATATGGTTGCCGAAAGGCATTTCAAATATAGGTGCCGATAGGCATTCCAGATATGGTTGCCGATAGGCATTTCAAATATAGGTGCTGATAGGCATTTCAGATGTAGTTTCCGATAGGCATTTCAAAAATAGGTGCCGATAGGCATTTCAGATATAGGTGCCGATAGGCATTTCAGATATATTTGCCGATAGCCATTTTAAAAATAAGTGCCGATAGGCATTTCAGAAATAGAAGCCGATAGGCATTTCAAATATAGGTGCCGATAGGCATTCCAGATATGGTTGCCGATAGGCATTTCAAATATAGGTGCTGATAGGCATTTCAGATGTAGTTTCCGATAGGCATTTCAAAAATAGGTGCCGATAGGCATTTCAGATATAGGTGCTGATAGGTATTTCAGATATAGTTGCCGATTGGCATTTAAAAAAATAGGTGGCGATAGGCATTTCAGATATAGAAGCCGATAGGCATTTGAAATATAGGTGCCGATAAGCATTCCAGATATGGTTGCCGATAGGCATTTCAAATATAGGTGCTGATAGGCATTTCAGATGTAGTTTCCGATTGGCATTTAAAAAATAGGTGTTGATAGGCATTTCAGATATAGAAGCCGATAGGTATTTCAAATATAGGTGTTGATAGGCATTTCAGATATGGTTGCCGATAGGCATTTCAAATATAGGTGCTGATAGGGATTTCAGATGTAGTTTCCGATAGGCATTTCAAAAATAGGTGCCGATAGGCATTTCAGATATAGGTGCCGATAGGCATTTCAGGTATATTTGCCGATTGGCATTTTTAAAAATAGTTGTCGATAGGCATTTCAGATATGGAAGCCGATAGGCATTTCATATATAGGTGCCGATAGGCATTCCAGATATGATTGCCTTAGGCATTTCAAATATAGGTGCTGATAGACATTCCAGATGTATTTTCCGATAGGCATTTCAGATATAGGTGCCGATAGGCATTTCAGATAGAGTTACCGATTGGCATTTTAAAAATAGGTGCCATTAGGCATTTCAGTTATAGAAGCCGATAGGTATTTCAAATAAAGGTGTCGATAGGCATTTCAGATATAGTTGCCGATAGGCATTTCAAATATAGGTGCTGATAGGCATTTCAGATGTAGTTTCCGATAGGCATTTCAAAAATAGGTGCCGATAGGCATTTCAGATATAGTTGCCGATTGGCATTTTAAAAATAGGTGCCGATAGGCATTTCAGATATAGAAGCCGATAGGCATTTCAAATATAGGTGCCGATAGGCATTTTAGATATGGTTGCCGATAGGCATTTCAAATATAGTTGCTGATAGGCATTTCAGATGTAGTTTCCGATAGGCATTTCAAAAATAGGTGCCGATAGTCATTTCAAATATAGGTGCCGATAGGCATTCAAGATATGGTTGCCGATAGGCATTTCAAATATAGGTGCTGATAGGCATTTCAGATGTAGTTTCCGATAGGCATTTCAAATATAGGTGCCGATAGGCATTCCAGATATGGTTGCCGATAGGCATTTCAAATATAGGTGCTGATAGGCATTTTAGATGTAGTTTCCGATAGGCATTTCAAAAATTGGTGCCGATAGGCATTTCAGATATAGGTGCCGATAGGCATTTCAGATATAATTGTCGATTGGCATTTTAAAAATAGGTGCCGATAGGCATTTCAGATATAGAAGCCGATAGGTATTTTAAATATAGGTGTCGATAGGCATTTCAGATATAGGTGCCGATAGGCATTTCAGATATAGTTGCCGATTGGCATTTTAAAAATAGGTGCCGATAGACATTTTAGATGTAGTTTCCGATAGGCATTTCAAAAATAGGTGCCGATAGGCATTTCAGATATAGGTGCCGATAGGCATATCAGATACAGTTGCCGATAGGCATTTAAAATATAGGTGCTGATAGGCATTTCAGATGTAGTTTTCGATAGGCATTTCAAAAATAGGTGCCAATAGGCATTTCAGATATAGGTGCCGATAGGCACTTCAGATATAGTTGCCGATTGGCATTTTAAAAATAAGTGCCGATAGGCATTTCAGATATAGAAGCCGATAGGCATTTCAAATATAGGTGCCGATAGGCATTCCAAATATGGTTGCCGATAGGCATTTCAAATATAGGTGCTGATAGGCATTTCAGATGTAGTTTCCGATAGGCATTTCAAAAATAGGTGCCGATAGACATTTCAGATATAGGTGCCGATAGGCATTTTAGATATAGTTGCCGATTGGCATTTTAAAAATAGGTGCCGATAGGCATTTCAGATATAGAAGCCGATAGGCATTTCAAATATAGGTGCCGATAGGCATTCCAGATATGGTTGCCGATAGGCATTTCAAATATAGGTGCTGATAGGCATTTCAGATGTAGTTTCCGATTGGCATTTTAAAAATAGGTGCCGATAGGCATTTCAGATATAGAAGCCGATAGGTATTTCAAATATAGGTGTCGATAGGCATTTCAGATATGGTTGCCGATAGGCATTTCAAATATAGGTGCTGATAGGCATTTCAGATGTAGTTTCCGATAGGCATTTCAAAAATAGGTGCCGATAGGCATTTCAGATATAGGGGCCGATAGGCATTTCAGATATAGTTGCCGATTAGCATTTTAAAAATAGGTGCCGATAGGCATTATAGATGTAGTTTCCGATAGGCATTTCAAAAATAGGTGCCGATAGGCATTTCAGATATAGGTGCCGATAGGCATATCAGATACAGTTGCCGATAGGCATTTAAAATATAGGTGCCGATAGGCATTTCAAATATAGGTGTCGATAGGCATTTCAGATATAAATGCCGAAAGGCATTTCAGATATAGGTGCCGATAGACATTTCTGATGTGGTTGCCGATAGGCATTATAAATATAGGTGCTGATAGGCATTTCAGATGTAGTTTTCGATGGGCATTTCAAAAATAGGTGCCAATAGGCATTTCTGATATAGGTGCCGATAGGCACTTCAGATATAGTTGCCGAATGGCATTTTAAAAAATAGGTGCCGATAGGCATTTCAGATATAGAAGCCGATAGGCATTTCAAATATAGGTGCCGATAGGCAATCCAGATATGGTTGCCGAAAGGCATTTCAAATATAGGTGCCGATAGGCATTCCAGATATGGTTGCCGATAGGCATTTCAAATATAGGTGCTGATAGGCATTTCAGATGTAGTTTCCGATAGGCATTTCAAAAATAGGTGCCGATAGGCATTTCAGATATAGGTGCCGATAGGCATTTTAGATATAGTTGCCGATAGCCATTTTAAAAATAAGTGCCGATAGGCATTTCAGAAATAGAAGCCGATAGACATTTCAAATATAGGTGCCGATAGGCATTCCAGATATGGTTGCCGATAGGCATTTCAAATATAGGTGCTGATAGGCATTTCAGATGTAGTTTCTGACAGGCATTTCAAAAATAGGTGCCGATAGGCATTTCAGATATAGGTGCCGATAGGTATTTCAGATATAGTTGCCGATTGGCATTTAAAAAAATAGGTGCCGATAGGCATTTCAGATTTAGAAGCCGATAGGCATTTCAAATATAGGTGCCGATAAGCATTCCAGATATGGTTGCCGATAGGCATTTCAAATATGGGTGCTGATAGGCATTTCAGATGTAGTTTCCGATAGGCATTTCAAAAATTGGTGCCGTATGGCATTTCAGATATAGGTGCCGATAGGCATTTCAGATTTAGTTGCCGATTGGCATTTAAAAAATAGGTGTTGATAGGCATTTCAGATATAGAAGCCGATAGGTATTTCAAATATAGGTGTCGATAGGCATTTCAGATATGGTTGCCGATAGGCATTTCAAATATAGGTGCTGATAGGCATTTCAGATGTAGTTTCCGATAGGCATTTCAAAAATAGGTGCCGATAGACATTTCAGATATAGGTGCCGATAGGCATTTTAGATATAGTTGCCGATTGGCATTTTAAAAATAGGTGCCGATAGGCATTTCAGATATAGAAGCCGATAGGCATTTCAAATATAGGTGCCGATAGGCATTCCAGATATGGTTGCCGATAGGCATTTCAAATATAGGTGCTGATAGGCATTTCAGATGTAGTTTCCGATTGGCATTTCCAAAATTGGTGCCGATAGGTATTTCAGATATAGGTGCCGATAGGCATTTCAGATATAGGTGCCGATAGGCATTTCAGATATAGTTGCCGATTGGCATTTTAAAAATAGGTGCCGATAGGCATTTCAGATATAGAAGCCGATAGGTATTTCAAATATAGGTGTCGATAGGCATTTCAGATATGGTTGCCGATAGGCATTTCAAATATAGGTGCTGATAGGCATTTCAGATGTAGTTTCCGATAGGCATTTCAAAAATAGGTGCCGATAGGCATTTCAGATATAGGGGCCGATAGGCATTTCAGATATAGTTGCCGATTAGCATTTTAAAAATAGGTGCCGATAGGCATTATAGATGTAGTTTCCGATAGGCATTTCAAAAATAGGTGCCGATAGGCATTTCAGATATAGGTGCCGATAGGCATATCAGATACAGTTGCCGATAGGCATTTAAAATATAGGTGCCGATAGGCATTTCAAATATAGGTGTCGATAGGCATTTCAGATATAAATGCCGAAAGGCATTTCAGATATAGGTGCCGATAGGCATTTCTGATGTGGTTGCCGATAGGCATTATAAATATAGGTGCTGATAGGCATTTCAGATGTAGTTTTCGATGGGCATTTCAAAAATAGGTGCCAATAGGCATTTCTGATATAGGTGCCGATAGGCACTTCAGATATAGTTGCCGAATGGCATTTTAAAAAATAGGTGCCGATAGGCATTTCAGATATAGAAGCCGATAGGCATTTCAAATATAGGTGCCGATAGGCAATCCAGATATGGTTGCCGAAAGGCATTTCAAATATAGGTGCCGATAGGCATTCCAGATATGGTTGCCGATAGGCATTTCAAATATAGGTGCTGATAGGCATTTCAGATGTAGTTTCCGATAGGCATTTCAAAAATAGGTGCCGATAGGCATTTCAGATATAGGTGCCGATAGGCATTTTAGATATAGTTGCCGATAGCCATTTTAAAAATAAGTGCCGATAGGCATTTCAGAAATAGAAGCCGATAGACATTTCAAATATAGGTGCCGATAGGCATTCCAGATATGGTTGCCGATAGGCATTTCAAATATAGGTGCTGATAGGCATTTCAGATGTAGTTTCCGACAGGCATTTCAAAAATAGGTGCCGATAGGCATTTCAGATATAGGTGCCGATAGGTATTTCAGATATAGTTGCCGATTGGCATTTAAAAAAATAGGTGCCGATAGGCATTTCAGATTTAGAAGCCGATAGGCATTTCAAATATAGGTGCCGATAAGCATTCCAGATATGGTTGCCGATAGGCATTTCAAATATGGGTGCTGATAGGCATTTCAGATGTAGTTTCCGACAGGCATTTCAAAAATTGGTGCCGTATGGCATTTCAGATATAGGTGCCGATAGGCATTTCAGATTTAGTTGCCGATTGGCATTTAAAAAATAGGTGTTGATAGGCATTTCAGATATAGAAGCCGATAGGTATTTCAAATATAGGTGTCGATAGGCATTTCAGATATGGTTGCCGATAGGCATTTCAAATATAGGTGCTGATAGGCATTTCAGATGTAGTTTCCGATAGGCATTTCAAAAATAGGTGCCGATAGGCATTTCAGATATAGGTGCCGATAGGCATTTCAGGTATAGTTGCCGATTGGCATTTTTAAAAATAGTTGTCAATAGGCGTTTCAGATATAGAAGCCGATAGGCATTTCAAATATAGGTGCCGATAGGCATTCCAGATATGATTGCCGATAGGCATTTCAAATATAGGTGCTGATAGGCATTCCAGATGTATTTTCCGATAGGCATTTCAAAAATTGGTGCCGATAGGCATTTCAGATATAGGTGCCGATAGGCATTTCAGATATAGTTACCGATTGGCATTTTAAAAATAGGTGCCATTAGGCATTTCAGATATAGAAGCCGATAGGTATTTCAAATAAAGGTGTCGATAGGCATTTCAGATATAGTTGCCGATAGGCATTTCAAATATAGGAGCTGATAGGCATTTCAGATGTAGTTTCCGATAGGCATTTCAAAAATAGGTGCCGATAGGCATTTCAGATATGGGTGCCGATAGGCATTTCAGATATAGTTGCCGATTGGCATTTTAAAAATAGGTGCCGATAGGCATTTCAGATATAGAAGCCGATAGGCATTTCAAATATAGGTGCCGATAGGCATTCCAGATATGGTTGCCGATAGGCATTTCAAATATAGGTGCTGATAGGCATTTTAGATGTAGTTTCCGATAGGCATTTCAAAAATTGGTGCCGATAGGCATTTCAGATATAGGTGCCGATAGGCATTTCAGATATAATTGTCGATTGGCATTTTAAAAATAGGTGTCGATAGGCATTTCAGATATAGAAGCCGATAGGTATTTCAAATATAGGTGTCGATAGGCATTTCAGATATGGTTGCCGATAGGCATTTTTAAATATAGGTGCTGATAGGCATTTCAGATGTAGTTTCCGATAGGCATTTCAAAAATAGGTGCCGATAGGCATTTCAGGTATAGGTGCCGATAGGCATTTCAGATATAGTTGCCGATTGGCATTTTAAAAATAGGTGCCGATAGGCATTTCAGATATAGAAGCCGATAGGCATTTCAAATATAGGTGCCGATAAGCATTCCAGATATGGTTGCCGATAGCCAATTAAATATAGGTGCTGATAGGCATTTCAGATGTAGTTTCCGATAGGCATTTCAAAAATTGGTGCCGATAGGCATTTCAGATATAGGTGCCGATAGGCATTTCAGATATAGTTGCCGATTGGCATTTTAAAAATAGGTGCCGATAGACATTTTAGATGTAGTTTCCGATAGGCATTTCAAAAATAGGTGCCGATAGGCATTTCAAATATAGGTGCCGACAGGCAATCCAGATATGGTTGCCGATAGGCATTTCAAATATAGGTGCTGATAGGCATTTTAGATGTAGTTTCCGATAGGCATTTCAAAAATTGATGCCGATAGGCATTTCAGATATAGGAGCCGATAGGCATTTCAGATATAGTTGCCGATTGGCAATTTAAAAATAGGTGCCGATAGGCATTTCAGATATAGAAGCCGATAGGCATTTCAAATATAGGTGCCGATAGGCATTCCAGATATGTTTGCCGATAGGCATTTCAAATATAGGTGCTGATAGGCATTTCAGATGTAGTTTCCGATAGGCATTTCAAAAATAGGTGCCGATAGGCATTTCAGATATAGGTGCCGATAGGCATTTCAGATATAGTTGCCGATAGCCATTTTAAAAATAGGTGCCGATAGGCATTTCAGAAATAGAAGCCGATAGGCATTTCAAATATAGGTGCCGATAGGCATTCCAGATATGGTTGCCGATAGGCATTTCAAATATAGGTGCTAATAGGCATTTCAGATGTAGTTTCCGATAGGCATTTCAAAAATAGGTGCCGATAGGCATTTCAGGTATAGGTGCCGATAGGCATTTCAGATATAGTTGCCGATTGGCATTTTAAAAATAGGTGCCGATAGGCATTTCAGATATAGAAGCCGATAGGCATTTCAAATATAGGTGCCGATAAGCATTCCAGATATGGTTGCCGATAGCCAATTAAATATAGGTGCTGATAGGCATTTCAGATGTAGTTTCCGATAGGCATTTCAAAAATTGGTGCCGATAGGCATTTCAGATATAGGTGCCGATAGGCATTTCAGATATAGTTGCCGATTGGCATTTAAAAAATAGGTGTTGATAGGCATTTTAGATATAGAAGCCGAGAGGTATTTCAAATATAGGTGTCGATAGGCATTTCAGATATGGTTGCCGATAGGTATTTCAAATATAGGTGCTGATAGGCATTTCAGATGTAGTTTCCGATAGGCATTTCAAAAATAGGTGCCGATAGGCATTTCAGATATAGGTGCCGATAGGCATTTCAGATATAGTTGCCGATTGGCATTTTTAAAAATAGGTGTCGATAGGCATTTCAGATATAGAAGCCGATAGCCATTTCAAATATAGGTGCCGATAGGCATTCCAGATTTGGTTGCGGATAGGCATTTTAAATAAAGGTGCTGATAGGCATTCCAGATGTATTTTCCGATAGGCATTTCAAAAATTGGCGCCGATAGGCATTTCAGATATAGGTGCCGATAGGCATTTCAGATATAGTTACCGATTGGCATTTTAAAAATAGGTGCCGTTAGGCATTTCAGATATAAAAGCCGATAGGTATTTCAAATAAAGGTGAAGATAGGCATTTCAGATATGGTTGCCGATAGGCATTTTAAATAAAGGTGCTGATAGGCATTTCAGATGTAGTTTCCGATAGGCATTACAAAAATAGGTGCCGATAGGCATTTCAGATATATGTGCCGATAGGCCTTTCAGTCATAGTTGCCAATTGGCATTTTAAAAATAGGTGCTGATAGGCATTTCAGATATAGAAGCCGATAGGCATTTCAAATATAGGTGCCAATAGGCATTCCAGATATGGTTGCCGATAGACATTTAAAATATAGGTGCTGATAGGCATTTTAGATGTAGTTTCCGATAGGCATTTCAAAAATTGATGTTGATAGGCATTTCAGATATAGTTGCCGATTGGCATTTTAAAAACTGGTGCCGATAGGCATTTCAGATAGAGAAGCCGATAGGTATTTCAAATATAGGTGTCGATAGGCATTTCAGATATGGTTGCCGATAGGCATTTCAAATATAAAAGCAGATAGGCATTTCAGAGGTAGTTTCCGAAAGGCATTTCAAAAATAGGTGCCGATAGGCATTTCAGAATAGGTGTCGATAAGCATTTCAGATATAGTTGCCGATTGGCATTTTAAAAATAGGTGCCGATAGGCATTTCAGATATAGAAGCCGATAGGCATTTCAAATATAGGTGCCGTTAGGCATTCCAGATATGGTTGCCGATAGGCATTTCAAATATAAGTGCTGATAGGCATTTCGGATGTTGTTTCCGATAGGCATTTCAAAAATAGGTACCGATAGGCATTTCAGATATAGGTGCCGATAGGCATTTCAGATATAGTTGCCAATTGGCATTTTACAAATAGGTGTCGATAGGCATTTCAGATATAGAAGCCCATAGGCATTTCAAATATAGGTGCCGATAGGCATTCCAGATATTGTTGCCGATAGGCATTTCAAATATAGGTGATGATAGGCATTTCAGATGTAGTTTCCGAAAGGCATTTCAAAAATTGGTGCCGATAGGCATTTCAGATATATGTGCCGATAGGCATTTCAGATATAGTTGCCGATTGGCATTTTAAAAATAGGTGCCGAGAGGCATTTCAGAAATAGAAGGCGATAGGTATTTCAAATATAGGTGTCGATAGGCATTTCAGATATGGTTGCCGATAGGCATTTCAAATATAGGTGCTGATAGGCAATTTAGATGTAGGCATTTTAAAAATTGGTGCCGATAGGCATTTCAGAAATAGAAGGCGATAGGTATTTCAAATATAGGTGTCGATAGGCATTTCAGATATGGTTGCCGATAGGCATTTCAAATATAGGTGCTGATAGGCATTTCAGATGTAGTTTCCGATAGGCATTTCAAAAATAGGTGCCGATAGGCATTTCAGATATAGGGGCCGATAGGCATTTTAGATATAGTTGCCGATTGGCATTTTAAAAATAGGTGCCGATAGGCATTTTAGATGTAGTTTCCGATAGGCATTTCAAAAATAGGTGCCGATAGGCATTTCAGATATAGGTGCCGATAGGCATATCAGATACAGTTGCCGATAGGCATTTAAAATATAGGTGCCGATAGGCATTTCAAATATAGGTGTCGATAGGCATTTCAGATATAAATGCCGAAAGGCATTTCAGATATAGGTGCCGATAGCCATTTCTGATGTGGTTGCCGATAGGCATTTCAAATATAGGTGCTGATAGGCATTTCAGATGTAGTTTTCGATAGGCATTTCAAAAATAGGTGCCAATAGGCATTTCTGATATAGGTGCCGATAGGCACTTCAGATATAGTTGCCGAATGGCATTTTAAAAAATAGTGCCGATAGGCATTTCAGAAATAGAAGCCGATAGGCATTTCAAATATAGGTGCCGATAGGCATTCCAAATATGTTTGCCGATAGGCATTTTAAATATAGGTGCTGATAGGCATTTCAGATGTAGTTTCCGATAGGCATTTCAAAAATAGGTGCCGATAGGCATTTCAGATATAAGTGCCGATAGGCATTTCAGATATAGTTGCCGATTGGCATTTAAAAAAATAGGTGCCGATAGGCATTTCAGATATAGAAGCCGATAGGCATTTCAAATATAGGTGCCGATAAGCATTCCAGATATGGTTGCCGATAGGCATTTCAAATATAGGTGCTGATAGGCATTTCAGATGTAGTTTCCGATAGGCATTTCAAAAATTGGTGCCGATAGGCATTTCAGATATAGGTGCCGATAGGCATTTCAGATAGAGTTGCCGATTGGCATTTAAAAAATAGGTGTTGATAGGCATTTCAAATATAGAAGCCGATAGGTATTTCAAATATAGATGTCGATAGGCATTTCATATATGGTTGCCGATAGGCATTTCAAATATAGGTTTTGATAGGCATTTCAGATGTAGTTTCCGATAGGCATTTCAAAAATAGGTGCCGATAGGCATTTCAGATATAGGTGCCGATAGGCATTTCAGATATAGTTGCCGATTGGCATTTTTAAAAATAGTTGTCGATAGGCATTTCAGATATAAAAGCCGATAGGCATTTCAAATATAGGTGCCGATAGGCATTCCAGATATGATTGCCGATAGGCATTTCAAATATAGGTGCTGATAGGCATTCTAGATGTATTTTCCGATAGGCATTTCAAAAATTGGTGCCGATAGGCATTTCAGATATAGGTGCCTATAGGCATTTCAGATATAGTTACTGATTGGCATTTTAAAAATAGGTGCCATTAGGCATTTCAGATATAGAAGCCGATAGGTATTTCAAATAAAGGTGTCGATAGGCATTTCAGATATAGTTGCCGATAGGCATTTCAAATATAGGTGCTGATAGGCATTTCAGATGTAGTTTCCGATAGGCATTTCAAAAATTGGTTCCGATAGGCATTTCAGATATAGGTGCCGATAGGCATTTCAGATATAGTTGCCGATTGGCATTTTAAAAATAGGTGCCGATAGGCATTTCAGATATAGAAGCCGATAGGCATTTCAAATATAGGTGCCGATAGGCATTCCAGATACGGTTGCCGATAGGCATTTCAAATATAGTTGCTGATAGGCATTTCAGATGTAGTTTCCGATAGGCATTTCAAAAATAGGTGCCGATAGTCATTTCAAATATAGGTGCCGATAGGCATTCCAGATATGGTTGCCGATAGGCATTTCAAATATAGGTGCTGATAGGCATTTCAGATGTAGTTTCCGATAGGCATTTCAAATATAGGTGCCTATAGGCATTCCAGATATGGTTG
This sequence comes from Venustoraphidia nigricollis, assembly GCA_034508555.1. Classification (NCBI taxonomy): domain Eukaryota; kingdom Metazoa; phylum Arthropoda; class Insecta; order Raphidioptera; family Raphidiidae; genus Venustoraphidia; species Venustoraphidia nigricollis. The sequence goes on along the minus strand of JAVRKA010000093.1, from coordinate 1,016,152 downwards.
CCGTTAGGCATTTCAAATATAGGTGCTGATAGGCATTTTAGATGTAGTTTCCGATAGGCATTTCAAAAATTGGTGCCGATAGGCATTTCAGATATAGGTGCCGATAGGCATTTCAGATATAATTGTCGATTGGCATTTTAAATAGGTGCCGATAGGCATTTTTGATATAGAAGCCGATAGGTATTTTAAATATAGGTGTCGATAGGCATTTCAGATATGGTTGCCGATAGGCATTTCAAATATAGGTGCTGATAGGCATTTCAGATGTAGTTTCCGATAGGCATTTCAAAAATAGGTGCCGATAGGCATTTCAGATATAGGTGCCGATAGGCAATTCAGATATAGTTGCCGATTGGCATTTTAAAAATAGGTGCCGATAGGCATTTTAGATGTAGTTTCCGATAGGCATTTCAAAAATAGGTGCCGATAGGCATTTCAGATATAGGTGCCGATAGGCATATCAGATACAGTTGCCGATAGGCATTTAAAATATAGGTGCCGATAGGCATTTCAAATATAGGTGCCGATAGGCATTCCAGATATGGTTGCCGATAGGCATTTCAAATATAGGTGCTGATAGGCATTTCAGATGTAGTTTCCGATAGGCATTTCAAAAATTGGTGCCGATAGGCATTTCAGATATAGGTGCCGATAGGCATTTTAGATATAGTTGCCGATTGGCATTTTAAAAATAGGTGCCGATAGGCATTTCAGATATAGAAGCCGATAGGCATTTCAAATATAGGTGCCGATAGGCATTCCAGATATGGTTGCCGATAGGCATTTCAAATATAGGTGCTGATAGGCATTTCAGATGTAGTTTCCGATAGGCATTTCCAAAATTGGTGCCGATAGGTATTTCAGATATAGGTGCAGATAGGCATTTCAGATATAGGTGCCGATAGGCATTTCAGATATAGTTGCCGATTGGCATTTTAAAAATAGGTGCCGATAGGCATTTCAGATATAGAAGCCGATAGGTATTTCAAATATAGGTGTCGATAGGCATTTTAGATATGGTTGCCGATAGGCATTTTAAATATTGGTGCTGATAGGCATTTCAGATGTAGTTTCCGATAGGCATTTCAAAAATAGGTGCCGATAGGCATTTCAGATATAGGTGACGATAGGCATTACAGATATAGAAGCCGATAGGCATTTCAAATATAGGTCCCGATAGGCATTCCAGATATGGTTGCCGATAGGCATTTCAAATATAGGTGCTGATAGGCATTTCAGATGTAGTTTCCGATAGGCATTTCAAAAATAGGTGCCGATAGGCATTTCAGATATAGGCGCCGATAGGCATTTCAGATATAGTTGCCGATTGGCATTTTAAAAATAGGTGCCGATAGGCATTTCAGATATAGTTGCCGATTGGCATTTTAAAAATAGGTGCCGATAGGCATTTCAGATATACAAGCCGATAGGTATTTCAAATATAGGTGTCGATAGGCATTTCAGATATGGTTGCCGATAGGCATTTTAAATATCGGTGCTGATAGGCATTTCAGATGTAGTTTCCGATAGGCATTTCAAAAATAGGTGCCGATAGGCATTTCAGATATAGGTGCCGATAGGCATTTCAGATATAGTTGCCGATTGGCATTTTTTAAATAGGTGCCGATAGGCTTTTCAGATATAGAAGCCGATAGGCATTTCAAATATAGGTGCCGATAGGCATTCCAGATATGGTTGCCGATAGGCATTTCAAATATAGGTGCTGATAGGCATTTCAGATGTAGTTTCCGATAGGCATTTCAAAAATAGGTGCCGATAGGCATTTCAGATATAGGTGCCGATTGGCATTTCAGTTATACTTGCCGATTGGCGTTTTAAAAATAGGTGCCAATAGGCATTTCAGATATAGAAGCCGATAGGCATTTCAAATATAGGTGCCGATAGGCATTCCAGATATGGTTGCCGATAGGCATTTCAAATATAGGTGCTGATAGGCATTTCAGATGTAGTTTCCGTTAGGCATTTAAAAAATAGGTGCCGACAGGCATTTCAGATATAGGTGCCGATAGGCATTTCAGATATAGTTGCCAATTGGCATTTTAAAAATAGGTGCCGATAGGCATTTCAGATATAGAAGCCGATAGGCATTTCAAATATAGGTGCCGATAGGCATTCCAGATATAGTTGCCGATAGGCATTTCAAATATAGGTGCCGATAGGCATTTTAGATGTAGTTTCCGATAGGCATTTCAAAAATTGATGCCGATAGGCATTTCAGATATAGGTGCCGATATGCATTTCAGATATAGTTGCCGATTGGCATTTTAAAAACAGGTGCCGATAGGCATTTCAGATATAGAAGCCGATAGGTATTTCAAATATAGGTGTCGATAGGCATTTCAGATATGGTTGCCGATAGGCATTTCAAATATAGGAGCAGATAGGCATTTCAGATGTAGTTTCCGAAAAGCATTTAAAAAATAGGTGCCGATAGGCATTTCAGATATAGGTGCCGATAGGCATTTCAGATATAGACGCCGATAGGCATTTCAAATATAGGTGCCGATAAGCATTCCAGATATAGAAGCCGATAGGCATTTTAAATATAGGTGCCGATAGGCATTCCAGATATGGTTGCCGATAGGCATTTCAAATATAGGTGCTGATAGGCATTTCAGATGTAGTTTCCGATAGGCATTTCAAAAATAGGTGCCGATAGGCATTTCAGATATAGATGCCGATAGGCATTTCAGATATAGAAGCCGATAGGTATTTTAAATATAGGTGTCGATAGGCATTTCAGATATAGATGCCGATAGGCATTTCAGATATAGTTGCCGAATGGCATTTTAAAAATAGGTGCCGATAGGCATTTTAGATGTAGTTTCCGATAGGCATTTCAAAAATAGGTGCCGATAGGCATTTCAGATATAGGTGCCGATAGGCATTTCAGATATAAATGCCGAAAGGCATTTCAGATATAGGTGCCGATAGGCATTTCTGATGTGGTTGCCGATAGGCATTTCAAATATAGGTGCTGATAGGCATTGCAGATGTAGTTTTCGATAGACATTTCAAAAATAGGTGCCGATAGGCATTTCAGATATAGGTGCCGATAGGCATTACAGATATAGTTGCCGATTGGCATTTTAAAAATAGATGCCGATAGGCATTTTAGATGTAGTTTCCGATAGGCATTTCAAAAATAGGTGCCGATAGGCATTTCAGATATAGGTGCCGATAGGCATATCAGATATAGTTGCCGATATACATTTAAAATATAGGTGCCGATAGGCATTACAAATATAGGTGTCGATTGGCATTTCAGATGTAGTTTCCGATAGGCATTTCAAAAATAGGTGCCGATAGGCATTTCAGATATAGATGCCGATAGGCATTTCAGATATAGTTGCCGAATGGCATTTTAAAAATAGGCGCCGATAGGCATTTTAGATGTAGTTTCCGATAGGCATTTCAAAAATAGGTGCCGATAGGCATTTCAGATATAGGTGCCGATAGGCATATCAGATATAGTTGCCGATATGCATTTAAAATATAGGTGCCGATAGGCATTACAAATATAGGTGTCGATAGGCATTTCAGATATAAATGCCGAAAGGCATTTCAGATATAGGTGCCGATAGGCATTTCTGATGTGGTTGCCGATAGGCATTTCAAATATAGGTGCTGATAGGCATTGCAGATGTAGTTTTCGATAGACATTTCAAAAATAGGTGCCGATAGGCATTTCAGATATAGGTGCCGATAGGCATTACAGATATAGTTGCCGATTGGCATTTTAAAAATAGGTGCCGGTAGGCATTTCAGATATAGAAGCCGATAGGCATTTCAAATATAGGTGCCGATAGGCATTCCAGATATGGTTGCCGATATGCATTTCAAATATAGGTGCTGATAGGCATTTCAGATATGGTTGCCGATAGGCATTTCAAATATAGGTGCTGATAGGCATTTCAGATGTAGTTTCCGATAGGCATTTCAACAATAGGTGCCGATTGGCATTTCAGATATAGGTGCCGATAGGCATTTCAGATATAGTTGCCGATTGGCATTTTAAAAATAGGTGTCGATAGGCATTTCAGATATAGAAGCCGATAGGCATTTCAAATATAGTTGCCGAAAGGCATTCCAAATATGGTTGCCGATAGGCATTTCAAATATAGGAGCAGATAGGCATTTCAGATGTAGTTTCCGAAAGGCATTTCAAAAATAGCTTCCGATAGGCATTTCAGATATAGGTGCCGATAGGCATTTCAGATATAGTTGCCGATTGGCATTTTAAAAATAGGTGCCAATAGGCATTTCAGATATAGAAGCTGATAGGTATTTCAAATATAGGTGTCGATAGGCATTTCAGATATGGTTGCCGATAGGCATTTCAAATATAGGTGCTGATAGGCATTTCAGATGTAGTTTCCGATAGGCATTTCAACAATAGGTGCCGATTGGCATTTTAGATATAGGTGCCGATAGGCATTTCAGATATAGTTGCCGATTGGCATTTTAAAAATAGGTGTCGATAGGCATTTCAGATATAGAAGCCGATAGGCATTTCAAATATAGTTGCCGAAAGGCATTACAGATATGGTTGCCGATAGGCATTTCAAATATAGGAGCAGATAGGCATTTCAGATGTAGTTTCCGAAAGGCATTTCAAAAAAAGCTTCCGATAGGCATTTCAGATATAGGTGCCGATAGGCATTTCAGATATAGTTGCCGATTGGCATTTTAAAAATAGGTGTCGATAGGCATTTCAGATATAGAAGCCGATAGGCATTTCAAATATAGGTGCCAATAGGCATTCCAGATATGGTTGCTGATAGGCATTTCAAATATAGGTGCTGATAGGCATTCCAGATATAGGTGCCGATAGGCATTTCAGATATAGTTGCCGATTGGCATTTTAAAAATAGGTGTCGATAGGCATTTCAGATATAGAAGCCGATAGGCATTTCAAATATAGGTGCCGATAAGCATTCCAGATATGGTTGCCGATAGGCATATCAAATATAGGTGCTGATAGGCATTTCAGATGTAGTTTCCGAAAGGCATTTCAAAAATAGCTGCCGATAGGCATTTCAGATATAGGTGCCGATAGGCATTTCAGATATAGTTGCTGATTGGCATTTTAAAAATAGGTGCCGAAAGGCATTTCAGATATAGAAGCCGATAGGCATTTCAAATATAGGTGCTGATAGGCATTCTAGATATGGTTGCCGATAGGCATTTCAAATATAGTTGCTGATAGGCATTTCAGATGTAGTTTCCGATAGGCATTTCAAAAATAGGTGCCGATAGGCATTTCAGATATAGGTGCCGATAGGCATTTCAGATATAGTTCCCGATTGGCATTTTAAAAATAGGTGCCGATAGGCATTTCAGATATAGAAGCCGATAGGCATTTCAAATATAGGTGCCGATAGGCATTCCAGATATGGTTGCCGATAGGCATTTCAAATATAGGTGCTGATAGGCATTTTAGATGTAGTTTCCGATAGGCATTTTAAAAATTGATGCCAATAGGCATTTCAGATATAGGTGCCGATAGGCATTTCAGATATATTTGCCGATTGGCATTTTAAAAACAGGTGCTGATAGGCATTTCAGATATAGAAGTCGATAGGTATTTCAAATATATGTGGCGATAGGCATTTCAGATATGGTTGCCGATAGGCATTTCAAATATAGGAGCAGATAGGCATTTCAGATGTAGTTTCCGAAAGGCATTTCAAAAATAGCTGCCGATAGGCATTTCAGATATAGGTGCCGATAGGCATTTCAGATATAGTTGCCGATTGGCATTTTAAAAATATGTGTCGATAGGCATTTCAGATATAGAAGCCGATAGGCATTTCAAATATAGGTGGCAATAGGCATTCCAGATATGGTTGCCGATAGGCATTTCAAATATAGGTGCTGATAGGCATTCCAGATATAGGTGCCGATAGGCATTTCAGATATAGTTGCCGATTGGCATTTTAAAAATAGGTGTCGATAGGCATTTCAGATATAGAAGCCGATAGTCATTTCAAATATAGGTGCCGATAAGCATTCCAGATATGGTTGCCGATAGGCATATCAAATATAGGTGCTGATAGGCATTTCAGATGTAGTTTCCGAAAGGCATTTCAAAAATAGCTGCCGATAGGCATTTCAGATTTAGGTGCCGATAGGCATTTCAGATATAGTTGCTGATTGGCATTTTAAAAATAGGTGCCGATAGGCATTTCAGATATAGAAGCCGATAGGCATTTCAAATATAGGTGCTGATAGGCATTCCAGATATGGTTGCCGATAGGCATTTCAAATATAGTTGCTGATAGGCATTTCAGATGTAGTTTCCGATAGGCATTTCAAAAATAGGTGCCGATAGGCATTTCAGATATAGATGCCGATAGGCATTTCAGATATAGTTGCCGATTGGCATTTTAAAAATAGGTGCCGATAGGCATTTCAGATATAGAAGCCGATAGGCATTTCAAATATAGGTGCCGATAGGCATTCCAGATATGGTTGCCGATAGGCATTTCAAATACAGGTGCTGATAGGCATTTCAGATGTAGTTTCCGATAGGCATTTCAAAAATAGGTGCCGATAGGCATTTCAGATATAGTTGCCGATAGGCATTTCAGATATGGTTGCCAGTTGGCATTTTAAAAATAGGTGCCGATAGGCATTTCAGATATAGTTGCCGATTGGCATTTTAAAAATAGGTGCCGATAGGCATTTCAGATATAAAAGCCGATAGGCATTTCATTAAAATATAGGTGCCGATAAGCATTCCAGATATGGTTGCCGATGGGCATTTCAAATATAGGTGCTCATAGGCATTTCAGGTGTAGTTTCCGATGGGCATTTCAAAAATAGGTGCCGATAGGCATTTCAGATATAGGTGCCGATAGGCATTTCAGATATAGTTGCCGATTGGCATTTTAAAAATAGGTGCCGATAGGCATTTCAGATATAGTTGCCGATTGGCATTTTAAAAATAGGTGCCGATAGGCATTTCAGATATAGGTGGCCATAGGCATTTTAGATATAGTTGCCGATTGGCATTTTAAAAATAGGTGTCGATAGGCATTTCAGATATAGAAGCCGATAGGCATTTCAAATATAGGTGCCGATAGGCATTCCAGATATGGTTGCCGATAGGCATTTCAAATATAGGTGCTGATAGGCATTCCAGATATGGTTGCCGATAGGCATTTCAAATATAGGTGCTGATAGGCATTCCAGATATAGGTGCCGATAGGCATTTCAGATATAGTTGCCGATTGGCATTTTAAAAATAGGTGTCGATAGGCATTTTAGATATAGAAGCCGATAGGCATTTCAAATATAGGTGCCGATAAGCATTCCAGATATGGTTGCCGATAGGCATTTTAAATATAGGAGCAGATAGGCATTTCAGATGTAGTTTCCGAAAGGCAGTTCAAAAATAGCTGCCGATAGGCATTTCAGATATATGTGCCGATAGGCATTTCAGATATAGTTGCCGATTGGCATTTTAAAAATAGGTGCCGATAGGCATTTTAAATATAGAAGCCGATAGGCATTTCAAATATAGGTGCCGATAGGCATTCTAGATATGGTTGCCGATAGGCATTTCAAATATAGTTGCTGATAGGCATTTCAGATGTAGTTTCCGATAGGCATTTCAAAAATAGGTGCCGATAGGCATTTCAGATATAGGTGCCGATAGGCATTTCAGATATAGTTGCCGATTGGCATTTTAAAAATAGGTGCCGATAGGCATTTCAGATATAGGTGCCCATAGGCATTTCAGATATAGTTGCCGATTGGCATTTTAAAAATAGGTGTCGATAGGCATTTCAGATATAGAAGCCGATAGGCATTTCAAATATAGGTGCCGATAGGCATTCCAGATATGGTTGCCGATAGGCATTCCAAATATAGGTGCTGATAGGCATTCCAGATATGGTTGCCGATAGGCATTTCAAATATAGGTGCTGATAGGCATTCCAGATATAGGTGCCGATAGGTATTTCAGATATAGTTGCCGATTGGCATTTTAAAAATAGGTGTCGATATGCATTTCAGATATAGAAGCCGATAGGCATTTCAAATATAGGTGCCGATAAGCATTCCAGATATGGTTGCCGATAGGCATATCAAATATAGGTGCTGATAGGCATTTCAGATGTAGTTTCCGATAGGCATTTCAAAAATTGGTGCCGATAGGCATTTCAATATAGGTGCCGATAGGCATTCCAGATATAGTTGCCGATTGGCATTTTAAAAATAGGTGCCGATAGGCATTTCAGATATAGAAGCCGATAGGTATTTCAAATATAGGTGTCGATAGGCATTTCAGATATGGTTGCCGATAGGCATTTCAAATATAGGAGCAGCTAGGCATTTCAGATGTAGTTTCCAAAAGGCATTTCAAAAATAGCTGCCGATAGGCATTTCAGATATAGGTGCCGATAGGCATTTCAGATATAGTTGCCGATTGGCATTTTAAAAATAGGTGCCGATAGGCATTTCAGATATAGAAGCCGATAGACATTTCAAATATAGGTGCCGATAGGCATTCTAGATATGGTTGCCGATAGGCATTTCAAATATAGTTGCTGATAGGCATTTCAGATGTAGTTTCCGATAGGCATATTAAAAATAGGTGCCGATAGGCATTTCAGATATAGGTGCCGATAGGCATTTCAGATATAGTTGCCGATTGGCATTTTAAAAATAGGTGCCGATAGGCATTTCAGATATAAAAGCCGATAGGCATTTCAAATATAGGTGCCGATAGGCATTCCAGATATGGTTGCCGATAGGCATTTCAAATACAGGTGCTGATAGGCATTTCAGATGTAGTTTCCGATAGGCATTTCAGATATAGAAGCCGATAGGCATTAAAATATAGGTGCCGATAAGCATTCCAGATATGGTTGCCGATAGGCATTTCAAATATAGGTGCTGATAGGCATTTAAGATGTAGTTTCCGATAGGCATTTCAAAAATAGGTGCCGATAGGCATTTCAGATATAGGTGCCGATAGGCATTTCAGATATAGTTGCCGATTGGCATTTTAAAAATAGGTGCCGATAGGCATTTCAGATATAGAAGCCGATAGGCATTTCAAATATATGTGCCGATAGGCATTCCAGATATGTTTGCCGATAGGCATTTCAAATACAGGTGCTGATAGGCATTTCAGATGTAGTTTCCGATAGGCATTTCAAAAATAGCTGCCGATAGGCATTTCAGATATAGGTTCCGATAGGCATTTCAGATATAGTTGCCGATTGGCATTTTAAAAATAGGTGTCGATAGGCATTTCAAATATAGAAGCCGATAGGCATTTCAAATATAGGTGCCGATAGGCATTCCAGATATGGTTGCCGATAGGCATTTCAAATATAAGTGCTGATAGGCATTTCAGATGTAGTTTCCGATAGGTATTTCAAATATAGGTGTCGATAGGCATTTCAGATATGGTTGCCGATAGGCATTTCAAATATAGGTGCTAATAGGCATTTCAGATGTAGTTTCCGATAGGCATTTCAAAAATAGGTGCCGATAGGCATTTCAGATATAGGTGCCGATAGGCATTTTAGATATAGTTGCCGATTGGCATTTTAAAAATAGGTGCCGATAGGCATTTCAGATATAGACGAGATGTTGGCAGACGGGATCGTTGAACCATCCTCGAGCGCCTGGTCATCACATGTATGCCTCGTACCGAAAAAGGACAAAAGCTATAGATTCTGTGTCGACTACCGTAAACTGAATTCTGTCACTAAAAAGGACGCATACCCTATTCCTTATGTATCAGCAATTTTAGAACGCCTCCGCGATGCTCGTTATCTGAGTACATTGGACTCTTACGTGGACTCTTCCATTTTAACCGGATGCCTTTCGGACTTACAAACGCCCCAGCCACCTGGCAACGAATAATTGATACGGTACTCGGCCCTGACCTGGAACCTCATGTGCTAGTCTATCTCGATGATATCGTAGTGGTAACACAAGATTTCGATACTCATTTAGCAGTACTGGAAAAAGTTTTCTATCGCTTGCGAACGGCTGGTTTGGTAGTTAGCCCTGATAAATGTCACTTTTGTCGCCCAGAACTTAAATATCTCGGCTACGTTGTAGACGCGAATGATTTACGCCCAGATCCCGACAAGGTCGCAGCCATAGTACAAATTCCACCTCCGAAGAATGTTCAAGAACTGAGACGCTTTATAGGAACCACTTCCTGGTACCGTCGTTTTGTGCCAAATTACTCCAGTATTATAGCGCCGCTGACACAACTGTTGTCCAAAAAGACCAAATGGGAGTGGACGGCCGAACGGGACGGATCATTCCGAGACCTGAAATCTCGTCTCATTACAGCGCCGATCCTGACCTGCCCGGACTTTACACGACCCTTCGTCATTCAAACGGATGCTTCGGCATATGGCATTGGAGCCGTTCTGAGTCAGCAATTTGAAGATGGTGAGAAAGCTGTTTGTTATTTATCACGTACCTTAACCCGCCAAGAGCGGAAATACACCACAACCGAACGGGAATGTTTAGCGGTAATTTTCGCTGTCGAAAAGTTGAGGCATTATCTTGAGGGAACACATTTCACCGTGGTTACTGACCACCATTCCTTACTGTGGCTTCACAACCTGAAGGACCCCCAGGGCCGATTAGCCCGTTGGGCGTTGAGACTACAGCCGTACGATTATACTATGGTACACCGGAAAGGAAAGGAACATGTCGTACCCGATTTACTCTCGCGAGCTGTCCCGGCAGATATAAATCAGATCACTGTCGATAACGTTAAATTGGGTTACTCCAACTCTACTGACCAATGGACCCACAAAATGTTGGAGCGCATCCGACGAAGCCCCGCCGATTACCCTTGCTGGCGCAGTGAAAATTCATGCCTGTATAAATTTTTGAAGAGTCCTCTTCCAGAGTTGACAAGCAACACGGAAGATTGGAAGCTGGTAGTCCCCAAAGAACGACGCCAAGAATTATTACATCAATTTCATGACGCTGAACCTTCCGGGCACGCCGGAATAATGAAAACCTTAGGGCGACTACGAGCTCGTTACTACTGGCCAAAGATGAAAGCCGACGTTGTCAGATACGTTAAAGCGTGCCGTCCATGTGCGGAGCAGAAGGTGGAGCAAAAGGCTCCTGCGGGACGCATGGGAAATCGTCCTCCCGTCACTCAACCATGGCAAGTCCTCAGCTTGGATTTCGTTGGGCCACTACCCCGATCTAAGAAAGGTAATACCCAACTCCTAGTAGTTACGGATTATTTCAGCAAATACTCCCTACTTTTCCCGTTGCGCTCTGCCACTGCCCAAGCTCTGGTACGAAACGTGGAGGAGGGTGTATTTTTGCAATATGGAGTACCACAGTATTTGATTTGTGATAATGGCGTACAGATGAAAAGCAAACCGTTTCGGGATTTATGTCGCCAATATCATGTTAGAATCTGCTACACTGCGTTGTACTACCCCCGCATAAATCCAACTGAACGAGTTAACCGCGTAGTGAAAACCATGTTGGCTACATATGTCAAAGACGACCACCGAGATTGGGACAAATATATCGCTGCCATAGGCTGTGCCATCCGAACATCGGTACACGAGACCACAGGTTATACCCCCTATTTCATTAACTTCGGGCGAGAACACAAGATTTCGGGAAATGAATTCTCTCACCGGATAACCGCCGAAGCGGAACCCAACCTAGACGATGCAGTCAAGGAACGCCAACGTGGATTTCAGAAGTTGTTCCTACAGGTGACGAGTAAACTTCTTCGAGCTCATGACCGTAATGCCAGGGTGTATAATCTTCGCCGTAGACCTGTGAGCTATCAGCCAGGAGATCAAGTATGGCGTAAGAACAAGGCGTTATCGGACGCGACGCGTCACTTCAACGCGAAGTTGGCCCCAACTTTTGTGGGACCATTCACCGTAGCCCGAAAAATCGGTACTTGCACCTACTTACTGCGTAACGCAGCACAGAAGGACCGTGGAATCTGGCATGTCCAAGATTTAAAACCCGCTCCCGACCCACTGGATGAATAATTTTTTTTTGAGGTTTATGATTTTATTGTTTTAGTGAGTGTAACCTTCCTTGATGTTAGGTATGAGTTGACGTTTATCTTTTTCTCCCTTCTCGTGTTCGGATTTAAATAGAGTCGAGAGGTACCGATGATCGCTCGGCTGGATCTATGGGACTTTTGCTTCTGACGTCACTACGATAATGTATTCCTATTTAAATATTTTGAATAAATCCTTGCAAGGACAAGATCAAAATGTGGAGCAAAATAATTTAGTTTATTTTGAATCTTGCAAAGAAATCTATGAAGAAATGAAAGAATGTAATATAGAAGCGAATTTTAACTAACCGGGTACCCATCGCGATGTTTAAGTATGAATAACTAAAAAAAAAAAGGTATTTAATCAAGCACGCCATTCAAAAGCCGTAATGTAAGCATTATATATAGTGCGAAATAATGAAAATTGATTGATTTTTCACTTATTTCGACGATTGGTTTAAGCATGTTAGCTTGATTGTAAAGTTTGTATAAATCTCCAAGTGGAACTTTTTCCAAGCTAAGTTGTTTGCTGTTTACATTTTCATCAGGTTTTATGACAATATTTGGGAATATAATTTCGTTTTTTGTTCTTGTGATGATGTTATTTTCGTAGGTTGAATGTCGTATGGAGAATTTACAACTTTATGGGAGTTTTAATTTTTTTTTTTTTTATTAAAAAACAACAGGTGGATCGACTTCTAGGTCATTACCACCTTACATATATAATAATACAAAAAAATTATAAGCAGAAAATTACAATTGTCCGTTGTATACAGGAAGTATGAATAGCACTTTGCAGAATTTTGTTACTGTTTGATTGATTTATAGTGTTTGGCTTAAATTGTTTTTTTACAAAGTTTAATATTTTGTCTGTAGACAATTTTTCATGGTGTTGCATTCTTTCGGCAAGGATTCGGGATTTCGCAATAGTTTCAACTCACATAGGGTCGTACTGTGATACGTATATAGGGGTTGAAACATCTTACACACCCTTAAATTAGCACTACTTTTACAACTAGTCATCTAGTGTTCAGTGAAAGTTGTATAAAATTGTTTTGATTTATTGACACTGATATATTGGTAGTTCGGCTGGACAAACACATAATCGAAATTTCTGAGGTGCTTAGGTAATGGCAAAGCGTTATACAGTGTAAATTCGTGACTCAACACCAGTGGTATCCCTAGTATGTAAATTAGTTTACTTTTTTTGAAAAAAATATTTAAACTCATTAATTGATAGTACTCATGTATATTATCTAATGCTAAATTTATTGGAAATATTACGCCTTTGGGGATGAGTCTTTGTACGCTGACAAGCTCGTTATACAAATTCAGCGGTGATACAACGCTCGGATGCACGATTCCATTTTGGGCACTCGTAACTGCATTTATTAAGGTTTCTAACTCGTATAATAATTCACTTAAGACTACATTAAATTGAGACATACCTATGTCTTGCTAGTGCCCCCGCGAGTACTTCGGAATTGAGTGCATTCGTCGTTTTATCAGCGTATTCCCTCAAAGCTTTTAAATTATTATTAAAATTAAATTCATTCTCTTGAATGGTTTGCAACGTGTCATTGATTATCACCAAAGTTTTCTGATCAATTTTACTATTTCTTTATTGTCATTAGCAATTTTAGAAATTTCTCTCATAAAATTCTCCATCGTCAGCATCTAAGTCTATTTAAATGACACGCAGCAACTATCATAAAAATAAATATAAAATTAAAATTTATAAAATGCATATTGCTACTTTGATATTTAATTGTAACCCACTAAATGACAAAAAAAAACAAAATAAAATCAATTATTGATATAAAAGAAAAATGAAAAATAAAAGAAGTTTTTCTAAACCACACGAGTTAGACGCGCAAAAGATTGCTCATAAACCACAACTAAGTTAGCCACTGATTTTTTTTTTGTTATATTCACTAAACCACTTTAATCATTAAGTATTTCAGTTTTTGTTTTAGGATAAAAATACTACGTTAATGTAAACACTTACACTTTCGTCCTTGTCGACCGTTTTTGATGCTGCTTCAACTTTAATCTCTACACTATAAAAGTAATTCGTCCGAACAGTGAAAGTATCTGTAGAGTTAGTTCAGTCGTTCCCTCAGATTCGACGGCGTGTCCCGTTATGCCGGCTAGCGACATTCTACGTCCAGAATTTACCTCGTGATTGCCAATACTTCTTCGTTTGACAATCGAGACGACTTCTTCCTAATTTTGCGGTTATAATATTCGGCACATCTTGAATCTCAGCATTCCATACTTGTGGTATAATTAATCTCGGCGTCTTGGCGAACCCTGGCCCTCGGATCGAAGCACATCTGGGGCGGGTTGAAAGTTTAAATGCGTTGGTCGTCGGTTCATATGCTGCTGATTGGTAGTACTTCTTCTGACTTCATTTCGGCGTTCTCCCATCGGCGGTTGTTGTCTTCTACATTGGGCTTCTCGGTGGCCTGGTGTTAGACATCTCCGGCAAGACATTGGACTTCTGCATTGGGCAGCGAAGTGCCCTATCCCCAAACAATTGTAACATCTGTTGTGATCTTCTGGTCTTCGCTTCCTCGGTGCTACGGGTTGACGGTTGACTGAAACACTTATAGAGTTTCTCCCGAGTGTGTGAGCGTTTGTGGTCAATGCAGCTACTCTTCCGACTGAAACACTTATAGGGTTTCTCCTGAGTGTGTGAGCATTTGTGGTCAATGCAGCTACTCTTCCGACTGAAACACTTATAGAGTTTCTCCCGAGTGTGTGAGCGTTTGTGGTCAATGCAGCTACTCTTCCGACTGAAACACTTTCTCCCGAGTGTGTGAGCCTTTGTGGTCAATGCAGCTACTCTTCCGACTGAAACACTTATAGGGTTTCTCCCGAGTGTGTGAGCGTTTGTGGTCAATGCAGCTACTGTTCCGACTGAAACACTTATAGGGTTTCTCCCGACTGTGTGAGCGTTTGGGGTCAATGCAGCTATAACTCTTCCGACTGAAACACTTATAGGGTTTCTCCCGAGTGTGTGAGCGTTTGTGGTCAATGCAGCTACTCTTCCGACTGAAATACTTATAGAATTTCTCCGGAGTGTGTGAGCGAGTTATAAGTTAGCAACCACAACTGAGGAGCTTTGATGCAAAAACCGATATCTCCAATAAAGCTAAATTACGGGTAAACACGGATAACTGATAACTCCTAAAGCGCAACTTCTTTTTTTTAAGTTTTTTTTTCAAAAATATCAAAAAAAATTACAATTTATGCAATAACAATTAGAAGGAAAAAAAATCAAAAATAAAAGATCTACTAGCAAAAACATTTTGGATATGTCGACTTTTGTTCTAAAACAAACAATTTGTCGATTTTTGCTCCAAACTAGTTAGGATATGTAGGTTTTTGCTAATTATGAATACAATAGTACCTATTTTGTTTTGTGTACATGAAAGTAATATAAATTAAAATCGATTTTTTTTTCAAATAATTGTTACAAAAACGAAAAAGAATATACATTTTTTGACACTTTACAAACACTGTAAACACACAATAATAAAAATAATTAAATATGTAAAGCAACTTCTTCCTCGATGCAGTCACACTCTTCTCGTTCATCGATTTCTTCTTCTTCTTCATCATCGATCGGATTCTCCGATTCCAATAGATCGACGTAAAATTTTAGTCCAGGAAGTTGTTTCCAATTCTCACCAAACTGCTTCACTAATAATAATTCTATATCCTTCTTTTTTTCCGGTTTGACATGATGGCCAATTTTTAATTCTTTTAAATTAATATTGCTCTTATGACATCCTCGTTTGCAGATTGTTTTAAAAGTATCCCCTTTCGTTTCGAATTTGTAAGTGGCCATTGTTTTGATTCTGCATTCATTCAACTTTGTTTTTGAATTGATGAACTTCTTGATTACAATCCTTTTTGAGTCACTGATTCCTGGTATCTTCTGATAGTAGTTGAGCAACCCTTTGATATCATACAGTTTCCAATGTTTCTTTAGCTGATTTACTTTACCAACTTCCGAATAAATTTTGACATATTCCTTTTTCAAAGTTATTAAGGGTTGTTTTCTTAGCAATTTTTCAACCCTACCAAATACACGGTCGGCTGGTAGAAAGCTGTGTCCTCTTACAGGAAAAAAGAGGGTTACATCCTGAACACTTTCTGGAGCTTTGTTGAGTAGCCAATACATGAGTAAGTGAATTATGTGCGCGTTGCGGTTTTGTCCCCCGCATCCATCGCAAAAAAGTCTCAAATGAAAAATGTTATCCAAATTCAAACCAATAAGGTGGCTTAACAAAGCTGATCCAACTTCCGTAGCACCCCTTCCGGCTTGTTCCTCAGTCCACACGTAAAAATTGGGGTTTCTTCCCTCCATTTCCACAATGCATAATGCATAAAAGCTCAGTTGCCGAGAGTAAAACGCCTCTTGGATGGGGGTTTTGGGTAAAGGTTGGACCTGTTGGAGGTCAAAACAAAGTTTTACAGTGTTTTCGGGGTTTTCTCGTGCGTATGTATAAAAAGCTTTTGCCCGAATTCTATGTACTCGACGTTCTGTAATCAAAAGTTGTTTTTTTGCAGCATCTTTTTCAGTTGAAATTTCATTCTTAGTTCGCAAACAAAAGGTACAAACATCAGAAGCTGGCGATGAGAATCCTATATTAAAATCTGTCAAAAATACTTTTCTGAACATATCATAGCTCACTTTTAGGTTCGGGTGGGATGCATTATACATCTTTTGCAATTTTTTAATGCTTAACTCGCACGAAAGATAAATTCGGGATGATTTTGCCCGATTGTAATGACTTTCTTTAGCATTTAACTTGCTAATAAAAGCCCTTACAGACTTTTTTCTGTCAATAGATTTTCCGGATACCCTATCACCTCCACGATTTTCTTTTATTTGCTTACCTTGGTTCAGTTTTTTAGCAATATTAATGACTCGATCTCGTTTTACGCCAAAGACAGCTAGAAAGAATTTTTGACATACTTGCACAAATGCACCAGCTTTTTTAGCAGTAGGAAGATTATAGGATATGCTAACTAAATGTGGCTTAGACTTAACGCCTTCCCTGTCTGATCTGCGTTTGCGAACTGGCCCTGCCACAGCCAGAAAACGACAAAGAAATATATCTTGGTCAATTTTTGTCTTATTTTGATAAAGGCGTTTCCTCACAAGCAAAATATCGGACTTTCGAACTTGTAAACATCGGTATCCTATTGAATTATGACAGCAAGGCCTCTTGAACTCGGTCAATTCTGGATCAGAATCTGCATATCTGCAATTCCAATCAAGAACATGACAATAGGTATCACATAACCTCTAAAAGTGTAGATAGATACTTAAGCCCGCCATTCACTATCCTGCACGCAGTCCACCACGCAGGCAGGAAGTCGCTCACACACTATACTGCAAGCAGTCCAAACCCGTCATTCACTATCCTGCATGCAGTCCGCCACGTAGGCAGAAAGTCACTCACACACTATCCTGCAAGCAGTCCGTCGTCAGTGTTTTTGCCTATTTTGCTAGTGACGTTTCTCTTTGAAAATGCCTAATCTACGCTGTCTTGTCAAAAAAAAGAAAATAGCTATTTTACTATGTTTGGTTCTATTACTAGAAAAAAATAAAAAAAGAATATGGGAAAAGAAACTGTTAAAGATTCGTCACAAGAAATGTATTTGTGCTTGTGACGCTACAATGTTAAAGGAAATTGATCCTGATGACTATAAAAATTACTTAAGGATGGATGAAGAGACTTTTCGATATTTATTACATAAAGTGGCACCAATAATAACAAGACAAAACACTATGATGCGCAACAGCATTTCTGCAGAGCAACGATTGGTGGCTACTTTGCGATTCTTGGCTACTGGAAGGTCATATGAATGTTTGAAATTTAGCACCAAAATTTCACCGCAATTGCTTGGCAAAATTATACCTGAGACATGTAAAGCAATTTTTGACGTTCTTCGTGATGAATACTTGAAGGTAAGTAATAAGAAAGCTTAGTTTTTTACATTATTTTTAATGGAATAAAAAATCATACATCGAATTATACAAAATTGCAAACTTAAATGTTTTGGATTTTCTTATAATATAATATACAGAGTGTATCGCAGAAAACCGAACATAGAAAATTAATGAGTGCAACAAGGAAAATATAAACAAAATGAGTAGACTCGACAAAAATAGAATGCAATCATGGCTAACTAAATTAAAATAACTGTAATGGCTTAGCATGAAAAAAGCAAAGCAATCACTGATCCTTAGTGATTTTCACTACAGTGTTATCCCTATGTACGGTTTTCTGTGGTACACCCTGTATAGGTACTTATGTCAGATCTTACATTATTTTTTAAATACCAAATAGTTTTCCAAAATGTTTACAGAAGGTTCTTGGCTTGTAACTGTAGAATTATTTTCACTTTCAGTGAATGGTGTGTTAGTTCCAAATATTGGTGATGGAGAATTATTAATGTTATTGCGAGTATCAGGATGTACTTTGTGAGCTTTTGCAAATGAATACTTTGAAGAGTGTGCTATTTGTTGAGTATGTTGTGTTGACTCAAGTGTGTGAAGTACAGGTGGCTCTAACTCTGAATGTGAAGTATGATTTTGATAATTAGGTGAAAATTGTGTGTATGTTCCATTTGGTGTTGGTGTACGTAATACTGGCGATGGTGATGAAAAAATGATTGAAGAATTTATAGGCTCTGGAGAAGGCGTATATAATTGCGAGTTTGTAGAACTGTAGCTAGAACTAGCGTGAAGAGTTGGAACTTGTGGGGTAGCTATGTATGAGTCTGCTGTAAGTTTTCCAATCTTTGAATAAAATATAACATCTGATATTAATTTTTGGGCGATTGTTTGATAAGGATTCCCCAATTTCTTTACTTCGAGTCCAATCATCCTACCAAAAGCCTCATACTCATCACGTTCGTTATTATTGTCATCTTGAGAAAGTTGTTCCACCATATCCAGGATTCTCTTTTGTGTTGATTTTGCCTTTTTTCTTGTATTTGGAGTCTTGAAGCTCTAAAACAATAGGGCACATAATATTATTATTTATGTTTGTTCCAGTGTCCTAGTACTGAAGAAGAATGGAAAAAGATCAGTAACGACTTCTACTCTAAGTGGCAATTTGGAAATTTACTCGGCGCGATGGATGGAAAACACGTTAGAATACAAAAACCTGTCGACAGTGGTTCCCTCTACTATAATATAAACATTACTTCAGTGTTGTGTTGTTTGCGATAGTCAATGCGGATTATGAATTTATTTACGTGCACGTGGGAACAAACGGCCGTGTATCTGACAGCACTGTATGGAAAAATACTCAGTTTTACAGAAAGTTAATGGACGGGGAATTAAATTTACCCAAGGAAAGTAATTTAACTAACTGTGAAACAAGTGCGCCATATGTGTTTATTGGAGATGCAGCGTTTCCGCTTAGTGAGGTTTTGATGAAACCTTTTCCTGATCAAAAAGCGTCGTATGAACAAAAAGTATTTAACTATCGACTTTCACGTGCACGAAGAGTCACTGAAAATGCCTTTGGAATCCTGGCATCCAGGTTCGGATTTTATCAAAGAGCTCTTGAAATAGCAGTAGACAGCATCGACTACGTCGTTTTAGCAAGCTGCGCTCTCCACAACCTTTTAATACGTCGTAGGCGGAATTATATGCAGAATTCAAATTTAATTCGCGAAGACCTAGTAGAAAGTGTTATTCACATGGGCCAATTTGAAAATAATGTTTTAGACCCACTTCAAGTCACAAATCCCTACACATACGCAGAAGGTGTAAGAGTACGTGAAATATTCAAAAACTATTTTCTAAATGAAGGAAAAGTTGAATTTCAAGACAGAATGATCAATGCTCGAATAGTTTATAATAATATGTAGTCTGTGTTAATAATAAAGTTTTGTATAAAAAATACAAAACTAGGTATATCAGGGACTGTGGACAGAAATAAATTAAGAAATCAACAAATTATTTTTTCGTTGGACGTTTCGTCTCATATATTATGAGTTCATCAGCAACTAAATTTATTTTTATACAAACTAACCTCAAAACTTTTGTGCTCAGGTTAACCTGAAGACATAGAGTTGTTGATTTCTTAATTTATTTCTGTTTACATTCCCTGATAAACCTAACTTTATATAAATTCATGGACTAAAAATGAATAATGAATAAATAAATAAAGTTACTTACTGTTGCTTCCGTATTTTCTTGTTCCATATTTTCTTCCAAACTGTCGGCACCGGCACGAGCCGCATCTTGTGTATCAGATAAAAATTTTAACCGGTTGTAATACCACAGACTAGGAACATAAATTTCATCTGTTGAGCTTCCTGTTCTAATACTGCTTTGTACTTTTTTTCTTTCGCGATTGTAATTAGTTCTTAAAGTGTCGATTTTTTTTCGCACTGACGCAATATTGGCTGTGGCGTCATATTTTTTAAGTAGTTCTAATAATTCTTGTAATGCTGTATTTCTTGACTGTCTGTTACTACAGTTAGATGATTTAATATCCCATAAACAACGGTTTTCTTTGTATATATCAATAAATTCTTCTAAACACGTGTTATCCATGATGTTCAAATTAACTAATGGCAGTCCTGCAACGGCTGCAACACCAAATTCTCTACTGCGCGCGAAAATGCAGGACGCCGTGCAGGGCGCCATGCAACTGACAGTCCGGCGCGGCGGACTGCAAGTAGTGGGAGGAGCTTGCAGGTCTCAAGCAGGACGCAACGATCATCCTGCGTCCATCTGCCGGACACCGCGCAGACTGCAAGCATATTCATTAACCTGCATCACTCGGCGGACGGCAAGGCGGACTGCCATGCAGGATAGTGAATGGCGGGCTTTAGATTCGTTATTTAATCTTTTATTCGAAATTTATAGACTTAAATTATTAATTTTAAATATATTTATTTTAATTGTATTGATTTTAATTAAATTACGGAGGGAAAAGAAAAAAGGTAACACTTTAAACGCATTCATATCATGTCGGTAGACAGGCTCTCCTCTTACTAAAATATGATTAGTTCTGGCACTTTTACGAAGGAAGAATCTTTTGCATTCAGTAATTTTGAAATGTAAAGAGCTTGTTGCTTTCAGAACATTTTCAGCTGCTTTTTTAAAGTCTGCCACTACGCAATCAGTTCCAAGCTCCACAACCGTTCCATGTTCAGATATTATATTTTTATAGTCGTTTGGATTAACTATATTTTCGTAGGTTTTGATTTTTTTTTCTATATTGCCGAAGACACGATCTGGTAGTATAAAAGAGTGTCCTGTAACAGGAAATACAAGTTCTACAATTTCGATGTTTTGAGGTGCCTTTTGAAGTAACCAAAATGAGCAAGCAGCAATAACAGTTAAATTTTTGTTTTGCCCTCCACAGCCATCGGCAACAAGACGAACTACTCTTTTCCCTTGAAAATTAGAATTTACCAGTCTGTGATACAGGGCCGATGCAATTTCATTGGAACCTTTTTTATGTTCATCTTCAGTCCAAGTATAGCAGAATGTGCTATTTTTATCCAGTTTGTCTTTTGAACAACCGCAGGTTATTGTGAAATTATAGAGGTACAGTTGGCGGCTGTAGTAACAAGATTGGTCCGGTATTTTTGGGAGTGGTAAATTTTTTTCGCAGTCAAAACAAAATGTGATGAGATCGTCTCTTTTCTCTTTTACAAGATTGAAGAACGCCTTGGCTCTTAGTTTATGGATTTGCTTTTCAGCCATGAGATTGGCCTTCTGTGCCGCATCTACTTCACTTTTAATCTTCAAACTTAACTGAATGCAGGTCGAGCAGGCGTCTGTGACAGGGTGTCCAAATCCTAAATTGAATTTAGTGCTGAAGATATTCCAAAAAAATGTACGCTTAACTTTGACATTGGGAACTGCCTGGTCGTTATACATTTTCAATAGTTTATTAATACTTAACTCAGAGCTTATGTATTGTCGAGTAGATGAGCCTCTGCAATAGTGAGATCCATCACACTTCAGAGTTTTCAAAAAAGCAATAACTGCCAAGCACTTGTCTTTATATTTGTTAGATTTATAATCCCCTCCTCTATTCTCTGTTGGAGGTTTACCAATTTTCATAAAATTTTCTATTACGCGTTGAACCCGGCATCTCTTAATATTTAGCACGTTCAAAAACGTCACTTGGCAAACGGGAAATAGTGCACCTGCATTGCCGCTTATGAAAAATTTAGTTTGGAAGCGTTTTCTTAAATGAGATTCATTTTTTGGGCGACGTCTTTTCACATGGCATGGTTTGGGTGTACTTCAAAATTAAAGCGTCCTGTTTCAGCTTGTCGTGACTTGAATAAAAATTTTCGTGAAAACGTTTTAAATCTCTCATTGTGAGACTTCTGCATTGGAATGCCCCAGAATGATGGTTGCAATTCGGGCTTATTGGAAGGTTATGAGGGGTGTATCTTTAAAATAAGAAATAACTATTTTACTTAGAAACCCAAACAAAAATTGGTAATCATACATAATCATAATTTTATATTGTAGTGAAACATTATGATGTATAATCTGTGAACAAAATATGAAAGTACGTACCTTGCCTCTTTTTGTAGTGCTCTTTTCCATTTCTTAGGATTTGAACGCCTTTTTCTTGCCTTACTTGGCGAGACTTCTACAGGATTTTGTTCCATTGTAATTTTTGTAATTGTTACAAGAAACGTATTATAATAAGGTCACAGTAAGTACTACGTGCTTTGTGAAGGCTAACCGCATGGCTCTGACGAATGCCAGGTCACGTGACATGGTATTACTGATTTCTATTGGTAGAAATGGATATTGTCAACTTTGCTGAGAATCTGTTAGTGGAGATTGCAGACTTAGCTGTGGACGGTCATTTTAGAATAGAATTTTAAACAGGAGATTGCTCATTTTGCAAGAAACACATGCTATTTTCTGATAGAGAAACAGCTGAAGTACAATATCCACCTAAAATCTCAAATTCAACCAAAAGTGGAGATTGTCAGTTTTGTTATGACACACCTCAATTATAGTTTTCATTTACAGTTCTTATAAAGATAAGCATTTGACTTGTATCGGAAATGTCTGTGCTTTCATCCAATGCTACCGAAAAAATAGCAGCAACTATTGATTAGGTTTTTTAATTTATTAGTGACATGCATGCTAATCTCGTTTACACGTCGGCTTACAGTCTGGTGAGAAAGTGATTCCGTTTGAAATTTTCTTACCATTTCGTTGTCATCAAATGCTTGAGCCATTTTTATGGCACATTTTTTAAATTTATTCTCCATCCAAAAATGGCTTCTTTGCCTTTACTATTTCTAAACAAACTTGTAACGATGCAGCTACAGATGCTTCTTGAAATTTTGGTTCTTGATTAAAATAATTCGTTTCATGATCCAGCTGCTTTTTCATTTTTTTCACTAGTGGTATTTTCATGTCTCGCGTGTACTAATGATACTTTTTTCATGCACCAAATTGTACCAAATTCAGTTCATTTCCCCGAATGTTTATAACATTTGGCGTCCCACCTTCCTGTGGCTGTTGTTCTACAGGAGAAGGCGTATATGATGAATAATGTGATCTTACATCACTATTATGTGAATAGGAAGAATGTGGACGAGGCGAATATTCCACTAAGTTTTTAGATTCTTCTTGGGACACCAATGAAAATATGTTTGTTTTAATATTGTGTTGAGATAATGGCGGCAATCTTTTTGTAGTCTCGTACATACTTATAAAAAAGTGAAAAAGTGGATCATTTTAAACATTGCTTATGGTGAAATCATTACTGGTGTCAGTAAGCGCTCCCGTTCTTGCTGTCTTTTAGCTACTCTGTGTTCATGGTCCAAAATCGATTTATTTAGTAAGTCATTTAAAGTGTTCTTTTTGTGTCGTCGTCTTTTATTTCCTTGATCAGCTGCTGTACCAGTAGATTGTGATTCAGGGGTTTCATTAGTTTCTTCAACTCCTGATTCTTGAATGTCCGTATCATTAACATTTTGTTGAATGTCGTTTTCTATAGTATTTGAATTACCATGAGATGATTCGTCATTTAGTATAGCTTCATTAACATTTGTGTTACTTGGCCTAATTGCCATATGCGGGATTAAAAACGCCATATTTTTTTGAAAGCGCCATGACTTTATATTAACAGCCCCTGATCCACTTTTCGGTTTTAAAATTTTCTGCCGACGAAGCGCATCTCGGTGATTGTTTCTCAGTTTTTCCCAAGATTTCTTGGCTTCACTTCCTGCAATAAAATTAGTCATCATTAATAATCACGACTATTTAAAATATAATAAATGAATTTTTTTCGTCTTTACAGATTTGTCGCGAGTGGTAACTCGTATCGGAGCATTGCTTATAGTTACAGAATGGGAGAAAGGACTGTCTCAAATATTATAACCAAGGTATCTTCATCTATTTGGAGGAACATGCAACATATTTACTTGCCGGAACCTACACTGGATATATGGGAAAAAAATGCCGTCGATTTCAAAAATATATGTGCGGCGGGGCTTAGAGGAAAGTCGCCCTCGACTTTTTGGCTGAAGTGTTGTTGAAAGGATCAGGTTCTGAGGCGTGTCCAGGGGATGATCGCCGGCCTGGCTTGTCCTTGCGTATAAAGTCCTGTGGATCGCTTTTTTGAATTTCCAACAGAAATAGCAGATGCTAATAACAAGCATTATATATAGTGCGAAATAATGAAAATTGATTGATTTTTCACTTATTTCGACGATTGGTTTAAGCATGTTAGCTTGATTGTAAAGTTTGTATAAATCTCCAAGTGGAACTTTTTCCAAGCTAAGTTGTTTGCTGTTTACATTTTCATCAGGTTTTATGACAATATTTGGGAATATAATTTCGTTTTTTGTTCTTGTGATGATGTTATTTTCGTAGGTTGAATGTCGTATGGAGAATTTACAACTTTTTGGAAGTTTTAATAATTTTTTTTTTTATTAAAAAAAACAACAGGTGGATCGACTTCTAAATCATTACTACCTTTCATATATAATAATACAAAAAAATTATAAGCAGAAAATTACAATTGTCCGTTGTATACAGGAAGTATGATTAGCACTTTGCAGAATTTTGTTACTGTTTGATTGATTTATAGTGTTTGGCTTAAATTGTTTTTTTTACAAAGTTTAATATTTTGTCTGTAGACAATTTTTCATGGTGTTGCATTCTTTCGGCAAGGATTCAGGATTTCGAAATAGTTTCAACTCACATAGGGTCGTACTGTGATACGTAGGTATATAGGGGTTGAAACATCTTACACACCCTTAAATTAGCACTACTTTTACAACTAGTCATATGGTGTTCAGTGAAAGTTGTATAAAATTGTTTTGATTTATTGACACTGATATATTGGTAGTTCGGCTGGACAAACACATAATCGAAATTTCTGAGGTGCTTAGGTAATGGCAAAGCGTTATACAGTGTAAATTCGTGACTCAACACCAATGGTATTCCTAAATTGAGACATATGTCTTGCTAGTGCCCCCGCGAGTACTTCGGAATTGAGTGCATTCGTCGTTTTATCAGCGTATTCCCTTAAAGCTTATAAATTATTATTAAAATTAAATTCATTCTCTTGAATGGTTTGCAACGTGTCATTGATTATCACCAAAGTTTTCTGATCAATTTTACTATTTCTTTATTGTCATTAGCAATTTTAGAAATTTCTCTCATAAAATTCTCCATCGTCAGCATCTAAGTCTATTTAAATGACACGCAGCAACTATCATAAAAGTAAATATAAAATTAAAATTTATAAAATGCATATTGCTACTTTGATATTTAATTGTAACCCACTAAATGACAAAAAAAAAAACAAAATAAAATCTATTATTGATATAAAAGAAAAATGAAAAATAAAAGACGTTTTTCTAAACCACACGAGTTAGACGCGCACAAGATTGCTTATAAACCACAACAAAGTTAGCTACTGATTTTTTTTGTTATATTCACTAAACCACTTTAATCATTAAGTATTTCAGTTTTTGTTTTAGGATAAAAATACTACGTTAATATAAACACTTACACTTTCGTCCTTGTCGACTGTTTTTGATGCTGCTTCAGCTTTAATCTCTACACTATAAAAGTAATTCGTCCGAACAGTGAAAGTATCTGTAGAGTTAGTTCAGTCGTTTCCTCAGATTCGACGGCGTGTCCCGTTATGCCGGCTAGCGACATTCTACGTCCAGGATTTACCTCGTGATTGCCAATACTTATTCGTTTGACAATCGAGACGACTGACCCAGTATCAATTATCGGTGTCAAAATACTTCTTCCTAATTTTGCGGTTATAATATTCGGCACATCTTAAATTTCAGCATTCCATACTTGTGGTATAATTAATCTCGGCGTCTTGGCGAACCCTGGCCCTCGGATCGAAGCACATCTGGGGCGGGTTGAAAGTTTAAATGCGTTGGTCGTCGGTTCATATGCTGCTGATTGGTAGTACTTCTTCTGACTTCATTTCGGCGTTCTCCCATCGGCGGTTGTTGTCTCCTACATTGGGCTTCTCGGTGGCCTGGTGTTAGACATCTCCGGCAAGACATTGGACTTCTGCATTGGGCAGCGAAGTGCCCTATCCCCAAACAATTGTAACATCTGTTGTGATCTTCTGGTCTTCGCTTCCTCAGTGCTACGGGTTGACGGTTGACTGAAACACTTATAGAGTTTCTCCCGAGTGTGTGAGCGTTTGTGGTCAATGCAGCTACTCTTCCGACTGAAACACTTTCGCCCGAGTGTGTGAGCCTTTGTGGTCAATGCAGCTACTCTTCCGACTGAAACACTTATAGGGTTTCTCCCGAGTGTGTGAGCGTTTGTGGTCAATGCAGCTACTCTTCCGACTGAAACACTTATAGGGTTTCTCCCAAGTGTGTGAGACTTTGTGGTCAATGCAGCTACTCTTCCGACTGAAACACTTATAGGGTTTCTCCCGAGTGTGTGAGCGTTTGTGGTCAATGCAGCTACTCTTCCGACTGAAACACTTATAGGGTTTCTCCCGAGTGTGTGAGCGTTTGTGGTCAATGCAGCTACTCTTTCGACTGAAACACTTATAGAATTTCTCCGGAGTGTGTGAGCGAGTTATAAGTTAGCAACCACAACTTACTTTTTTAAAAAGAATATTTATTATTTATTATTAAAATTAGTTTTGTATTTTTATTATCAAAAATGTATAAATTTAGTAATACAATTTGTTTTTGTTATTACTGTTAAAGTTACAAGTATTATAAAGTATTATATGTAATATATAAATGAATGTTTCTAGACCATTTGCATTGGTCTTTTGTAATGCAATTCCAAAGCAATAATGATTAATATTCTAATGCCAATGCTAGAAGAAAAGGATAAATTTTATTAGATAAGTCAGGTGTTGATTGTCCAACAAGCGTGGGTGTTCCAAATATGCAGTTTGTGCATAATTATTATACACAGCTGTATGGTGTCTCATGTAACAAGCGTTTGTGGTCAATGCAGCTACTCTTCCGACTTAAACACTTATAGGGTTTCTCGCCGGTATGACCGCATCTATGCCTTTTCATAAAGCTCGGTTGAGCGAACGTCTTGCTGCACACTTCGCATTTCGTCTTCATGTCTGAAAGTAAGGGAGAGATTATTACTTTTCAAATAAACAAAAAGGTGCTTTCATGCTCTTGACGATATAACATTTTTATAACCAAGATCTATCTATGTCGAATAAAAATGTACACCGTAGTCCTTTAATAAAAACTAACGACTCATCACTCAAGTGTCTAAACACCAAGTTTCTCGGTGTGGTTATAAATGAAAAAAAGTGTAGTTGAAATAGTCATTTCGATTATTTGTGCTGTAAACTTGCTTCCACATGTTATGTATTAAAACAGTTCATTTTAATATTTAAAAAATAGTTTTTATTTTGCATTCTTCCATTGCCATAATATTTCTTTTGGCATAATTGCTTGGGAAGTGTGCAGGGTTTTTAAATTGCAAAACACAGCCATCCGTGTCATGTTTGATGTTAGTAACAGAACAAGCTGTTGGATATTTATAAAAAGAAAAATTATGACCCTTCCCAATGAGATGTTTGTGTCAAGTTAAATGAGTTATTTTTAAAAGTATTCTGTATGGTGGTAATGGAACGTTCGTAATTGACATAATTTTCGAAATATATGTCGTATCTTGTGTTAGGTTTGAGAAATTCTTTACATAAATTAATAACATTTTCTTCAAAGTTTTCAGTGGCTATATGTGCATATATTCTGCCAAGAAGAGTGAGTGATGGAACCTTTGGTGTGAAAATACGAAATAAAAATATATAACCACAAAACACCACCAAACCGTATCTAAAACTCTCGACGTACGTTTCGCCAACCAAGTTGGCATCATCAGGAGATGATTAAATCTAAATACTAAAAACTAGCTTCCTACCTTATATCAGCATCTCAGAAGTAAAGTGTGTTATGTCACTAAAACATAATTTTACAATAAAGGCATTTGAATAAATGTTAAATGTTTATTGTGCTTTAACAGATGTTAGAAACTTATTTTTCGGTTTTTATTAATTGTGTTTTCCTTAAAGGGTAACTAACAAACGATGAAATGTTCCAAAAAGTAATAAAAAATTTCGCAAAACATGATTTTGATGTGACTTAACTTTTTTTATTCAGTAAACAAATAATTACAAATTTACTTAACTTTTCTTTTAGTTTTAATGTTTATTGGAAAAAAATATTGATTTACAAAATATTATGGTGTTAATTCTTATATAACTTATAAACGGTATAAACAAAGAAAATTGTCATTTCAAGTATTACACTAATTACTATCTTGACCAAAGAAATCAAATCGCATTTTTTTTCTCGTAAATTAAAAAGAAATTAAATTACTATCTTTATTAATTTAGTCAGAGTGTTCCAGATTCTGATAGAATGGATGAAAAATTTTGGGAACCCACTTAAGTAGAGCTTGTAAATGATTAAACTTTTGTAAACTAATTCCTTTAAATGGTGCTTGTGGCAGATTTTGAGGAACACTAACAATCGCTCGTCGATTTTTGTTTAGATCTACTTCCTTGAAGTCATCACTAAAAGCCGTTTTAAAGTATAAAATGCCCTTATTCTTGGCTCGAACTTGAAGATGAACGACATTTGATATTAAAAATGGTTCTTTTGTATTTGTCTTTTTTCTTGTTATAAATGGGGCATTTTGACTTTCATAAAGACTTTTTATATTTATAAAATCATCTCTTTCCATAGAAATTACGGTAAATGGATTTTTTCTGCTACAAATTCTAACTATTTGTTGCCAATCCCAGGGCACCATGATTTTGAATTTCGTTTGTCTCTTCCATTCTCTTTCAATTAGCGAATGTTCAGAGTCGGCCTCTAAATGTGTATGACCCCTTACCAAAAATTTATGTTCTATTAATTCGAGTTGAGGATATTTTTCAATGATCCAAAAATAACACATAATCATACCAAAATTTCTATTCTGTGATGGGCAATTGTCAGACCAGATTGTCAATTTTTTTAAGGTAAGTGGTAAATTTATCGAGTCAATCCATTTAATAAAGCAAGAGGCCATTTCGTTAACACCACGGTTGGCTATAGATTCGTCAAACATGCAGCAATACGTATGTTTATCTGTTGCATCATGTATCGTGTAGTTGAATGTCCAGAGCTTGAGCGAATAAAAACTTTGCGCATTTGTCAGAACAGGCGTGTGCAAGCACTTTTCTAAATCGACCATAACGACTTTTTGGGATAAATCTTCTCGAGAAATTTCTTTATCAATCTTTTTAAGTCTGTATCTATTAGCGGCGTCATCTAAGTGAAGGTTATATTCGTCCTGAATTGTCTGTTTGTCTTGATTTGTTGACGCATCTTTTAATTTAATTTGATAGCTATCGCAAGAATCGCATGTATCGTTATACGGTTTTTTGAAAGAGTAGTTAAATTCGTTATTAAAAATTTCACTATAGAGCCACATTTTCGCAATTTGACCTGGAGGTATGTTTCGTTCATGACAATCTTCACTATATAACTCGTACATCTTAGTTATATTTAAACTGCTATCCAGGTATTTTTTTGATGAATTTTCTCGACGATAATGAGACTCTTCAGTAGGAAATCGCAAAATGTGCTCTCGAATGTTCTGACGAACTTCATGGCTTATTTTATTTGGTGGAGGATGCTTTCCCCTCAAATCCTCAGATACCACCCCTCCTTCAGAAGACCTTTTTGCTAAAGCCGTTTCTACGTATGTTTGAGAGATGCTTAGTGTATTGAGAAAAAATACTTTGCATACTCTAACCGTTCTATTATTTTTAAGAAAATGATAAAGCAAGGAAGTGTCTCTCTTTTTCTGCCCGGTTCGTTCACGTCTTCTCTGTATAGGCTCAACTTTTATACAGGATGCCACAAATTGTCTCTTTACATTGTTATCTGCAGTACTGGACCAAAATTTTCTAAAAATGTCTTCACGATCCTCAGGTAATTTTTAACCATTATGTATATTATACATAATGGTTAAAAATTACCTGAACTATAACTAAAGGAACAAAACTGACCATAGAGAAAGAAAGTTTAAAATAAAATGACCTGAATCAAAAACTATTTACTAGGTCATAAAGCGGACTACCTGGAATAGGACCTAAGTCGTAGTTCATACTATTGTTTTTATATAAATCCTTTTTTTTTCTTCTTATTGTTTATACGGCCATTTAAATTATATGTATTATAGTATGGAATCCAAGCGGCCTACAGACGATCAACTTGGTTGTCAACCTTGTTGTCAACCAAGTTGAGTCTGTTTGCCACAGACGTACCAACAGAGTTGACAACATTAACAAAAACATTACTTTTAAACAAACTTCCCTTCAGACACTATCTCTACAGCATTTTCAAGTTTGATGTGTGATATTTTTTGTCGTGGAGTAATTTAATTTTTTAACTGTAAAATGAGTGAAGAATTGTTATTGCTTATCGTTTATGAATTATGTGAAGAAGAGACCACACAGCAAGTAAAAAAGAGAAAAATTTGGTCAAAGGATTGGTATCAGCAACGAACACATTTTTCTCATTCTAATTTAATGAAGGAATTACGTATCAGTTCACCTATGGATTTTAAAAACTTTCTGAGAATGGATGGTGAAACTTATGATGAATTAGTAAAGAAAGTACGACCGTTAATAGAAAAGCAGAACACCGTTATGCGGGATGCAATTTCTGTGAATGAACGGCTATCAGCGACACTCCGATTTTTAGCAAGTGGACAGAGCTTCCAAGATTTGAAATTTCTTACTGCAATATCTCCACAAAGTCTAGGAGAAATAATAATTGAGACATGTTCTGTTATAATTAAAGTTTTACGGGAATATATAAAGGTAGGTAATAGAAAAATTATATTATTTCAAATTACTTTAAAATACACCTACTTTAAAAATAATAACCGTGTATTTTTATTTGCAGATCCCAAAGACGGAAGAAGAATGGATTTCTGTTTCCGAGGAGTTTGGAAGAAGGTGGAACTTTCCAAACTGTATTGGGGCAATCGACGGTAAACATGTGGAAATAAGAAAACCTTATTGTTCCGGTTCTTACTATTTTAATTATAAAAAAACATTTAGCATCGTTTTATTGGCCTTAGTAAACGCGAACTACGAATTTATTATGGTAGAAGCAGGTGCCAATGGTCGTGTATCAGATGGGGGAGTATTTTCAAACAGTGCCTTCTATGACAAATTTAAAGGAAATTTCTTACATATTCCTGATTCTGGTCAAATACCCAATTTTGATGAAGAAATGCCATTTGTATTTGTTGGCGACGATGCGTTCACTATGACCAGAAACCTGATGAAACCTTACAAAGAAGATAAGCTCTCCGATGAACAAATAATATTCAATTATAGATTGTCTAGAGCAAGACGTATTGTTGAAAATGCTTTTGGTATTCTTGCCTCAAGATTTCGTGTTCTGTTAAATAAAATAAATTTGGCTCCTGAAAAGGCAACCATAATAACGTTAGCAGCTTGTCACCTACACAATTATTTAAGAAAAAAAAATCCTTCCGTATACTTGCGTGGAAGTGTAGATATTGAAAACACAAGCACTGGTGAAATGCAATCTGCATGCTGGAGATCGGATTCCCAACAGTTGACTACACTTCAACCAACTCGGTCAAGAAATTCAAGTTCCGTTGCCAAAGAAACGAGAAATAAGTTTACTGCTTATTTTAATGGAGTCGGAGCAGTTCCGTGGCAATCTACGTACGTACAAAAAAAAACACAAAAATAATTACGTAGGTATATTATGTAATTTTTATTTGTTCTTAAAAAAAAAAACCCGGGTCGCAGTGCCAAAACCCTGCCGACAATATAGTGTATTTGCTAATACTGGCCGTGTGGCTTTATTATGCGAACTTAGGTTGGATTTTGGGCGAAATAAAAAATTTAACCCCTTAATACACCCCTTAAAATTACATTTTTTTTTTAATTGCAAAATTATTGTTAATCGAAGGTCTACACCACTTAATACACCCTTCAGTAAATAAGTCACTATCTGCAAACTAGTATTTTCAAAAAATTTGTAAATCCGGTTCTGTCGGGCCGATTTTATTAAAATTTTAGGGACACTTTTTAATTACTACCAGAGGGTTAAATTTCAATTTTGAAACGATTCTGAGAATTTTTTCGGTATTTTGGGGCCCAAAAACATTTTTCAACCCCTAAAAACTACCCTTAAAATGGTCCGATTGGGCCCATTTTAAATAGGGTTCTTGCGGTGGTGGATTCCAACATGTGGGCAAAATTTCGTTAAAATCAATTAACTCTTTCGAGAGTTATAGCGCACACACATATATATATATATATATATATATATATATATATATATAAATATATATATATACATATATATATAAACATTTTTAAAAATGGTGCCAAAGTGTTTAGGAGGTTATGAAACGTCGAGAAATTTTGGTCCGACCCCTAGGTCCCGCCATCCGACCGACGCCAATAGTGTATGTTGCCATATGGCAAATACACTAATAATCAAAGAAAGTTGCATTACACAAAATAGAATAAAAACAATTTTTTACAATGTTATTGCTTGGCAATTTAATAAAAAACGCACAAAAATAATAATTACGTATGGAACATAACACACCTACATATCTTTTATTATAATAAAAAAAATATATGAAATAAATTGTAGTATTTTACAAGATAACATAATTAAATCATTTTTATGTAGAAAAAGTGTTGTCATTTAATAAATCGCGAACATTTCTGTATACACCTGTCCCTGTGGGAATAGTAGTAAAAGTATTTTCCATTTGCGAGGGAAGAGATTCGTAGTAAATAGGAGCAGATGATGGGCTTTGAAGGGGTAGCGGAGTTGAGGATCTAGAGATGTGCGTGGAAGTATAAGGTGTACTGCGACTACTACTGCGAGGTGTACTGACTGTGTCAAGTGAAAGCAACTCCAACTGCCCTAGCACTAAAATGTCTTCTATCGCTTTTTTTGCGTAGATTTGCTGAATTGAAGACAATTTTCGATAAGAAGCAGCCCAGCTTTCGCCGTATATGCTTGCATCGTCCTTTTCTTCTTTCCTTTTGAGATGGCACAACGCATCTTTCAGTAATTCAGTTCTCTCAGTCATCTTCTGTGAAGAGTTTTTCTTTCTTTTATTCAGAGTGGGACTCGGGAACGTTAAATTCTCAGTCGATTCCTAAAATAATTTCATTTTTTAATATCGTTAAAAAAATAGAACCTACTGTGAAAAAATCTACTGAAAAAAGTAAAATAATAAAATTTTGAGGTCGGCGCCAATTTAATTACTTACTAAAATCCAACCTCAAAATTTTATTATTTTACTTTTTTCAGTGGATTTTTTTAAAGTTGGTTCTATTTTTTTTTGCTTTTTAGTGGATTAACTGACTTCTTTCTTGATATTATATTATTTGATTACTAAACTATGTTTTGATTGCTAAGCTATGTGCGTTATATATTATATTTTTTTAACAATTTCTTAGCTTTTACTTATTCGTTTTATTTTATAAAAAAAACCTTTAAAAAATCTGAAGTTGTACAAGTTAGGTATAAACCTAATCTGATACAACTGATCACATTAAAAAAATTTTTTTTATAAATTTAAAACGAATAAGTAAAAGCTAAGAAATTGTTAAAAAAATATAATACCTATATTATGTGCCTACGTAGATCGACATTTCTATTAGGAAATTCGCCAAAAACATAATATATCTAACATTATGATATACGAGTTATACTCAATTTTGTTTACACTCAAACTGATACACTCAATAGGTAGTAACTGAGCTACTTACATCTGTTTCCTCTATTTCTTCATCCAAATCGATCGTAGATATTCCACGAAGTTGCGTTTCGTGGTCTCGAAGAAACTCAAGTTCCTGGAAGTACCATAGTTTTGGTACATATACATCTTCGGTGCCAGCTCCAGACTTTTGGCTGTCTTCTAATTTTTTGAGCTCTCTTCTAAAGCATGTTCTGATATTATTCACTCTTTTCTTCAAACTGTCTATATTCGCATCATTTTCAATTCCTTGGTATATTTCTAATAGTTTTTCCCAAGCAATTTTTTTTTTATTTCTGTCTTTAAATATCTCAGATTTTACCTTCCACAATTCTGGTAAATTCTTGTAACATTCAAAAAAGTCAAGCCAAGGTTGACTTTTGGCTATATTACACATTTTAAGACAGAACACTTTTTAAAAATAAAAACTATAGTATAATTTCGAGCAGACATGTGCATGCAACGGTAGTTATAAAACGAATGTTTATAATAGTTGTCAATCTAACCACAAACGCTTCAACTTGGTTGCCAACATTGGGCTCCTCCCACGAAAAATCAAAACGTTTTGATTTTTACTCCAACCTGCAGACCAACATCAAATTTCACCAACAACCTATCTACAGACGTTCAACATGGTCTTCAACATTGCATGTTGACAACAAGGTTGACAACCAAGTTGGTCGTCTGTAGGCCGCTTAAAGCTCGGTTGAGCGAACGTCTTGCTGCACACTTCGCATTTCGTCTTCATGTCTGAAAGTAAGAGAGAAATTATTACTTTTCAAATAAACAAAAAGATGCTTTCATGCTCTTGACGATATAACATTTTTATAACCAAGATCTATCTATGTCGAATAAAAATGTACACCGTAGTCCTTTAATAAAAACTAACGACTCATCACTCAAATGTCTAAATACCAAGTTTCTCGGTGTGGTTATAAATGAAAAAAGTGTAGTTGAAATAGTCATTTCGATTATTTGTGCTGTAAACTTGCTTCCACATGTTATGTATTAAAACAGTTCATTTTAATATTTAAAAAATAGTTTTTATTTTGCATTCTTCCATTGCCATAATATTTCTTTTGGCATAATTGCTTGGGAAGTGTGCAGGATTTTTAAATTGCAAAACAGAGCCATCCGTGTCATGTTTGATGTTAGTAACAGAACAAGCTGTTATGATATTTATAAAAAGAAAAATTATGACCCTTCCCAGTGTCAAGTTAAATGAGTTATTTTTAAAAGTATTCTGTATGGTGGTAATGGAAGTTCGTAATTGACATTATTTTCGAAATATATGTCGTATCTTGTGTTAGGTTTGAGAAATTCTTTACATAAATTAATAACATTTTCTTCAAAGTTTTCAGTGGCTATATGTGCATATATTCTGCCAAGAAGAGTGAGTGATGGAACCTTTGGTGTGAAAATACGAAATAAAAATATATAACCACAAAACACCACCAAACCGTATCTAAAATTCTCGACGTACGTTTCGCCAACCAAGTTGGCATCATCAGGAGATGATTAAATCTAAATACTAAAAACTAGCTTCCTACCTTATATACATAATGGTTAAAAATTACCTGAACTATAACTAAAGGAACAAAACTGACCATAGAGAAAGAAAGTTTAAAATAAAATGACCTGAATCAAAAACTATTTACTAGGTCATAAAGCGGACTACCTGGAATAGGACCTAAGTCGTTGTTCATACTATTGTTTTTATATTTATGGATTTCAAGACTCTCTAAGGCGTCTAATTGCCTGATATTTGTTACATTCCTAATAAGTTTTAAATTGCTGTTATCTATTTTATGGTCATTTTCGAAAGCATGTTGGGCAACACTAGATTTATCTAACCTTCCATATCTTAAATGAGCCATATGCTCTTTAAATCTTGTTATAATAGATCGTCTCGTTTGGCCAGCATACTTTTGATTACAATCTTGGCAACTAATTTCATAAATCCCCGACTTTTCATTGACATCTATTTTGTCTTTTGGATTACCTAGTTTATCTTTTAAACTGTTCCTTGAAGAATATACAATTTTTAAGTCTACTTATTTAAAAACTTTTCCTAAACCCCTGGTGAAACGAGGTTCATAAGGAATAGATACATATTTAGAAATTTGTCTATCAGTTCGAAAAGTCGAAGATTTTTCCAACGTTTCCTTAAATCTACGTTTTCTAATCATATTATCTACCAGATCTACAGTGTAGCCATTACACAAAGCTATATCCTTAATTACCATTTTTTCTTTATTGAACCTTTCCTTACTGAGCGGGAAACTGAGCAAACGGTGTATCAAAAAATTGAAACTTGCCATTTTATGTTGTGGACAATGGTGTGAGTAATTAGGGATATATCTTAGTGTATTGGTGTTTTTCCTGTGTATGTCGAATTCTGCATTATTCTTATCATTCTTTATAACTAATACATCTAGAAATGGCAGTTGTCCATTGTTTTCCATTTCATATGTGAATTTTATTGAGGGGAAACAATTATTTAATTTGATAACAAAATTATCTACGTCTTCCATTTTAGTGTCAAATACTGCAAAAATGTCATCTACATACCTTAGCCATATTCTCGGAAAATAATCAAAATTGTCTTTTGCATCTGTTTCAAACTTGTTCATGAAGAGACTGGCAATAAAAGGGGAAAGAGGGTTCCCCATTGCTGTTCCTTCATTTTTTTACAGGATACTTTGAAGATATTCTCGAAACAACAATCGTAACAGCCTCGAAAAATCAAGGCGTCTATTGAAACTATTTCTACGTCAGTTTAGGATTGGGCATAGGGTTGCCAGGTGTCCGGCTTTAGCCGGACATGTCCGGCTTTTTACGGTCGTGTCCGGCCTATCCGGCTTTTGTTAGGCTTTTTGTCTGTGTACCGAGGTCATACGCACGCACGAAACGCCTAGGTATTAAATACAAATGAAGAGGTGGCTGGAATAACGTTGTAACTTACAAATTTACAACTTTACAATAGAGGCAATTTTTTCATTCATAGTAATACATTTATTTTTGAAGGAACAACGTTGCATGTACGAACCCTTACAACATTTTTTCCACTGATTATGTTAAAATCTGTCCATAAACACAAACGGCTTACTAGTAAATGCATTTTATATTTTTTTTCCGTGGAACAACGTTGTATGTTTTGGATATTTACAACGTTTTTCCATGGGTGTGGTCTCAACAGCTATCAGTTATTGGTTTATAATTTTATGCTTTCAAATAAAAACTACCAAAAAGAAACTAAACCATTTTTATTAAATGAACATAAAATTAGAACTGTACAGTAGACAGTGGGTAGAAAACATTTAAATGTAATTTTACATTTTCATAAGTAACATAAACAAAATATTTTTAGTCCATATATAAATAATCAACAAAAGGAAAATGTGATGCTTCAGTAATCAAAATTTCTAAGTACTCGTTATGTTTTCATAAAAAGTTCGGTTTTCTGGAGAAAGGTATTGACACATATCCATTAAATCAGCCTTTTTCTCTGTTTTTATTGGAAGAGGTCCAGTGTATGATTGCGGCAATTCTGCAATGCTATTGGAATTGGTTTTTTTATATTTATTTTTCTGTTTTATTATTGGAAATCTAGACCATGATCTGATGACGTTATGTGACTGACGTGCTTGGATTACATTAGGTTCCTCGGAAGTTAACTTAAGCCACACATATTGTGTGATTTTTAATTTGGGATCTTTATATAAATTTGATTCTACTAAAGATAAATCCTTGAAATCTTCAGTTTCCATGCAAATCACTTTAAATGGTTTACTTTCTCGAGCCTAACCCAGTCAAAAGGAACGTTGATTACTGCAGTTTTCTTTTTTTTCTCGATGAGAGCAAAATCCCGATCACATGGCAAAAAGCTATGGCCCGAAGATAAATATTTCTGATGGATTTCTGTGAAGTATTTAAGATCTAACAAAAATTTAAAGGTAGCTATAATCCTCCAGTTATTGTTTTGTCCAACGCATCGATCAGACCAAACTATAAGCTTTCGTTCTTCATGTTCATTCAGTGGTTTGAAGTTTTCTTTCATATAACGGAGTAAACAAGAGGATATTTCAAGAGACCCCCGACGAGCAACAGTTTCATTCCAAAGAATCATACTTGCGTTACCAGTTTTACAATCATGAACACAGTAGTTATAATTTGACAGCTGTCTTTGATAAAAGACACTCGAGTGGCGCAACAGTGGACAAAAAAGTACTTGCTGGAGGTCAGTACAGAGAACATACACATTTGGTGTAACTTTAGCCATTTCGGTATCATCTCGAAGCTGTCTATATCCTAGTTGGGCTTTCAATTGATGCGCGGTAGTGTCTAATGTGATTTTTTTCCGTTCTTCTTCAGTGTCTGCCGCGCACAGCTTCACATACTGCTTATCGCAGAAGGTGCACGTATCGGATCGTGGAACACCAAACCTAAGCTTCTGTTTTGCGAATTCTGCAGTGTATGTCCTTTTGGATACCTTGATGT
Organism: Venustoraphidia nigricollis; assembly: GCA_034508555.1. Lineage (NCBI taxonomy): Eukaryota > Metazoa > Arthropoda > Insecta > Raphidioptera > Raphidiidae > Venustoraphidia > Venustoraphidia nigricollis. The sequence goes on along the minus strand of JAVRKA010000093.1, from coordinate 977,255 downwards.
TAGGGTATTTTTCTAAGGAAAGTTGATACATTTTATTTAAATTTAGATCTTCAGGTAAGTACTCATTGCTGGTTTTCGCGCGACTGTAATGGCTCTCTTGCCTAGGGAATGATATAATATGTTGTTTGATGCATTCTTTCACATCATCTTGAATCTTGTGAGGTCTGTTTTGGTGTAAACCACGCATATCACGTACGTCTGTTCCGTCTTGTAACTTTTCGACTATAAGTTGCAATCGTCTTGGAGTAACTCTGTATATTCCGCATACTGTCTTTTTACAAACACGTACTGTATTTCCAGGACTTTTTGGTATGTAGTAGTATACTGAGCATTTGCGTCTAGGAGATGGCCCTCCATGTTTGGGCCTAATTGGTTCATGTATGCTAATACATTGATCAGCTAGAAGTCTTTGCTGTTCATTGTGACTCCGTTGTCGAAATTCCTCGAAAAGTTTGAGTTTTTGACCAGCAGGTATGTCAGCTGCAGCACACCCACCTTTACATTTACAAGAAACGCCCTGTAACAAAATAATTTTGAAGATAAGGGGGCAACTACATAATATAAACAAACTGCAACAAAAACTACAAATTTTGCAAGGCAGGTAAGTTAATATTATGTCCTAAAAAACTTATTAACAGCTGTCCAAGTTCAAACACAACACATAAAAAAGCATCAAGTTGCAACGTTTTTCCGCTTACCTCTTCTGGTGGCTTTAAAGCAGGCACTACGTATCTCTTCTTGCTTATATATTCCTTGCCTTGACTTTTTAACTCCTTTCTTTTATTGCACTTCCACTCTGAAACTTTTGCTGGTCGCTTTTTGCCTTTATTCAGTGGATTTTCGACAGAAATGGATAGCCTGACGTCAGCCATTTTGCTTGCAGTTGGAAGAACTGAATACACTTACAACGTTTATCCACGGAGAGACGAAATTTTCAAGAAAACAAACTTTTTTAAATCATATTTACAGACATCTTTAGGTCTATAATCGAATTAAGATGCATTCCCTATGACACATACAACGTATTTCCACTTAAAGATAGCTTTCGTAAAAATTGTAAGTTACAACGTTAATCCAGCCACCTCTTCAAATGATGATAGGTATTTTTTGTATTTTGTTAGAAGAGAGCTATATTTATTTGTTTGTTTGTTATTTTTTTTTTAATTTTATCTACTAATAGTCATCAATATCATAGGTATTAAATACAAATGACGATAGGTAAGTAGGACTGTTTGTTGAATGAAGAAAGCTTATCTCAAAGAAGAGAAGACTGTGATCCTCGATTGATTATGATGTTTGAATGAAGAACTTCTTCGTAGCATAGAATCAAAAACAAAAGCAATACTATGATAGAAATTGCATTTTATTATGCTGACGTTTCGACAAGTATTTTTGTCATCTTTGGAGGTCAAATGCGATAAAAAATAGTATTTTTGTTAACTGTTATAAATAGAAAATAATACGTGATTATAATGTAACGTTGTATAAAAAAACCATATTTTTTATACTTGTACAATTTTTTTTCAGTTTTCATGTACTGTATTTTTTTTTCTTATCATTTAATTTATGTTAATTTCGACTATTATACAACCTCTTTATTTCATTTGTCATTGCAGTTGCATAATCAATTTATTTCTTAAAATATTTCTCATAGAAATACTTCACTTGATCTTTGGCAGAGCTAAAATTAACATCTATAATTTAAAAAAATATTAATAAACTTGTAGTTTAAAATTGGAATAAAATTCTAAATATAATTATTGAGCCAATTTAATAAAAAACTAATTAAGTCGAAATTAATATAAATTTAAATAAAGCATTTAATTTTCTATTTTGTAATTTATAAACAGCAGTCGTGAACTAAATATATTTTAATAAAATTTTGTAAAATAATTGATTTATATATTTCTTTTAATTGATAAAATCTAATGAATTAAAATTAAAAGTATTCGGCGACAATAAAAAAATATAAAAGTAATTATATAAAAGGGTGTCTACGGTACAATAAATAAGATGTAAATGTTACAATATCACTAATTCTTTTTATAATATTAACTACTGACTCTCACTCTGATTTTATCAGAGTAAGAGTCAATAGTTAAGCATAATAAAATGCAATTTCTGCCATAGCATTGCTTTTGTTTTCGATCCTTGCTACGAAAAAGTTCTTCATCCAAACATCATGTTTGTTGAATGTTGTTTATTTTGTAACAAAACTGTGATTTACTATTAAATAATAATAAGCAAATTTAATACGAACGTAACAGTTTTTTATTATAAATGTGATGTCCGGCTTTTAAAACGTATGTCCGGCTTTTAGGGCAAAATGTCCGGCCTAACAGAACGCCGAGTCCGGCTTTTGTATTTAAGGGCTTGGCAACCCTACTCGTACCAGGCTTTTTTTCAAAGAAAAAACGAGCTTTTATTATTATCTAACTTTAAAAATTGTCAGTGAAAATCTTACGCTTTTGAAATGTTGCAATTAGGGCTAGCTCTGTTTTCTTTTACTAGTGTTAAATAAATTTTTTCCAAAATTTTTTATTGTAATTTCAAAATAATTTTAAATAATATAACAATTCATAATAAATAAATAAATAATACAGATAAATTAATATTTTACAATTATAGTAAGGGTAATTTTGAAGGGTTTAATGACGTTTAATAACGTTGGTGCGCTTTCAACCTAGGATTTTTTTTGGTCGCCTCAACGTTGGAAAGGTATCTCTCGCCCAAATGCCATGCGCCGGTCCTGAAAATAATAAAATATAGATTTATTGAAAAACAAAACATATTTTTTAATTAACCCTTTTCAAGAAAGTCAATATTTTATTCTCAATTTTTTTTTATTTTTCTCCTTTTAGTGGTTTTGAAATACGTAGTTTGCACGTTATTAAAAATTAACCGATTTATTTTTTTAATACTTGATTACTAAACTTAAAAGTAGACAGGTATAAAACCGATTTAAATAAAATTTTTGTGGAATCACCTTAAAGATATGTTCCATTAACTAGAAAGAGAATCATTAAAATTGTATAATCTCATTTTTAGGTCGGTTGAAATAACGTTTATTAACCAGTTTTCTCCCGAATTTTGTATAAATTTTATAGTACTTATATACATTTTGTATAAATAGTATTTCATAACTGCATGTTTTTTAATTACGTGTGATTTTTCTGTTAAAATAATGCAGGTTGACAAATTTTATGAACATTTCTATTAACATAATTACAAACTTTTTTAACGTTTGTTTCAACTTTGGACCACTGGGAAAAAATGGGTTAATAAATGCGCCGTTAGATTTTTCACATCAGCGATCTTTGGAATCTTACCATCTCCAATTTTTTTTGAAACTGTGACGGGATCGAAATTCGGGTCACTTTTGGCTTCTTTGATCCAATCGGCAAAGACGTACTTCATGATGTCAGGTTCGTATCTTGAGATAGAATTTAGTTCCCTGAATGTCATCGCGACACCTATTTCAACATCGTCGAAACTGGGACACAAATAGACCTGAGCCAAGCGAGGATTGATCCATCGTGACAGCTGTAAAATAAATATTTTTTTTTAATTTAATGCAATAATTAATTATCAAAATAATCATAAGCAATTCGCATTTAGCAAAAACTCCGATTGGATAAATCTCCTTTACATGCTCGACGTCGGGAATGTTATTTTCTTGCATTAGATATTTAAAAACAAAATGCAAAACGTTGTCACTAAATTTAATATTAATAATTTCAAAGTGAATATTATTACGTTGGATATTTGATGATTGTTGTTAAAACGAGGATACATTTTTGAGGGAAAATTCTGTAAAATTTTCAGCAACGTGCAGGTAAAAAATAAAAAGCTATAAAGCTCAGTTAGTCATAATTACTAACCTTCGACGTAGAATATTCGGCCATTTTGTTGTCAACAAGTAGCTTGCCGATGTTAAGATCGTCGGGACCGTTAGTATCGTAAATGGCGACATCTACAATACGATTCTGTAAAAAAAACAATATAAATAATAGTATATCAATGAAAGTGAAATAAAATTTTAATAAAGTTATTTTTACAGTGAACTCTGGCACTTGGACCACTTGGATTTTTGTAACCTGTTGAAAGTTAACCCAAAGTGACTTTTTTCCTTTTTGTCCTTGGTAATTAATATAAAAATGATTTGTCGGGAAAAAGGACTTTTTTAGTAAACACTTATTTGTTATTTATAGCGACATTTCGTTCCTTGCTTGGAACTTTTTCAAGCTTTATAACTATTAAATGTTTAGATCAAGTATTTATAAAAGTTAAAATACACATGTAAATACAAATTTGAGTTAAACAATTGTTCATTAAAAAGTTTATAATAAATATTTTTACGATTGATGTTCAAATTATTAATTTATTAATTTATATTTACATGTGTATTTTAACTTTTATATCTACTTGGTCTAAACATTTAATAGTTAGGAACGAAACGTCGCTATAAATAACAAATAAGTGTTTACTTAAAAAGTTCTTTTTCTCGACAAATCATTTTTAAGTTAACCCAAAGTATTGCACAATAAAAAAAATCTTTTGGATATTGACCTTGGAATTGTAACTAATAGGTATGTGGTCCATTGTTAATAATATTCTTTATATAACTATAAGTTAGCACAAATGTCACAAACTTCAATAATATCGACCTTGTATGTTTTTACACAGGCTCACTATTAAAACAGAAAATTTTCGCTGGAAATGAACCTAAGAAAATAATAAAAAATAATTTGAAATTTACCTGATTGTCAATATCTTGTACAGAGCAGATCAGTTCCTTCTCTTTGACCAGGTCGAGTAATTTTTTGGTCGCTACCGTAGTCCACATAATTTTCGGTCTGGTCGGTCTAATACCAGCGAGCCTTGCTCTGATGGCTTGTGCTGGCAACTTTGCATGATCTCGATCCAGGAAGCAAAGAGTTGATCTATCAGCCACCTCCACTGTCCCAAAATCTATACAAAATACCTTTACCGTATTGTCATCTTCGATTTTGACAATTTTCGCCCGACAATATTCCCCCAAGACAATCGCCGCACAGTATAATCCTGCGCGTACAAGTTCCTCAGGAACAATGTACTCCTCCGGAGACTTCAAATCATTCTGAAGTTGAGCCATCATTGAATCCACTTCTTCGTATTTGTCCCGCTTTATAATCCATAATTTTGTTGGATCATAAATTTCGCCAACTTTGATTTCAATGTAGTCCAACGCTTCTCGGGAAGAAATCCATTCGCGGGGAATGACTTCGCCCATTTTTAAAACATATCTAGGATATTTAGGCGGTTGCTGTAAAAAAATAATAACAACACAATTAAAATTATTTCGTTTGCACAGTCCAAAAGACTAAAAACAAATTTTCCATGTATACAGAATATGCTGTTCAATAGATTAAAATTTTTCCACATTTTGCGACAATTAAAATTTTTCACAGACTACTTGAATAATTATTTTCAGTTAGTATTAAGTTGGTCGTATCGAGCTAATCTGTATTTTGGTCTTGCGAATAGTCGCTTATGTAGAGACGTCATTTCTAAAACTCATCTTCTACAAACGCTTAGCTCTCAAATTCTAATCTGACTAATTGAATCATCAGCTGAGCTTTCAATTTAGTATTTAAAAATTAAAAATAAATATAGGCTGGTATTAGTCCCAGATCTCAACGGCAGTTGGTAATTTAAAATTATTGTGGCTATTTGGATGTTGGAAACAAAAAAATTAGTAAATAAAGTACTTACGGGTCTGATTGCTATAGGAGGAAATGGTGGCTCTTTATTTGGAACATTTGGGAGCTTCGGCGGCGGTTTCGGCATCTCAACTGTAAGCGTCTCTTTCGGAAGCCGCGCGTCAAATAGTTTCCAATCTCCGAGACCTGCCCTAATTCGATGAAATACATCTGGCAACGTGGCACACATCCCTGTCATATTGACGAAGCCATATTTCATAAAATCCAGCGACTTTCGATAATGCTGCTGGTAATAAACTGGCAGGTCTCTGCACCAGATGCCTTCCTTGTATTGCCCAATTAGTTGGACCAAATTCTTTTTGACGTCATCGGGAATCTCACACTTTGCTTCTCGGAGTATTGGTTGTTCCTTTTTTTTCTCCGGAACTGAAGAATCTACCCCGCGAGTCTTCGGTGCTCGACGATGAATGCGCTTAGGTTTAGCTGGTTTTTTGTAAGCCTTTTTTGACCTGAAATTGTGCGTTTTATTGAAAAACTTAATTTTAAGTTCGTACACATTTTTGTACAAATAAAACGTCTTCAAGAATACATACCTGTTTTCATCTTTTTGGGAGGCTATTAATAATTTCAGATGTAAGCTCTTCTCTGTACATAGAGCCGTTACTTTACTTTCCGGGCTGTGACCGAATACCTGAAAAAAAATTGATTCGTAATCATGCATTTTTGGAGCATAATTTAGTGCGACTTGAAAATTTAACACCGGATTTACAGATTTGTCTCGCGGCAGTATATTTAATCATCGAAGTTTAAGTCCATTATTTAATAATTTTAAAGTTTAATGTTTTTGACTTTTGTGTAAAGCGAAAAAAATTGAGCCCTGAAGAAGACAGCAAAGACTGTTGAAACGTTGACAATAAATTAAAAAGTTTAACACATCAAATTTGTTCATAATACCCATTAAACTTTAAAAGTATATTTAATGTGTAATCATCGCCTCGTAACTTTTTAAGTTAACCATTTTGAAACACAACTTTAGTTAAGTATTAACCAACTGAAAATTATTGTACTTAATTGACTCCAATCTATAGTAAGAGGTAAAATTTGTTTATAGTAATTTCTGGAATTACTGATGAATCGAGTCGTAAAATTCTTTCACTAATAAAAAATTACACTAACAAAATGTTGCGGTTTCTGGTTTTTAAGGTAGGCACTTTGATTGCAAACTCGGGTAATAATTCGATATCATCTATTAAGTTATGAAATAATTTATAAGTAAACATAATCAAAGCGTAATTACGTCTACTTTCTAGCGACTTTACTGCAAAAAAATTTAATAAATCACTATAGGGAGTATACGTTCAGACAACTTAAAAATGCTTTCAAAATGTGTTAGGCTCACTGGTTATTTTAAATCGATTTTTCAATTATTTTTAGCACTCACGCATTTAAGAAAACATTTTGTTTTTAACCGAATGTGAAATTTAATAAGTTTAAATAAACCGGAACTTTGAAAGAGGAGCAAAATTGGCGTACAAATTATGACCCAATCTAATAAATACAGTAAAAAAGGTTTACAAAAGTATAGTACTTACTTTCACCGTATCTTTAAGCGATTTCAAAAAACTGATTACGTCCTCGTGTTCGTTTTCCCTAAACGGAATATTTTGACCAGTGAATTCTTGAAAATCTTCGCAAAGTTCTTGAATCGTTGTACCGTTTTTGTAGGACAGCACCAAACTTCTGATGGTATTTTTCACGTCTTTCAAATCCATTTTAAATGTTAACTGAATTAATACTGATTTTACTAAGATCACAGCTGTATACTCTTTAAAGTCCAAGTACTAAGTGAGGAATGAACTCAAGGCTCGGCTTATTTATAGTGTCCAAAAACGCTCATTAACCTGAATATTAATTTCAAAATATACCTGTGATCATATTATTCTTAATGAAGTTTCCTACAGGTATAAAGGTATTCAAATTATTCTAATATCGTTTAGGTCAGTGTTTCCCAACTTTTTTTTCCTCGCGAACCAAAAGAAAGGTCCGAAAAAATTTGACGAACCCCCTATGTAGTCGGTAAAAAAAAGCAATAAAATTTGATAGAATATACATTTTTCATATTGCAGAATAATTCGATCAGTGTTGTCGGACGCCACTTTTATTATTTTTGGAATATTGAAAAATAATTAAATAAAATTAAAATTTAATTTAAAAAGAGTTACGACTAATTTAACAAACTGGTTCTTATGTTTTACATTTGGAAAAACTCTTAATGGGATATTTGTGGCTGTTTGATAGAACAAAGCAATTTAAAGTTAGGCTCAATATCTGACAATTTCAGTCTTAGATCAGGTTCTGCATCTAACCTGTTTCTGTATTTATCTTTCAGATAAGTATATATTGGAAATCCTTTCTCGCATAGATATGTTGTGCAAAATGTTAATAGAACTTCAATGGCTTTTTTTGACAGAACAGGATATTCATTTTGTATACTGAGCCAGAAGTCAATTAAAGATTGATCTTTAAAAATTGCTTCTAGAGAACTGTCACAAGATAACTATAAGTTTTTCTTTTTCTAGTATATTTAGCGAGGTTTCTGAACTTACAAACAGGCAGCGAACATTGTTTTACAGTGGGTGTGTTCTTTAATTTTTGTGTTTTTGTTTTGTTTTTTTTTTGCTTTTGATTTTAATGGCGTTTTAAAAAATCCGCCATTACAATATTATTTTCGCGAACCCCCTTTGCAAACACGGCGAACCCCTAGGGGTTCGCGAACCACTGGTTGGGAATCACTGTTTTAGGTAAACGCTATAATAATATCAAATATTCACAGGTGTGAATATTATATATTAATTTATACTTAGACTTCCGTAAGGGATATTTAGGTAATTATTCAAATCAGGGGTAGGTTTAACTGACTTAAGTAAAAACGTTATCGGTAAACTTGGAAATAAGAGAATTATTTTATTAATCGAAAGGTTACTATTCCAATGATTTTTGTACCTAATCAGATGATTCATTAGAAATTATTCCTTTGTTTGATGTTTCATAATAATTGTTGTGTTGATACTAGACATAAATGAATGAAAGTTTCGACTTTCAAATGAATTTTGCTCTTGGTTTCGATTGTCAGTCGTGAGAGAATCTAGATACAGTGTTTCATGCAGCAAACGTAGATAGCAAGTAATACGATACTAGCACTTAAAAGCTGGATTACAAAAACCATTATCAAAAAATTTGATTTGAAAATGACCATAGGTTGTGATCATTTAATTCCAGTTTTGATACATGCAGGAGCAATTTAATGTCGTTTCAAACTCCCTGTCACGTGGAACATTAGGTTGTACTCACACAAAAACCAATGAGTGATCTACGTAGAAAAAAATCGCTTTCCAAACTAAATTTTAATTAATATGCGCAGAAAAATGTTGTTTCGAAATAGCAAAAAGTGTGCTAACACTGTTTAAAAAAAATCGTTTCAATCGATAGGAAATGCTGTATCAAAATTAATGTTTGATGCGCTATTTTGGAGATTATTTTTCGCTAAAGACGAAAAATAAATAAATATTTTAAAAATAATGTTTTCATTAAAAAATTACAGTTTAAAATTTTTTCATGTGGTAGCAATCTGTTTATTTTAACAGTTGTCGGTAATATGGAAATCTGGCTATTCTTTTAATTATTAGTGTATTTGCCATATGGCAACATACACTATTGGCATCGGTCGGATGGCGGGACCTAGGGGTCGGACCAAAATTTGACTTTTCTCCATTAATTTCAAAGTTTACTAAAACTAATTCTTCTTCACAGTGTTGAATGTTGCCGTTTCTCTTTGAAAATGAACCGTATACCTTTAAATTTCTATTTAAGTTCCTAAAAGTTATTAAATAAGGCTGTCGCTTTTCTGGATAAAGGTTTAAGTATTCTGCTTGAGCCCACGTGGTATTTTTGTTACGCTGAATGTATGCGCAAAAATAGCCTGTTTCTCCAAATTTGAGAATGCTTGAGCCATCTTAGAGAGTAAATCAAACAAAATGAATTAGCAAAACTGTAGCGATCACTCGACAGATTGTTAATTTGTCGGTATGTATTTGTTTCAAGAAATTTTGTTTTACACGGCACACTCTGATCGGTATGGATAACGTCAAAAATCTATTTTGGTCAGTTTTGTAGCTTCTGATTAGTTTAGATATAGGATATGCTATGTCAAATTATTCAGAAAAATAAGCAGAATTTGAATATCTGAAAATCAAAAATGCCGTCCATAAGAAAAACCAAAGTGCATGTCAAGATCTCATTATGTAGTGGAAATAAAAAAATTAAGCCTACGCCACTGAAAAGACCTTAAAAAGTTATCAAAGAATGGTTAATGAAAATTTCAAATATCTTCATTTAACAGTATTATCCCCCGATGAATCTGAAAACAAATAAAAACCATGAACTATTATAATTTTCAATCACTATTTATTTTTTTTAATATCTTTCATTTTATTTTTTACATCGAAAAGGGGACCCCTCGGCTCGTCACTTCCGAAGTATGTTATGACTTTCAAACCCCTTTTTATGTGAGATGAACTCATTAGAGTTCAGATCTGTCTAATATTCAGAATCAGATATATCTTCATCAATCGCTCTTTCAATATTATCCAGTTCTACATCCGCTTCCTCATCTAATCGAGGCTTTTTTGAAGGAGGAAGAAATTTTCCTTCGTCAGAAGTAAATACAGCCGGATCGAATTCTTTTATTGTTAGGCCTTTCTTCAACTCGCTATCCACTACTCCCGGATATACTATTTTTAAGGCAAGAAGAAACTGCATGATTTGGGAACCAAGATCATTTTCATACTTCTTCAAGTAATTATTTCTGTAATAATACAGAGATGATGAAGTAATTTTGCGGTTCTTCAGCATTTTATTGATCTTTTTTAATAATTTATTTTGATTCTCCAAATCATTGATCGTATTCGCTGGATTAGATTTATCAACATATTCACCGATACTATGATTTGTTTGCAAATGAACATTTGTTCTACTCCATAATACTGTCTTGCACTGTCTGTACAAGTCAAGAAGTGTTGAAATCTACATATTTTTGAATGCATGACCACAGTTCCTTCTTGCTTTTACAATTAACTTAAAAAAGGCCAGTTTTATCTTCCTTGCAATATAAACCAATAACAGTTGTAGTCATTTGTTCGGTAATACGACCACGATTATACTTACGTTTTGTTAACACGTTAAGCCTCGAGGTATAAACAGAAATTTTCTCTCGGATCAATCCTACTTCAATACTTTTTTTGGATTAAGGGAGGTGTAATTTATGACACCTAACAGAGGATACGCCATTTTGACAATTTTTTTTAGAAAAGGACTGTACAAATAAGGCCCACGTGGTTTGTGTACAGGGTTTTTTATGATTTTAGTTTAGTTTAAACCATGTGCACCATATTGTGTCACACTAAAATGGCCTCTATAAGTAGTTTATTGAACACAACTGAACATTTGAAAATATGGTAACATTCACTTTTTTAGTGAAGATACATGACTCTTATTAAAACAATTTAGACACATACATTTAGCAGTTGTCTCGGAACCTGGACAGAACGTATATACTCTTTTGGCATTTTTCATAGCAGATTGTCTTCCTTCTCTCTCGGAATATTTTTTGTAACACGTGGAGCATCTTCCCCTTTTTTCTTTTTCTATGAAGAAGTCAAGAAATTAACGGCTGCTAAGTCAGTTGAAATATTATGCCGTTATTGGCGTTACAATCACATATAGTCACAATTTATCGAGACCATGAATCGAAAAGGTTTGGACAACTTATGCTTTTACTACCGTCATTCCAGTATATTTCTAGTAGAACAATTGTTGAGTTATTTTTCAAAACAATAATTGGTGATACAAGAATAGACAATATTGTTTACGATCATTATAAAAAAATTGCTGAATAAAATCCAATTATATTGGAGTAAAATTGGCAGATGATCAGAAATCGAACAATCGTTAATAACCCTATAATTATAAGATGAGTCAGTTATATTCGTAATAAAATAGTCAAGAGATGACTTCTGCCTACTGATTCTAGTCGCTGTAGATGAAACAACATGCAAGCCATAAACATCCAGTAGATCTATTAGATAGTGTTTTTTGCAATCATTAGACAGCATATTTACATTAAAATCTCCACATATAATTAGTTTACTATTTTCTGACAACAGAATGTTATGACTTGTTCGAGTATTTCAATAAAATTGTAAAAAATATTAATTGATGAACAGTAAACACAAAGTAAGATAACAAAGTCATGACTAGTATAGTACTTTACGCAACTATATTCGAATATGCCCTCTTGAGCTAACATATTGATGTCGTTAATAATGGAATTTTTTTTAAATTTCATCTTATTGTGCATTATTAAAGTACCCTCCCCTTTTCTGGTAGATCTACAAAATAAATGAGATGGTATAAGATTGTTTAAGTGAACAAGGTCAGAATTTTCTTTACGTAACCAATGTTCAGCTAAGAACAATATGTCACATTTATTGTCGTTTAGGAATACTTCTAAAGAAGTTAATTTGTTAATAATTGAGCATACATTAAAGAAACAAATAGTAATAGAATGGCATGTATTTTCCTTCAATTCCTTATTTTTTCTTTAATAGGTATCCTTTATTTCGACTAGTTCACGCTCAATAGATCGAAGTTTGGAGTCTCGTCTATCTCGACATTGTTTCGCTGTATCCTTAGTCCGTTTAGCCACAGGACTTTCATCAGTCGTCCGTTTCCGTTTATTGGTTCGTGCCATATTCGGAAAAGATTGACTCTCTTTTTGTTTCACTCTTCGGTTCGACGTATTGAAATGGAGCCCTTCGGATAATCTCTGTCGATGGATAGTAAATAAGTCTATTATAAATTCTAAGCTTTCACCATGCTCTTTGAACAAATACTTTTCGCAGAATGCTTTCATGTCGTCTTTCGAAATATTCTCAAATTCTTGATTTTCTTCCTTTATCGGATGATCAAGCGAAAGATGCATTCTTAAATTTTTGTCGCGTTCCTTCGACATTTCCAAGACATCTTTCGAAATTGGGGTTGAATAATCATCGTCGACTTCTTTCTTTATTGATATATCAAGTGATAGATCGTATCCAGTTTCTAAATATTCGAACGGCCGCAGTCTAGTCCTTCTTTGATCATAACCTCACTATTATAATGCAATGACTGCCCCAAGAAGTATGTCTCGCGCGTGGTAACTTCTTGTTTTACGACTTTATTAACTTCTTGATTTAAAGTAGACAGGTCTTTTTTCCTTATTGAAAGATCCAGTGGTAAATTCTCATCGTAATCAGATTCTGAATCTTCCCAATATGGTTCTTGTTTGATTTTAAAATCACTGTTAAATAACCACTCCGGAATTTCCTTCATAGTAACCTCTTGACGATTCTCTGCTATTTCACAATGGCTCTGTGAATTATACTAATACTACTTTATTCCTTTGTAAGACCATATCTGGTATAAAATCGTCAAAATATACAAAGTTTACATGTTAAAAGAACATAAACATTTAAAATATATATACATTTAAAATTAAATTGCGGATTGTTACAATTGATAGTTATATAGACATGTTTTTATTAAATATATTTTGAGTTTTTTTTTAAATATGTTAAAATTTTCAATGTTTTTGATATCGGTAGGTAATTTATTAAAATATGTGCTGCCTTTGCATATTGGGCTATTATGATATTTGGCTGTCCGATGTTGCTCTATATGTATATCGTTACGATTTCGCGTCTTATAATTGTGAATATCAATGTTTAACTGTATGTTATTATTTGCTTTCGCGTATATTATAAGTTCATATGCGTACAGGCTGTAATATGTAAGTATATTGTTTCTTTGGAAAGTTTCTTTGCATGATTCTCTATATGGTAAGTTGAAGATAAGTCTTATAATTCTCTTCTGCAGTCTAAAGATACGAATGCACTCTGAACTAAATCCCCATACAGATATGCAGTATTTCATAGCGCTGTATGCAAACGCGTAGTACACCATAAGCAATGTTTCACTATTAAATATGTTTTTTAAGGATTTTATGTAATAATATATTTTTTGTAGTTTAGTACACACATAGTTAATTTGATCTGTCCATTTTAAATCTGCTGTTATATATATTCCTAGGAATTTAGTAATATTCACTTGTGATATTTGGTTGTTATTGTAATATATGGTATTATTATTGTTAAAGTTATTATTATTGCCACGTTCAAGTATTATATAAGTGGTTTTGTCTAGATTAACAATTAAGTGGTTTAGCTGACACCATGCGTTGAATTCCTTTATTACATTTGCAATTTTGCCCATTAGTTGGTCTTTAGTTTTATCAGAGATGATGATCGTTGTATCGTCTGCATACATTAATACTTTTCCTGAGGTAATATGGTTAGGCAAATCATTTATATACAGCAAAAAAAGGATCGGTCCCAAATTACTTCCTTGGGGAACCCCAGTGTTGACCTCAAAGGGTTTTGTTTTATGTCCATTGACATTCACAACAATACTACGACGTTCAAGATATGATTGCATCCATTCGTAAGCTTTACCTCTTATTCCTGTTTCATATAATTTTTGTAATAGAAAATTGTGGTTAACAGTGTCAAATGCGGATGTTAAGTCAAAAAATACTATTGCAACCTGTTCATTCTGATCCATTTGCTTCGTAACATAATTGACAGTTTCACTACAAGCACTACATGTGGAGTGTTTTGGTCTGAAACCATGCTGACATGATGTTAAGATATTATTTGTTGATATAAAATTCATTAGTCTGTTATACATGGAGGTTTCTATAATTTTTGCTAGACTGCTGAGCAGTGATATCGGTCTGTAGTTTTCAATCGACGTGCAGTCATTTTTCTTATATATTGGAACAACTACAGCTGTTTTTAAGTTGTTGGGATATTGTCCCTGTGAATATGACAGATTAATAATGTGAACAATCACATGTACAATTATTGTTATAACATATTTTATTACCTTCGCTGGCACGTCGTCGTTTCCACATGCTAGTGAGTTGTTAAGTTTTGCGACAATTGTAAGAATTTCCTTATCATCAGTAGGATATAAAAACATAGTATTGTTATTTCTTATCGATAGTGTACATTGTCTAGATAAAGTTTTATAATGACTGTTTAATTTTAATTTAGCACATGTAGTGAAGTAATCTCCAAACAACTTTCCAACTTTATTCGGTTCTTCGATTTTTTCCCCATTAATATCGCAGATTGTTATTTTATTGGTGGTTGTTTTGTTGTTTCCCGTCATGGATTTGATTGTTTTCCACTTCTCTCTGCTTGTATTGTTTGAGTTGGCAATAATGTTCGTAATATGATAATTTTTTGCCTGTTTTATATTTTTTGAATGTTGATTCTTTTTTGCTTTGTATAGATTTTCCAGGTCATTATTATGATGGTCTGTTTTCAATAGAAATAAATTATTAAGCTCTTTACTTTCAGCAATTAGTTCCTTAGTGATCCATCCATTTTTAGATCCTGTGGTACAGGACTTCCTTGCTATTGTAGGAAAACTTATAGCAAAACAGTGGTTAAAATTTTCCACAAATAAATCACAAGCAGTTTGTAGATCATTACTTGTGATAATATCCCCCCAGTCTGTCCTTTGTGATAACCAGTACATGTGGTTCATATTAATTTCGTTATATTGTCTTTTATGTATTATTTCTTTAGTTTTAGTAAAATTTCCACGTTTCTTTATGTTTTTAATTGGTATTTTAATTATTACTTTTTGAGCAAGATGATCGCTGATGTTTAAGTTTATTACTGCACCTTGTATAACTGTTAAGTTTTTATTTAGCACACAATAGTCAATCGATTTCACTGATTTTTTGTTTATTTTTGTTGGTTGTTTAATAATATTTATACACTTATACGAATTAAATATGTCATGGAGCTCATTTCTGATCATACTATTTGTTAAATCGTCCACATTAAGATCACCACATACTATAACTTTATTCTTAGTGGGGTTTATAATTTCATATAGTTTACTCATAGCCCTTATGAATTTGTTTTTGTCACCATTTGGTGAGGTGTAAATAGTTATGATATATAGCGTTTGCAAATTGTCTTTACATATTTTAAGTCCGGTACACTCAAAATTTATTTCTTCACAAATGTTTGTGAGATGTACAGTAGTACAGTACTGTGCAATCTTTTCATTTGCATATATGGCCACTCCGCCATGAATATGTTTATGACGACAGAAACTGTTAATAAGTTTAAAACCCGCAATATACATAGTATTTATTGATATTTTACTCTGCCAATGTTCTGATATGCAGAGGAAATCGCACTTATGACTATTTATACTCATCTCAATTATATTAATTTTATTAGCAAGACACTGTACATTTTGGTGTATTACTGTGTAGGTTTGATCTTTTACTAAATTAAATTCACCGATATCTTTATCAACCTGTTTCATTGCACTAATTTCATTGTTTTTGTTCATTGTTTCATTAAAAAAAAACGATAATTTTGCTGTCGAATAAATAAGTAAAATAATATTCTTTTGACTAAAGAAATTTCTGTAATGAAAATGGCGTATAGTTTATTCGCATTCTAAACCTAAACTTAAAATGAAATTAAAATAAAATATTTTTAAATGTGTTTTATAGGAGTTAAAATATATAATTCATACTGCCTGTGTTAGCAAATACATTGTAGACAGGGTTTTGTGAGCCGAGTTTTTTCTCGTTATAGTCGTATCATTTACGGGACTTGATAACGGTAAATCATAACTTTCGTCCCATGCTTCGTCGACGTCATCTTCTACGTTGCCTTCATCCACTACTGTTGCTATATTATCGCCTTGTTCGTCATTGCAGTGAAAAAGTTCTGCTTCAGCCAACAA
The DNA here is from genome assembly GCA_034508555.1 of Venustoraphidia nigricollis. NCBI lineage: Eukaryota > Metazoa > Arthropoda > Insecta > Raphidioptera > Raphidiidae > Venustoraphidia > Venustoraphidia nigricollis. Next base: position 960,618 of record JAVRKA010000093.1, on the reverse strand, counting down.
TTATTGTGAAACGGGCAAATTATTTATTAGCATGTCATGTTCGTCTCCTGAATCTTCGTCAGTGAAGTCATCATTCGCATTTGTAGGTGGTAAAACAGCAACATCGAGTTCTTGATTGGTCGGAATGACATCGTCATGTAAAAATACACTTCTAGCGACATATAATTTATCATACAAAAGACGGTAAAACAGGATACAAGACAATAAATAAAACAAAAAACATATACTACATAATATCTCTACTGGTAAAGATATTTAGTAAATAATTTGTTTTATTTATTGTATCCTGATTTTATCGTTTTTTGTACAACAATAATAAGGTGTCATTGTATAATTTAATTGTGATACCAGTGTTTAACATTTTTGATATTTTGTATAATTGAGTGCCTATACTGTACGTTATAACGTACAGGGGACTTTAGCGTTTGCTGCAAAATGGGTTTATGAAATTATTGTTTGAAACCTGTTGGAACTGCAACCTCAACATATATTTAACCTATGTAATGATAATGAATTACAAGTGATTGGGAAATGAAAATATAAAAATCACTTACCCTGTTAGTCTAAAATCCAAAGGCTGCGCTATAATAAAATTCACCGCTGAGTCAAACAATATTTTTTACACAACAAATAACTTATAACCGGCATTTAATTATCACAAAATGTTCAAAGAAACTTTGTTGAATTGTCTAGGGTAGTGTCAGTGGGAGGTGGCTTTGTGAAACGCGAAAATAAATGTTATTGTAGGCATATCTGGGTTAATTGGTAGTTTCTATGGTAGAAATACTAAAAAACAAAATTTTTGAGGAATTTAATTAATATTTAATAAACAAAACCTAATTAAATCACTCTCAAGACACGTGACAACGAAAACCAATCAGAGCGCATGACGTCAGAGAGTCATGAACAACATCAGACGCTGTAAAAAGACTTCATTGTTTGGTTAATATATTTTAGTGTGTAATTTATTATGATTTGTTTATAGGAAACGCCAAATTACACTATAGCAACAACTATGAAACAACCTTTCATCACCTCATCAGTTTACCAGCGTTTATGAACACAGCCTCCTACTTTGTGACCGTCTGACGTCACGGCAATCACGTGACAAGTATTGGACCGAAATTTGAAACGGAATTTAAAATACATGATTTTTAAGGCTTGAGTAGTATTTAAATCAAAATAATAAATATTTGTGACTATATTAGATACTTATGCACGATTTAAAACACTTTCCCAAAAATAGTCATCATCCCTATTGCGGTATTTAAGAGTCAATTAAATACTAGTATTTTCATTCGATACTAGTACTTAGTATTTAATAATAGTCATATCTAGTACCAACACTAGTATTGAATGAGAAGTATCGATACCATATGAGTGCTTAGTATTATCGATTCATCCCTAAGAATAGAATATTATTTATTTTCAAACATACGCAAAGTCTACAGGAAAACGCCAAACATGAATTAAAAAATCAACATAAAACAATTTTGAGTTCGCATTGGAATAATCGTCAGTATTATTATTTACAATTTTGGGTAAAACCATATGTGCTTATACAGAAAAATAAAATCGGTTTATAAAATACAAGAAAGTAGCCGGTAAGATTTTATAAAAGATCAAATTTACAAGATTTTAAATGCAGTTTGCATAGACATGGAATAATACATTGCACGCCGGTGAAGAAACAAAACAAGTTAATTAAATCCGAACGAAGCCGGCTCGAAATGCTAGCTTAGAAAAGATAAAGTTTCAAAATTCAAATTAAATTTCATTGTTCTGTGCAACTATGGAGGGTTATTGTGATATCCTCCTTGTATAAACGCAGCAAGTTACGTAAATCATACTCCTACCAAAGATCCGTAGTGAACGTAACTAGCTGCTACCAACCATCCATGGCACACAACACCAATCGCGTGTTCTGTGACCCACCCCCAATATTAAACGTAAGGCATTAAAAATGGACGCTGTGACGCTGCGAATACCGTCATTCAGTGAAATTTTAAATCAGTTTTAAATAAATCGTTACGGAAATGGATGGTGACGACAATGCAGGTATGAAATATCATAATCATCACAATATTGTATTTAATAAGCGCCATTTACATGCGAAAAAAATTCAATATAAATTTTTGTCAAAACTGAAGTTGCCATTTTTATGAAGCGTCCAAATCTACTTAATGTATGTTATTAATTTTGCTTATATTTTTGTGAAGAATGGATTGATTTTAATAGTAATTCATTTTTCTGAATTTTAAGTGTCATTCCATGAAGCAAGGTTAAAATTATATTTAATAAATGCGGAAATTTCAACACAGTTGATTTTTGTCACTGGTCCATGTGAAAAAAAAAATCCACTGTAACAAAAACATTCCTTTGTCGTTTCTTCCATCTTTAGTGAAATATTTAATTGTTGGTTTTGTGACTCCCAGCCAATATGTTCAGTGTATTGATAATATTTTATGCGTAACCAGAACCACGGCCCAAAAAAACAGTGTTACACATGTAAAACCATTATGAATGGTCACCTTAATATTATACCAATTATTGGTTATAATCTGACATTTTGTATTCATTTTCTAGTACAAGATTTTCAAGACAAATCACTCCAGAATCGCATTCTATAACAAATTGGTCGTCAGCGTCAGCGTCAGCGTTAGAAAATTGAGAAAGCAAAGGCAACAATTTTAATAACTGCATCTAATAATCTATGAGTAAGTATTTACGTCACAAATACATATTCCGCGTTCTAAAAAAAATAAAACATCTTTGGTTATAATAGAAAACAAGATCACGGGTAATTAGAATAATGAAAATAAATCAATTTAAACACTCATCGATCGCAACGTTTCGTCTTTTTTATTAAAACTTTTTCAAGCTAAAAAACAGACGAAACGTTGCGATCAATGAGTGTTGAAATTGATTTATTTTCATTATTCCAATTACCCGTGATCTTGTTTTCTATAATAACATATATCTGGAATTGAACTTTGAAGATGAATCTTTGGTTATGTTCCGGTTAACGCTCAGATCAATTGGAACACCCTAAAGCCTAGTCTACATCTAACGAGTGCTTGGCCGAACTACTCGTTGATCTATTCGGCCCAGCGGTTACTAAAGCTGAGTGAGGTTCACACTGTTTTACTTTGAACGAGTCAGTACATTTTTTGACACATGCAGGAAATTGCAAAAAGTTGTTGAAATACTATGCTAACCTCGTTATACGTATGTTGGCAGAAGAATTAGAAGAAATATTACGCCACCAAAATAACCGTGTTTGTGATTTATGATTTAACAGGCCATGAACGAGTTATTGGTTGCCTTGGTTACCAACAACAAACTCTGAAACATTCTGATATCAAATGTCAAATAAGTTTGCAAATAATTATAAATGTTAGTTAATGTTTAAGATTATTCTGATCAAAATTATTTCCTACTTTTTAGTGCAAAAGAAAACCATTGTTCTTAAAATATTTCTTGAAATTTATTTTATTTTTAACTTTTTAGTCTTAACTAGAGATGTAATGATTTCGATACCAATACATCGGCCGATTTAATCGGTAGGCCGATATATCCAAAATTTATATCATTACTTAATGTTGGAAGCTTGGATTGTTAATATTGTTCGATTAAATTATCCGATTTAATAATTGAATCTAGAATGTTTCTAAAAACAATAGTATTCTTAATACGATATAAAAATTCAACGCAATCATTTATGACGGAGAAACACTTTTAATTCTCCCCCGGGTATCCCATACCCAGTTTAGTGGCCAAACTTTTTTTTAGAAACCGCGTCATATTGAAACAGCGTTAAGGGGTTATATACAAAGTTGGGGCTTGAAAAATCGAAAAATTTTTTTTTGCATATTCTGAAAGTACATACTTTCGAAAATATCTGTGCAAAATTTCATCCAGATCGGATCACTGGTTTTCTAGTTTTGTAAATTTGACTGAACAAATGTTTCGCACGAATGAAGTTGACACAAAACTTTAAACGCGATTATCTCGGAATGCGTTTTATTCAAAAGTACTGTTGCGGTGAACGTGATATCTCAAAAACTTTTCAACCGATTTTCAAACTTTTTTTTTTTAAATATTCGTATTTAAGATCTCGTGTACCTGAACGATTCATTTTTCATTCGAAAATTTTTATTTTTTTGCAATGATTTTTTTTTTGAAATTTTGACCACTAAAAAAATCGATTTGTCCTGTCAACGTGGTTTTTTTATTGAATAAAATTTTTTTTGGGAAACCGAATCGTTCAAGTAGGGTAAGGTGGGGCACAGTGTGACAAAAAAGACATATCGTATTATGAAACTCAAAATATTTATGAAGTAATATTCTCATTAGTCTTATAATAATCAACAATATTTAAACTTTGAATTTACGTAAGAAAAAGATATCAAAAACAACAAGAAATCTATCTATATGGCACTTTAAGGAGATCTATCCACTGTCACAAACTGCCCCGTATCTGGGGTACAGTGTGACATGCTATGGGGCACTTTGTGACACACCACTTATTTCACAAAAGAAACAAACACAGCTTAGTTTATTGTAAATTAAACTTCTTTAAGATATTATTGGGAAAAGCATATGAATCAGCTTGACGTTTTGTTACCTTTTTAGGTTTTTCAAAGAAAGGTAAAACAATTTCTATATCGTCTAGTCCAACTATCGCTAGATCTGGCTCGAGTGGAAAGTAGAAACTGTTATCAACTTTGCTACTTTTGCGTAAGTAACTTATGTCATAAGAGCCGTCATCAATGTCTGTCAAGATTTTCCCAACATAGTGTTTGGTCGTGTGTTGTTTACCAGAAAATTTGATAATAACAAAATCATTTCGTTCTGGTGTTTTAAAGCAATGCAAGGGAATATCACTCGAATCTTCAGATGAAATTGAAATTGTATCTTCTGACCCATCAAAAAGAACTTTTTTAACTTGCGGTTTCTTTGATATTTTGTTTTTTTTGTTGTCTTTCAACCTATCTTTCACTTTCAAATTGTTGTCAGTAACTGTCGCATTTCTCTTCTTGGGTTTTACATTTTTTATTCTCTTTAAAGCAGCTTCTTCGAATTCTTTTTTTACAGGTGTGTCCGTGGCTATGCAACTTCTCCCTCTTTTTCTTCCTTTATTCGATTGAAGTCTTGGTTGAGCTTTTGGATAACTTCTGCAAGCTATGGGACTTACCAAAAGGTTGTCTTTGATCGGAGTTCGATGTTGAATTGCAACATATACAATTTTGTATTATGTTGACATATACAATATTTTAAAATTTCATCATAAAACTTAGTTTAACTGTAATAAAATCGAATATCTGCGTTGCAGATGATTACCTAATTTTCAATACTTTATTATCTAATTCAGTTGCGACCTTGCCAAGGTCACAATAAATTCTAAATTCTTTGTTAAAATAAAATATTTTAAAAAACAGTTCTTTCTCATATTTTAACTAAAATACATCTTGTGCCATATTGGTGTATCAGAAATTCCACTGCAAACGACTAATTTATTCTGATATTTTTCCAACTAAATGGTTACACAAGATAACTTAAATTTAAACAATTCTGGCGACTAGAAATTAAAAATAGCATTTAAACATATAATTAATTTAATATAACTTAAACCTCACATTTAAATAAAACATTTTAAAATAAAATAAAATTTAACTAATTTCTTCGAAATCAACGTACAAATCCAGCCATTACGTTACAGAATATTAAAATTAAATTGATCTTCTGAAAGCTGATCTTTAAGCAGAGATTCCCTTTCTTTTTCTTTGTCAAGTTTTGTAATCTCCGTTAATAATGAAGGACTTGAATGGCCTGACACATTTACATTATCAGATGGATTAAGTTTTGGCGAAGTCAGTCTGTGTTTGTCTGACGTAGATGGTGTTCTTTGAAGGGTCGATACTTCTATGTGTCCCAATTCTGGTGTATCAGTTGAAAGAGGCTCTATAAACTCCTGGTCGAAGAGCCGGGAAGGCTTGTCAAAATATGTTTTAGCGCTAACGAAATAATAGAAAGGGATGGATATATTATGGCTGTCACACTGTACCCCTTGTCACACTGTGCCCCCTCCGCCCCTACACCAGAATACATTTTTCTTAAATAATTTATTTACTTTTTTGATTTCGGTTGAGCGGTTCCCCTTGGAGAATGTTCACCGCAAGCCTCTGCAAAAAAAAAGCACTGCGGGACATGGGCCATAACTCCGACAATTTTCAAAATTTTTTCGAAACTCAAGGTGTTTTTATTTCTTCGATAGTACTACTAGAACACCGTGTTTTGCTTTTTCCGATAAAATTTGCACAAAACACTTAAAAAATCACGAACTTAGCTCACTTTTTCGCCCCAACTTTGTATATAACCCCTTAAGCGAGGTGTTACTGTATTTGATATTAAAAATTATTGAGTTAAATGGTAGCACACAAAATTATAACTAATATAAATTGTTGGTTTTGTTACAGGCTGCTCAAAAGTGAAGATGGCATTCTGGTTTCGAACGACAGTAAAACATATATTACTACCGAACAATAAAAATTGTGGAAAATTTAGGAACACCTACAGTGATTTCAATTCTTGAAGAGATGACTAGTGAAATTGAAGAATTTGATGAAATAATTCGGAATAAGTCCGAATATCAAATACAATTTTGGGTCCTAAACCCTTTGGATTTTTTCCTGTGGGGGTGGATGAAAAGTTTAGTCTTCAAAAGCCCGGTTAATACACGCGAAGAAATGATAGCACGAATCGAAAATGCTTCCCAAATAATTCGCGGAAGGCCCGTATTGCTACTACAAGCATGTACAGAAGTATGGCTACTGCGCACGCATCTTTGTGTCCAACAAAACGGGAACAACTTCAAACAATTTCTGTGAATACTTGATAATAACAACTTATTTCCATAGTAACATAATATAACCCCTGGACCGACCTCAAAATTAAAGAAAATTTATTTAAACTTCGAAAGGCTGTTTCTCTTATTTTTGAGTTTTGATAAAAAAACTATTTGAAGTATTTGCTCGTCTATTTGATTTTTACACGCTGTAAAAAAAAAGCATCAACTTAAAACTCACCTGTATAATAAAAATATATTAAAACAAAATAATAATCAAAAATTGTACTTGAAGTTCTAAATAAATAAAAACATTAATACGATGATAAAAAATAACAGCTGACGTCATCGACATCTATTTAATAAAAATATATTAATACAAAATAAATAAAAATTGTATATAACGTTAAACATAAATAAAAATATTAATAAAGTGACAAAAAATAAAATCAAATAAAACTGGTCAACACTGTTATCTTTAACAAAACAGCAGACATTATCAGGATCATTTCCTAAAACCACCGACAGATCACCCAACAATCTGATCTGCTGTCGTGTGTCACTAATTGAACACACTCAATTAAAATATATGAGACGGTGACTTCAATGTTGCAGGTTTCACCGAAGGGTGGTTCCCCTTACATGCCATCAAAAATTTGTGTGTTAGCTTGCAGTGACCAGTGCAAAGTCGTGTTAAAACAACTTCCTCGCATTTAGAGGAACAGTGAGATGTAAACCATGTAGATTCAATAGATCTTCACTTGTTTTCATCGACAGCATTCCGTTTATCCTTCCAGACTTTTGATGATCGTTTTGGCATTTTAACATGTGACGGCGAGTAGTTGGTTGTTAAAAAAGCTGTGAACCAGCATGTGAATATGAACAATTTGTATTTGTTGGTTGACTGATTTTGACGTCGGGTAGATGCCATTCCCGTGATAAGATTGAAGGACCTTCGTTTCTCAATTTTTTCCGTGAAAATATTAAAGGATCTTTGTTGTTTTTCTGCTATATTCCCGTGACAATATTTCAGGCCTTGTGTTTCCTGTTTTTTGGGTTGATTGTATGGCTGTGACTATTGGATTAAATATTTTTGGTATAGATGTTATTCCCGTGATAAGTTGAAGGACCTTTGTTTCTCAATTTTTTCCGTGAAAATATTAACACGTTCACTGCTCACGCAATATTCGTAGGGACCCCCAGAAGCTAAAGGTTGATTTTTTTTCTGACGGTTTTTCAGTGTTACCACATACCACCAAGAAGTGCATTTTGTCAAAAATTTTGAAAAAAATTTAAAAAACCGCCATGACGCAAAAACGCGTCATCAGCCTTACGCAATGAATATTTTAATATAAGGCTCATGACGCACTATCGCGTCATGCGTGATGTTGTTTCAAAAGTAAATATATTTGCTGCAATTCATACCTGAAATATAAATGAACGTAAGTGTGGAGTGGTATCTAAATCCAAATCTGCATCTGTCTCAACAGGCACATTTTCAACTTCATCCAAATCCGACTCACTTTTCTCATATTCTGAAGCGGAATCCTCAAAATCATCGTCAGAGGCCAATAAAATTTTTTCGATGTCGGATTCGGCTAAAGGTAGTTTATACCGAAACCTGTTTTCACGTTTTTCATGTATTTTTGGTCTTTTTACTCCGGAGGGCCCTGCACCGTCGGAATCCGTCACGAACTCAAACTAGCACTTAAATATAGTTATTCGACACGTAATGCACAGGCTCACAACACATCGCATGTATACGGAAGCAGCTGAGTCACATAATTCGCTCTATGCATGCCTACTACCGTGACGCTATATCGCGTCATCAGCCGCTCTGATTGATTGCGTATGACGCGATTTCGCGTCATGAGCAGTGAACGTGTTAAAGGATCTTTTTTGTTTTTCTGCTATATTCCCGTGACAATATTTCAGGCCTTGTGTTTTCTGTTTTTTTGGGTTGATTGTTTGGCTGACTATTGGATTAAATATTTTTGCTGTAGATGTTATTCTTGTGATAAGATTGAAGTACCTTTATTTCTTAATTTGTTCCGTGAAAATATTAAAGGATCTTTCCGTGACAATATTTCAGGCCCTGTTTTCTGTGCGCTATTCCGAAAAAAATAATAAATAAAATATGTTTTACGTTCTGCGTATCTGTGGTTGACATATCGTCTGTGAAGTTCTAATACCTCGTAGCCCAAAAACAAGATTTTACAGTAGACACAAAAATCTTTTCAATTTAGGTAGGACCACTATTGTCCCGGTATTTATTTAAACTGTTGATAATGAAAAATGTTTAGTTATTATGGATTTTATGCAATTTAGGGGGCCAAAGCATAAACCAGTCAAGTCACATTAGGCAAAATGTTGAGGAGCAAAAAACATTTTAAAAAAATAGTTGCTAATATCTGTAAATTTTTTCATTATCGGAAGATTATTTTATTATTTGTACCTGACGTCTTTTGGTGGGATATACTGACATGGACCTTTCTTCTTTTTGTCCTGGATGAGTGCTTCTACGTCGCTAGTGCGCTTCAGCCGGTTCGTCCTTTTATATTTGACTAAAGTCTCAGCAATTTCTAGTCGGAAGTCAGCAGAATTTAGCACCCTGTCAGTATTTTTCGTCTCAGTATGAATTCTTCTATATAACAGCCAAGCATTACACATAGTCATGTCAAGAAAATGGTAATAGAGTCGCATGAACCAACGTTTGCTGCGAAGTCTAATTTTATAATGGCCCATTACGGAGTCCATGAGGTCTACCCCACCCATATGACGATTATATTCTGCCACAATAAAAGGCCATTCCACAGTAATGCGTCGCTTTTGCGATTTGTCGAATCTACTTACGACTGATGTGGGGTTTTTGCCAGCGAAGTTGGATACTAGATTGACAATTTATTATCTCTCCAGGCCACCAGGGATATGTCAATACCGTTATAGCTTGCGACCTGTTCGACTGATGTCCCTCTAGGTTCTTTTTTTAGCTGTTTTTCTTCTGGGAGTTTGCAGTTAGGAATGCGGTTTTTCCTAACGGTGCCCAAAGCTAAAATACCACGGCGTGATAAGAATTCAATCAGGGGTAATGATGTATAGTAGTTATCAAAAAACAGTCGATAGTTTTGGTTGGTAGGTATCTCTCTGGCAAGTCGGACCACTACATTAGATGACGCACCTAATTGAGGCTCGCCATCTGTGCTGTAAACTTCAAACTTGTAACCATATCCACTTACACCACAAATTACAAACAGCTTGAAGCCCCACTGAGATAGATGAACTGTCGTACTGGTATTGGTCTCAGAGTTCGGTGGCAAGATGTCATTGTCCTGATCTTCGGGGCTTGATACTTCTGACTCCTCATCCGAATTATGACGTAAATTCTGATCATTCAGCTCCAAGAGAGAGAGAGAGATTGTAGATTATAGACGCTCAACATCTGAGGTTATCAGCGTCTATAAAAATATGACAATAGTCAATGTATATAATAATTATAAAAACATAAAACAAAACGATACTATAACAAAAAACAAAACAATACAATAACAAAAAACAAAACGATCAATAAATAAATAAATAAAATCATAGATACCGGTCGAGACCGGTTTCTTTTAAAAAACGAAACAGCAGATCGACATTGTCAGGATCATTTCCTAAAATAACCGACAGATCACCTGACAATCCGATCCGCTGTCGTGTGTCCCTGAACTGGACACACTCGATTAAAATGTGTGAGACGGTGACACGAGTGTCACACGTCTCACAGATGAGCGGTTCCTCACGAGCCATTAGAAAACCGTGCGTCAGCCTACAGTGACCGATGCGAAGTCGTGTGAGTAATACTTCCTCCCACCTGGAGGAACGACAAGATGTGATCCAGGGGTCAACTGTGGGTTTAATTGTTCTTAGTTTGTTTTCTATCGTCGTACTCTATTCGTCTTTCCACTCCTGTTGGACTGCTGTTTTAAGTCCATTTTTCAGATCGTCATCGATAACGCAAAACACATTTTGTCCGTTACTTGCAGCGTCTTTGGCAGCACTGTCTGCCAGTTCGTTCCCCCGGATCCCCATGTGACCAGGAATCCAACAAAAACGGACAATGGTTCCACCTCTCCGCAGGGAATACAATTTGTCCTGAATTAAGCATATCAGCGTATGACTAGGATACAAACACTGTATAGCCTGAAGACCACTCAAAGAATCGCTGCAAATGACATACTTATTCGGGCCATGAACATGTCTCAAGGATTGCAAAATTGCAAATAGCTCCGCAGTAAAAATACTGCATTGTTGAGACAGTTTATAACCGTAACTCTCGTTATCGGTGACGAACGCACAGCCGACTTGATCGTGAGACTTCGATCCGTCTGTATAAACGGGACGGAAGTCTCGATTTTGGTCTAACCAATTAAGGAACAGTTGACGATAGAATTCTGGAGTAGTTGTATCGCGTTGATACACCGACAACGACATATCGACGATGGGCTGAGGGATAAGCCACGGAGGCACAGAGTTGCGTCCAACTCTTAGCGTTCTAGGAAGCACTAACTGAAGTTCGTTCAGATGATTCGCCAACCTGATACCGAGGGGACGAGTAGCATTTCTTTTCCGTCTGTACAGAGAAGAAAAACGAGGTTCGAATACACAACTATATGTAGGGTGATCAGGTTGACTACGGAGCTTGGAAGCGTAAGAAATTATGTTTCTTTTCCGCCTGATGTTCAACGGAAGCTCTCCGCTTTCAGCAAGAATGCTGACTACTGGGCTGGATCGAAACGCTCCAGTAGATAGTCGAACTCCAGCGTGATGGATGGCATTTAGTGTTCGTATGTACGACTCACGCGCAGAGTCATACACTATGCTACCGTAATCCAGTTTAGACCGTACGAGTGCCCGATAAATTCGCAGCATAACCGTACGGTCCGCTCCCCAAGTGGTGCCGGATAAAATTTTTAAAATATTAATCGAGGACATCGATTTTCGCTTTAAAATATTAATATGCGCCTTCCAGTTTAACGATCGGGCCAAGGTAAGCCCAAGAAAACGGGCACTGTTTTGCACAGAAATGTACGTGCCGTACAGATACAAGAACGGTTCCTGATAGCAACCACGAGTCCTGCAAAAGTGTACACACTGGGTTTTCTCAACGGAAAAATTAAAACCGTTGTCGGTTGTCCAGCGCTGTATGCTATTAATGGCCAATTGCAGATGACGTTGTGCAGTACGAATGTACTTTGACGAACAGTAAATCGCCAAGTCGTCAACATAGAGCGATGACTCTACAGTTGTTGGGATGCTCTCAATTATGCCATTAATAGCGATGGAAAAAAGAGTGACACTGAGTACAGAACCCTGTGGCACACCGTTCTCCTGTATAAAGTTATTAGACAACGTGTTGCCGATACGTACCTGAAAATGACGCTCAGATAGAAAATTACTTAAAAACTTCCCAAGATGTCCTTTGATACCCCAATTGTGTAGTGTGCGGAGTATCCCATACCGCCATGTAGTGTCATAAGCCTTTTCGAGATCGAAAAAGACACCCAGCAAGTGCTGTTTATTTAGAAAAGCGTCCTGTATTGCAGACTCCAACCGGACGAGATGATCCATCGTCGAACGGTGTTTTCGAAAGCCGCACTGGGCGTTCGTGATCAAGCGTCTAGATTCAAGGATCCAGATCAATCGTCGGTTGATCATCCGTTCCAGGAGTTTTGACAAACAACTGGTTAGAGAAACAGGACGATAACTGGAAGCTTGTTTACGGTCTTTTCCCGGCTTCAACAACGGCACTACAATAGAGTTGTACCAAGCGGATGGAAACATGTTCGATGACCAAATCAAGTTGAACATCTTGAGAAGGAATGCAAAACCGGGGGGAGGTAGCTTTTTCAAAAATTGATAATGGATGTCGTCTGGTCCTGGAGAAGTATCATGGCAATCGCGCAAACTCGACTGTAGTTCCCACGAGGTGAATGATGCATTATAATTCTCATCGTTCGGCGATGAGAAGTTCAATGTTACTTGTTCCGCTAAGGTTTTCTGAGCCAAAAAACTCTCGAGGTAATTAGTGGAACTAGAAACTCTTGCGTAGCATGAACCCATGTAATCTGACACCTCGGCAGGTGACGTTATAACGTCATTGTCCATTATCAATCCCGAAACGTGATTATAACTCTGTTTGCCAGAGACCCTCCGGATTTTTTCCCACACTTCGCGGGCGGGAGTAGAACTTCTTATAGTGGATACGAACTCGGTCCACGACTGCTTTTTACTCTCTGCTATGATACGTTTGGCAACGGAACGCTTCTGCATGAAAATTATCCGATTCTCGTCCGTCATATTATTTTTGAAGTGACGGAGAGCCTTTCGACGTTCACGGATGGCCTCCCGACAGGTCTCGTTCCACCAGGGAACGGGCACGCGTCGTGGTGTTGTCGACGTGCGTGGGATTGCAGCCAAAGCTGCCTCGATTACCGCATCCGTGAAATGCTCTACAGCTGCGTCGACGTTGCCAAAGTTCATTTCGCCGATATCAAGCGCTTCTTGAAAAAGTGACCAATTCGCTTGTCGTATTATCCATTTCGGAGAGCGTCTCTCATCCACATGGAATGAAAGAGCCCGACAAATGATTGGAAAATGATCACTTCCACAGAGATCGTCATTTACTTCCCATTCACAGGATGGGGCGATAGAAGAAGAGCAGAGAGTGAGATCAATAGTTGAAAATGTCCTATTTGCTGCCGAAAAATGTGTATTAGTACCCGTGTTCAATATTATCAGGTTCAAATTCAGAATCAACGTCTCCATCAGTCTTCCACGAGCATCCAAGTGATTTGAACCCCAAGTGGGGTTATGGGCGTTAAAGTCCCCCATGATGATAAAGGGACGTGGAAGCTGATCGATCACAGACACAATACTTGCGAGTGTCAGTTGTTCTGTCGGAGAAATGTATATTGAACACAAAGTAACCGGTTTCGGCGCAAAAATTCTGACGGCGATGACCTGCAAATCAGATCGTATCGAGACATTTTCCGAAAACACACTATTTCTAACTATGACAGCGACTCCGCCGCTTGCTCGTTCGGCAAATGGTTTATCTTTACGGTAAATGGCAAAGCCACGGAGAACTGGAGTGTTGATGTCTTTTAGATGTGTTTCCTGTAAGCTAACAGCGGTAGCATTATGATCGTTGAGCAGTAATTTTAGTTCGCTTAAGTGGACATAGAATCCGTTCATATTCCACTGTAGGAAATTGAATGGATAAAATTTGAAAATAAAGACACTGCCTCATTATGTTTCCCCCCTCGCATCATTTCGATAATGCGGAGGAGGACATTCGTCCATCGCAGATTCTGATGAGCTGCTGGTAACACGACTGATGGTCATACTTTTAGTGTTATTACGGTTCAGGATGACTTTAGATTTTTTTATCGGTGATTTGATCTTTTTTACCGGCGATCTAGATCGATTAGCCGGGTTCTTTTTTATATTTTTAACTTTAACCTCTTTGATAATTTTGCTTTCGACAGTTTTAGAAGTACTAGGGGAAATTTCAATGTCTGAGTGGACATGTCAACTTTTTTGACAGGAGTACCAGTAACATTAGCAAAAGATCGGGAAAATGAAGGCGCAGTTTCCTCCTTATATTTACGTTTCGCCTCTGCGAATGAAATTTTCAAGGATGTTCTAATTTCCTGTATTTTAAATTCTTCCTTAAATTTAGGGCATTCTTTAGATCTGGCAGAATGAGCACCATTGCAGTTCACACACAGAGACTTCCTTTTGCAAGGTTGATCTTCATGCATACTTTGACTGCAGCTTGCACAGATGCTGGCGGAGCTACAATTATTCTGCGAATGTCCAAATTTCTGGCATTTATAGCAGCGAAGAGGCGACGGAATATAAGGATGTACTTGGAGTTTATAATAGGCGGCTTGGATCGTCGATGGAGGATGTGGTGTACAAAATGTCAGTATGTGGGATGGAGTCGGTACTAGCTGACCGTCTCGACGAGCATGAATCCTATAAACTTCAGTCACACCTTGATTTTTTAACTCGTCTCTTATTGTTTCGACCGAGCAGTTGAGTAGATCGTAACAATAGATCCTACCTTTAGAAAAATTTAACTGCTTATGTAGGTCTACCTTCACTGGTACGTCAGTAGTCATGTCTGAAGCTTTAATGCTTTTGCAAGACAATACCTTATCAGCTTGACGTTGGGATGATGTTTCAATTAGTAAACATCCGTCACGCAACTTTTTAACACTTTTAAAATTTCCAAATAAGCCATCGAGATGTTTATTAATGTAAAAAGGACTGTCACTATTGAAATTTCCGGTTATTTTACTCATAACTAAATATCTGTTACATGGAGTCACAGTTAATGTGTCGTTACCAAACAACAAATCTAAATTTTCATCATTACGCCCTCTTTTAAAAGGAGGGCTGGTTAAGGGAGGGTAAGAAGTCATAATGTTTATTATGATTTTCATCAACCGTGCGCCCCACCCACCACGGAGCCCAACAAGGGGACGATGACCGCAAATCGGTGCAGAGCGCCAGGGCTACACAGTCGACATAGTCAGCTCCAAAGACGGTGTCACTCCATCAAGAGATACTGGCTCACCCCGCCGGAATACTTAATATCCACGACGTTAGCCGATTGACTAGGCTGGATTAGGTCTAGCCGCCCGTTTACAAAGAAGCCGAGCCCAAAGCAGTGTGTTGGCGTGTCCAAGACAAACCTCAACTACCAGGATACCCTTTTCCTCCTTACGGGTCACCACGCACGGCAAACACGCAGGTGTATTATTTGGGGACTATTATAAACAAGAGACAGCAACAATAACGTACCCATAACGGAGGGACATGCCGCTATCAACAAACAGAAAGAAGGGAGAACAGAAGAAGAAAAGAGTTGCAACTGTCTGTCCTTCATAATAGTCCCCAAACAATGTTCACCCAGCTGGAATACACGACCAACTGGTGCGAGCTCAGGAACCTGGGACCGCTAATTCCCAAAAAGCATTGGAACGCAACTGCCATCGCAACTACATTCCAATACCTCCCCTGGGGGGTTCAGCTCCAATATGTACGATGGGTCAGCTACATCATCGTCGTCTGAGTAGTCTAAGCCATCCTCACTATCTTCCCAATCGCCCAGAATATTTTCAATTTCCTCAGTCGTCAAAGGTCGCTTCGAAGTCATATTGAGCCTGGGAGAAAAAATATACATATTAGAAACAAAGTAATAAAATTATAACACTTTAGAGCGCAATGATACATTACTGCATCATAACAAAAGTGCAACCTATCTCTGTAGAAATTTAAATAAGACATTTGAATTACATCAAAATAGTGAAAAACAATATCTTACCGTTACTTCACAGCAATTTCAGGTCGATATTTTCAGTATTAGTAATAAAAAAAAACAATTGAATTTGCACACGAACTACACAAACCGGTTCTGACAGATGTCTAACTTCGAATCGCACTAAAATACAAGTAACACCATCTTGCACAAATGTGGGTAACTAGTTCGATAGAAAGCTTTGCCGTAGATATGCATTGCTGCGTTATAAGGTGTTAATTCGTTCGTTTGAATTATTTCGCCAGTTCGAATAGTATGATGCAGAACTGCAATTCAGCGCCGTAAAGGGTTAGGTTAAACATGTGATGTTGTTGAATTATGGATAGAACGCATTGTTGCTTTTATGAATCATGATGTAGTTCCTCTTTGCTCTAACAGAGGACTTTACGAACTTAAAATATATCATGTTGTATATATGCTACACGATGCATGGAAAGATTAAATACAAATTTATTGCACTAAATTGCTTCAAAAATAAAACAATAAAGAAAATACCAAAATACTGCCATTTGGCCTAGTAATCGTCACATCCAAATTACACCTACACCAGTATTCGTCATAGAAGTGCTCGAATATCCGTCAGTTGAGAAGGGTTTGATAAAAACATGCTGATTACTTAATATATTATGAATTAAAAATTTTAATCTTTATTTTTTTTTAAATACAAGATGAGCCTAAAACTTGTTTGCACTCATAGATACATCAACACATACATCAGTTACCCAGCATTTGCAGGATAAGCACTGTCTCATGTCTTGTTCAAATTTACCTTCACAAATCTTGCTTACGAAATCAGGACATGGCGTTTTAAGAATGCCTTATACCAATGGCGACCAGGTCTACCATTTATAAATATATCTTGTTTTCTCAATTGCTTTGATAATAATATGTACGCAATCTCGAAGTTGCTCTTTTCTTATTGGAAAACGCATGGATGCTAGATGGAGAATTGACCTTTCCAGGAACATTTCTTCTTCGCTTGATTAAATTGAAGGTGGTTCCATTTTTATACTGACTGGTGTCTTTGCCTTATCCGATAATGTCATTCTTAGTACTTTGTCAGTCTTTGCGGCTCATTAGACTAACCTATCTTTTGCTATAGCCAAAAAAGCTGTACGCATATCATCTTCAGAATATTTTAATCATTTTGCTACCATTTCCAGACATCCTACTTTATGAATTAAGCAAAAACACTTGAAATGCTATGACGAATATAGGGACTAACATGTGACGAATATGTTAGTCCCTATATTTCAGGTTTGTTTGCTTAATAAGCCATTCATAAAGTAGTATGACGATTACTGGTCCTCGTAAAGTTTGAAATTTAATAATCAAGATAGTGTATTAGTATCTATAATTGAGGCTATAAAGCCTAGTTCGGACTAGGCTAGTATTTTAGTCGAGTGGCGAGTAATTTAGTAGCTAAACTACTCGCTACTGCCCAGAAATCGTTCGCATTACGGTCGAGTACAGTACACAAGTGAGTGGTGTTTTGCAAGATGAACGGGCTGCAACGCAATAAAGTGAATAAATTGATTAAGCTAATCGTAGCGGCTATTTTAGAAGAGGTGGATGAGGAAATTTGTGTGATTAATAAAAAGAAGCTATGGATACGAAAATGGATCGATAGGAGAGATAAACTAGGAGCTACTAATTGTCTTCTAAAGGAATTCGCATTGGAAGATCCCAAAGAATACTTCGATAGTTTGAGAATGTCCGAAAGTTGTGTGAATTTTCTGTTAATGAAAATACACTCTCTAATTCAGCGTAAAGATACCCTTTTAAGAAGTGCGATTCCTGCAATTACAAAATTACAAGCAGTTCTATACTTTCTTGCTACCGGATGTAGTTTAAGGACACTCACACATGTATTTAGACTCGGAAAATCAACTATTTCCGAATTCATCATCGAAGTTTGTGAAGCAATCTACGAATCATTAATCGAATTTATCAAGGTAAGATTAAATAACTATAACAGATTTATTATGAAACATTTATTTATTAAGAGAATCGTTTTCAACATTGTTAGGCATTAACTTTCATTATAAGTGTTTTGTTTGCTCCCATCACTTTTGATTATCAACATTAGCGTTCTGCATTGCTGTTAAAATTAAGTCATTTGATATAATTGTATGGTTACTCTGCGTTTCACTATTGTTTATATGGTCAGATGGAAACATATCTGAGGAAAACTGATAATCCGCAACCTGTTCAGAATGATGTGTAGGTAAAATGGACGAGGAAATACATTCAGTTGCTTGCTCTTCCAAATTATAGATACTGGTGTCGTCATTATAATTTATTGAAGAATCGCTATATGGTGATTCTGTAGCATACGACGACTGTGGCGTTCTGGTGATTCTGTTTTGTTCAGTTGCGTTTTGAAGGTGCTGACGTCGAATTTTATTTATGTAAAGTTGAATGTGCTCTTGTGCTTGTAATGCCAATAGTAAAGGCAAAGATTTCAGTTGAAGACCGACGTGTTTACCGAAGACCTCAAATTCATTTTCTTGGACTGTAGAGTTAGTAGTATCAGCTATCTCTTTTAATTGGCTAACCATGCTTGAGAGCTGGGCGATTTTCTTCTTTTTTGTTGGAGGTGGAGGAGGAGGTGTTGGTTCACGAAAAGTATCCACTACAGTACTATTTTGCTCTGTATGCTGTATAGTATCTGTATCATCAGTGTGTGAACTATTGGAAGCCTGAAACAAACAAAATATTATTAGTATCAAAGTATTCATGAATACATTTTTTTTTTCAGATTCCTACTACTACAGACTGGAAAAGAATTGAAAATGGTTTTCGAAAACAGTGGAACTTTCCAGGGTGCTGTGGAGCAATCGACGGCAAACATGTCGTCATTAAGGCACCCCCTGAATCAGGAAGTTTATACTATAATTACAAAGAGACAAACAGCATTGTCTTAATGGCTGTTGTAGATCATAAATATTGCTTTAGTTATATAGACGTTGGGTGCAATGGAAGGGTTTCTGATGGAGGTGTATTTCGTAACTGTAGTTTGTACCAAGAATTAGAAAACGGTCTTCTACCAGAGGATCATGTCCTAGTTGGTGACAATGCATTTCCCCTAAAAGAATATTTATTAAAACCTTTTCCAGGAAATCGATTAACGCTACAGCAAAATATTTTTAATTATCGTTTGTCTCGGGCTAAAAGAATAGTCGAAAATGCTTTCGGTATACTAGCTGCCAGATTCAGAGTGTTTGAGAAACCGATGCCCTATAGTCCTGAGAAAGTTGTTAAGATAGTAAAGACCTGTTGCGCTTTACATAATTGGCTCCGACAAACAAAATTACAGAACAGACGGTATGAATACACAGTAGATACAGAAAATTTTGAAGCAGGAACTGTCGTTCCTGGTGATTGGAGAAATGAGTCACCTTCTCTTGGAATGCAACCGCTACCAATTTCTTTAAGTAACCGTTCCTCCCAAAGGTCTATAGATCGTCGGGAGAGATACGCAAATTATTTTGTCGGAAGCGGATCTGTCCCTTGGCAGACAAGAATGATACATTGAAAACTACCGGCCCACCAACAATAGAGTATAATAGACAGATGCATGTCTTACAATTATTGTATTGTAATAATGGGTATAAGTAGATAGTTAGGTACTTACAAAATTACTTTCACTTTGTGTCAGTATTGTGGTTAAGTTTCGCAGGGATGCATCCAATATACTGAACCATTTTACTGAAGGATTATAAACCGTGTCAGTCCCAGCGCCTGAATTTTTGGTGTCCTTTATTTTTTTTAACTCCTGCGAGTAGGTCGATCTAAAAAGGAATGGATCTAATTAGGTAAAACTACTTCTAAAAATAACTACTGAAAAT
Organism: Venustoraphidia nigricollis; assembly: GCA_034508555.1. NCBI lineage: Eukaryota > Metazoa > Arthropoda > Insecta > Raphidioptera > Raphidiidae > Venustoraphidia > Venustoraphidia nigricollis. Next base: position 940,550 of record JAVRKA010000093.1, on the reverse strand, counting down.
TTAACAATAGCAGTAATAATAATTAGAGCTTATTGTATCATAGTAATAAATATGCTTTTGAAATAAAATATTAAAATTATGCACTAACCTGATGTTTTTAATTTTCAATTTAATTTCCTTTTCGCCAAATCCGGATATATTCATTGTCTTTTCTAAATCCAAGTATGCGGATTGTTTCATTTGTTTGTTTTTATAATGCGGGGACTTAATATTCCACAAGCATTCATGTTCCACATATTTAGAAACAAATTTTAAAGTTGTTTCTTCGCTCCAGCGAAACGACATTTTTGCGGCTACTAATGAACTCGACTAAATAGACAGGTTCGGACTTGTTTAGCCAGTGAACCAGTGAGCACGGACGCGTGGTGGGAGGTGCTACTCGCCCTATAAAAATAGAATTAAATGGATCGACTCGACTTAACTACTTACTAAACTACTCGACTAAATTTTTGGTGTTCAGACACGTTTAGCTACTAAATTACTCGCCACTCGACTAAATTACTAGCCTAGTCCGAACCAGGCTTAAGCGCAATAGTGGACTAACCCTAATTCTGATAAATGGTGAGAAATAGGTTTTAAGAAATGGCAAAAATTGTCTAATCCATAGTTATCTTATTTGAACAAATTTTATTTTAAAACAAATTGGGTTTGTAAAAGTTGACTTAAAGTAAACTAAAAATGTTCAAAATTAAAAGAAAATGTCTTATTTTTGATTTTTGTATGTGGGTTAGTCCACTATGCTTTTATTAGATTTAACTATATTTTAATATTATTGTAAAAATAACAACTCCAATATATTGCAAATATTTTATTACAAACGATAATTATTACAAAAAGTTACAAAAATGTCAAAATAACAATACCTTCTTGAACAATAGTTTTTTTTTTCTTAATCCTGGTCATCATCGGAATGGCCAATCAGTTCTCCGTCAGCTGCTTGAGTCGATGATCTAATATTTTTATAAAAATTATGGTGTGTGGGGGGAATAAGTTCCAGTAGCTGAAGGAGATCTTTCTTTTTAGCATCATTTATGATGTTACCAGTAGGATACAACAATGGAAGTTCATTTTCCTTTGAAGTTGATTTCCTTTTACTTATATCAACTGTGTCAAAATGAAATTCTTCTCTGTTTGAATATTTATATTGAATCGTATAAGGTGACTCTTTTCTGAACCGCAGCCATTGGATTTTAAGCCACTCCACCTTGCCTTTGGCTTCTGAAATTTTTCTGTTGGTTATGTTACCTTCGAGTATCTTAGTGGAAATAAAATCAGATTTTTTCATTTCTATCACTGTAAAGGGGTTTTTCTTTCTAGCATTTTTGATTACCGTTTGCCAGTCTTTAGGTACAAAAATATGAGGATGAAATTTTTTTTCCTTTTCAATAAGTCCAAAATCTTGATCGCAAGGCAAGTATGAATGACCACTGACCAAAAATTTGTGATCTATCTCTTCCACGTTGAAATTTGGCGATGTTGTAATGTAATTACATAACACTGACATCTTTATATTACGGTTCTGACCTCCGCACTGGTCAGAATACATGATAAGGCTTTTTGAGGTCACGAAATTTTTTATGTAATACAAAAGACAAGATCCCACCTCTTGAGGACCTCTTGAGGACCTCTTGAGGCAACTGTTTCATCCCAGACAAACATAAATGAGTCATCAGTGCCCATATCATGAATATTGAAGCAGTATGTCCACAACTGCCTTTTGTAATAAACAATTCCAGTACTTAGTACAGGCGTAGGTACGGTTTTCATCAAGTCAAAGCAAATCACAGAAGCTTCTCCCCTTTTTGCCAAAGCAGAATCATTTTTTAGACCATCTCTAGCACTCTGGGCCTTTCTTTGATGTAGTTCTTTTTCAAATTCAAGTTGTCGTTTTCTCGTTTCATCTGCCGCTTTTATCTGAACGTTGAATAGATCACACTTCTTACAAGAGTCTGTGATTGGGGGATGGAAGTGCAAGTTGAACTCCTTATTGAAGGTTTCTCGAAAAATAAAATAGGATACAGGGTTTCTCTCTCTCATCTCACCCTTATACAATTCATATATCTTACCGATGCTTAAATCCGGCGAAAGATATTTTCTGTGGCTGCTTTTTTCTCTAGCATAATGAGATTCATAGCATGGAAATTTTTCGAGAAATGCCTTCACCTCATTTTTCTTTTCGCTGGGTGTTTTATTGTGTGGTGTATGCTTCCCACGTCTGTCACATGGCGGTGGTGTTCCAACTGATTTGTTCTTTAGTAGTCTATCTAATCTATCAGCAGAAATTTGAAAAACAGCCTGAAAAAATGGCTTGCACACCTTTCGTTCTGCTCCATTTTCATCGGGTAAATAATAAATTCTAGTTTTCTGTCTACGAGAATCTTGATTTTGGGTGTATGTACGTAATTTATTCACAACTTTAACCAAGGAAAATACATAAGAATTTTGTAAATCAAAGCTTTCTATGGAATAAAAATTTGTATGCAGTTCCATTTGACGTTCATTGGGAATTAAAACCGAGCATCTACCTTTACAAGTGCATGCAAATGGCTTGAAAGATTTTGGAGGAATAATTTTCCCCGATTTTGTTTTATATTCTTGTCCAGCACATCTCCTTCTTTTGTTGACGCTTCTTTTCCAATTTTCTAAATTACGTACTCGCTTTTTTGGTTTGAAATTTTTGGATGCTGTTGCTTCGGTTTCTTCAGCATCCTGTCCTTCGTGTGTATTTTCTTGGTCCTCTTCACTTTCAATGGTTTCTTCATCAGAGGGCAAGAACTCCGATCCAGAATCCTCAAACGGATCAGATTCTGATGTACCTGTAAAATGATGTATTTTTTTAAAATTATATCTAGGTCAAAATTTTTTAACAACAACCAGTTTTTATCTTTCAAGTTCTCCGCATGCCGACCATATTTTTTGTGTAATAGTGGACCAAACCACAAAAATAAATAGAAAAATGTTAAACGAACTATTTTATTGTTATCACAGATATTATTGCTGTTATATCGTCTGCTTAAAGGCAGAACCACATAACTGTAAGATTTCTAGTTTTAAGTTAGAGCGTTTTGAAAGTTTGACTTTTTGTAAATTTGTGTCAACGTACTTTGACGTCTTGGGGCTATTTTATATTCATAACTTACTTATTAAAGTATTTAATTAAATTTTATTTGTGGTAATTTAAGCTATACTTTTTATGTATTTTACGAAATAATGAACTGAGGTGAGGTGAAGTGTGTTGGTTATGTGGTTTTGGCAGTAATAATCTAATTGTGCTTTTCTACGAAACTACAAGGTTTACCGGGGAGCTTGATATACGAAAATACTATACTTCAATACAAAAACTAGAAATGTATTAATTAAATGCATATTGTAAATATTTTATTATAATATAATTGTCAAAAAGCAATAATGCTATATTGTTTTGCCTGTATATGTTTCGCAAAGTAGCCGTGTAAGGTATGATATGTGGTTCTGACTGCACTTTCCAGAACCAACATTCTTAGTGAGCAATTATGCAAAAACCTTATAATGAAAACCCTGATAGGTTTATTTACTGATATATTTTATAAATTTTATTTACTGATATGTTTATTTTTCAAAAAAATAATAATCCATGGAGTTTTATACTTACAATATAAGTATAAAACTCCATGGATTATTATTATCGTGTGAGTTTTAAGTCTGTATGATAATATTATCATAAAGACTTAAAAATCACACGGTCTATCCATATTGTGTACTTGGGTACCTTTAATGTATTAAAATAATGAAAGATCTTTTTTTAATGAACTAAAGAGTTTTATTTTCAATAGTTTTAATGAACTTAAGGTTATTTAAAAAAAACATTGTCAAAAAGTAAAAAAATTGTCACCATAAAGCAACAATCTATTCTTCTGCTTCACTCTCCTCGTCCACGCCTGGTTCAGGAGCTCGGTCAGCCATATTTTCATCTGATCTCAAAGACCTGTACCAGCCGTGAAGCTCTTCTGGAATAATGCCTTCAGTACACAGCTTCAGTAGATCTTTTTTTTTGGCTTCAGTTATCGGCAACGGTCTCTGGTATAACTGTTTTAGCAGAGTAGATTCTTCTAAGCGAACCCTCTTCGATCTGGTTGATCTTCGGTTAGTATTTTCTTTTGATATTTTTTTCATGTTTATGTACGCAAATGTATCATCGTCTATATCGTACTTGAAGTACACTTTTTGAGGTTCTTCTTTCATGTAGCGAAAGTGTTTTATTTTCATCCACTTGACGGATTTTCCTTCTGAATCTTTTTTGGAATTTACGAATAAATTTGATGCTAAATGCTTCAGATCGTAAAATTCATTGAATTTAAATTCCTTGACTTTGCAGTTGTCTTTCACAATTTTTTGGCCGGAAGCAAGATTATTTTTAACTGTTTGCTTTTTGCGAGCATTTTTAAAAATTGTTAGGAGGTCTGGCATTGCAAAAACAGAGGAATGCTTTTTCGCATTTTCAATTGAGCTATGCATGGAGTCTACCTCCATGTAGCTGTGTCCAGACTCCATGAACTTGTGGTCTATGATCTGAATATGTGGAACATTTTGAACAACGTATAGCAAAATCGCGCAAATAAATTGGTTCCGATTTTGCCCACCACAAGTATCAGAGTAAAAACAAATCTCATTCACGTTAATAGGCACACACTTTGTCAAATAGTGGTACAGAACAGAGCCGATCTCACAACTACCCCTCTTTCCGTTTATTTCAGACCATGTTAGACAATATCCATCATTTGGGAGAGCAGCTTCATAAATGCACAAATTGTATACGCATATTTTTCTGCAATAGTATAATTGGCCAACTAGACCACTTGGTATTTGCAATACAGCTTGCAAATCAAAAGTGGCAGAGAAGAAGTTATCTTCTTTGTTTGCCCTGTCTTTGTCCTTCTGCTTTTCTTCAAAAATCTTTTCTTTTCTGGCAATATGTTCTTCATAAGAAACCTGCATGGCTTGTTTCTTTTCAGGTGACGCTTTTTCATAATTTGTGCATATTTTACACTGATCCTTCTTTGGAACAAAGAAGCTCAGGTTGTAATCAGATGAAAAAATTCTGCGATAAGTTATTTCAGATATAGGACACTCTGTTTTTTTATTCGGATCATTTTCAAAATCTTCTTCCTCTATCTCATCACTTTCATGTTTTTCTTTCCATTGTTGAACAAACAGATCATACATTTTTTTAATGCTTAGGTTTTTGTCTAAATATTTTCGCTTAGATGTTGATCTGATGTAATGAGGCTCCATGGTAGGAAAAGACTCGATGTGGTCTTTCACACATTTGACCACCAACGCATCTGTTTTATTTGCAGGTGCGTGTCTGCCTCTGCTATCTTCTGTGGAGTAAAAACCCAATTCATTTCTTTTAACAATAGCGTCATTAATTACGGAATCTGATATGCAAAGTGTTCTTATAAAAAACTTTTGGCATACTTGTTTTTGATTGTCTTCAATTGGGAAGAAACACTTTTTTGAATACTTCCTCGCTTTTTTTAAAGATTTCCGAATTACTAGGACTCTTTTTGTGTCTTGGATGGTTATGTTTGACAAAATAAAGGCCTTTTTATTTTTGAAATCTAAATTCCAGTAATGTCTGCATAATTTCAATCTTGTTTCTTCATCAAAAGTGCTGTCGCACTTAAAGGAGCACTTGCTGCAGTCGACAGTCTTAGGTACCTTTGGCACTCGCTGTTTTTTTCCTGTTAGGGGAGAGTGGTACAAAATGATCCCCCTAAGGGAAAACAGATATAAAAGTACCTAATGAACGAATTTCGTGAAACTGATAATTTATCTGGTAACTTACTCTATTGGCCTACAATTTAGTACGCGTAGAATAAAATTATATTAATAAGAGCTTGTTATATACACATTTTTGTCAAGCTATAGTAAAGGATCATTTTATACACCCGGATGTCTAAAATGATTCCGGGGGTGGGGGTAATATGATCCCTGGGATCATTTACCTCCGCTGTTAGTCAGGTAAAATTAAAAAAATAAATTCTAAGTAGGTAAAGGTTTATTTACAGACTTAATTGTTTTTTAACAGAGTGAAAACGATCTGCGACACAAAAGTCGCATGTGAAATCATCGGCATCATTGGGATCAATTCCTGCGCAAGCGTCATGTCCCCACCTCAAACAAATACAGCATCTAATCCACCCTTCACCTCTTTTGTCTTTGGAATATTTTTCACTACAGAACAAACATTCTGTGTCATCTTCATCATCTTCGTCCGAAGACGATTCTGACATCTTACATTTACTTTTTTTACTTTTTTGTAGTTTACGGTTTTGTGGTCGTTTATCTTTTCCCTTTCTTTTGTTTGTCACATCTACATTTTCTTTCAAACCACCCTTTTCTGTAGTTTTTTTGGCTTTTTTATTCATCCGTTCAACTTTTTTTTTTTCATTGTCATCCTTTATTTGTCTTTCTTCTTCCAAATGGTCCTTATACGGTGTGCTTGTGAGTATGCCACTTTTTCCTCGTACTTTATTGACAGTTGTTCTTTTTCCTGTTATTTTTGGTAATGCCTGAATTTGGCATGGTGGGAAACTGAACGATGTGGATGTAGATGATACAGAGCGACACAACGTATTTGCTTGCGGCGGTGGACTAGCATGGAAAGATAAATCTTCAGATGGTGGATGTGGCTGTGGGATAACATGGAGAGATGATACCTCAGCTTCTGCGTGTGATGGTGGAGCAACATGCAGAGGGACATTAAAAGACGTGGAGGCTACCGGAGATGTAGGACCATGTATCGTTTCTGTTGCTAAAATAGAAGGCGAAGGTGGAGTGACGGGTAGGGATAATGTTTGATTGAATGACGATTCAATAGGTACCGCATTATGGTCAGGCGCATCAGGCACTGCACTAGTCGAAGGACGAGGTTCTAAAATTTCATTTTCGTCTTGTTCCGTAGTTTCGGCTGCAAGATAGTCTACATCAGTAAAAACGTCAGGATTAAATGGTGCTATTCCGCATTTTTCAAATCCTTTAACAATATTTAATGGTACAGCGGCTTTCATATATGCTTCTGCAAAGATTTTGCTGATTTGGAAAACAGATACTACTCGTCCTGGATTATTATTCATCCATTTTTCAAGCGCTTGATTATGGTACACACTCAGCGGATACATAACCGCAACGTCGAGCGGCTGCAATTTATGTGTGCAGTGTGGTGGCAGACATAAAATTGTGACGTTATTCTCTCTGGCTTTCAATATGACGTCCAAATTTTTAGTGTGGGATAGGTGGCCGTCCAGTATCAAAAGAGCGGGATCTTCAGCTGATGGTTTAGTATGGGCTAAAAAGTGATCAAACCATTGTGTGAACACTTCCATTTTCATCCAGCCTGATGAATTGCAAGCATACACTGATCCTGGTGGTGCACCATCCATTAATTCAATCTTCATTCTCACTCTACGAAAAATCAGCATCGGTGGTATGAAATATCCTCCAGCTGATCCGCAAATTACTGCAGTAGTTGTCTCACCTCTTTCAGCTGACGTTATTCTTGCTACCTGCTTTCGACCTTTCTTGGCAAAAACTTTGGTGTTTTTGGTTGGAACTGTGTTCAAACTTGTCTCATCCACATTATAAATACGATGGGGAGGAAATGAATGTTTCTCTTGAACGTTTAGTAAAATATTATAAAACTTGTTAACAACTGGCTTATTAAAAGCACGGGCACGGGCAGCTGACGTCGACTCCGGTGCGCGCATGGTGATGTCGGGATGTCTTTTTCGGAACCCCCTTAGCCAATCCTTACCAGCTTTGCCTGTCTCTGCAGAAAACGGATGTTTGATATTGTTTCTTTCGGCTAATTGATAAGCGAGTGAACGTATATCTTTAGTTGTTAACCCGTACATCCTGGATTCCATATCTTTAATATGTTCGCAGAGTTCCAACTCCTGTTCTTGACTGAATACTTGCCTTCTGCTCCCCAACACCTTGGCACCTCCAATGGCGTGTAGATTTTTTCCCTTAGCTCGTCTTTTTAAAGCCATAATCGGCACGGAGAATTGTTTACTGGCTGTTTTATACTGCATACCACGTTTCACAGCATCTAAAGCGTTAGTCATGGAGATTTCGCTCCAATTTTGGCGCGTAGTTTTTCTAATATAATTCCGCGGCATTGTTTCTGAAATAAAAAGAGTTACCAATTTCTAATTTCATATAAAACCATAACATCTATGATTTGCGCAAATTTAATATCCATAACTTAAATTATTCCTAACCAACTCAAAACAAAACAATAATTAAAAAGTGATACCTACAATGAAATTACAAACATTAAAGATAATAGGGCGAGTAAAATGATCCCTGGGATCATTTTGCCCTCCTACGAGAGGATCATTTTACCCCAAATACCTAACTCTAAAAAATATCAAATCATAACCTCATTGTATCAATTAACTTAAGAATATTCACGATTATATTGTTGAATTATATTGGAAACTAACACAAGCACTCATTACCTACATTAAATATACATATACTAAAACTACACGATATTGAATTAATGCTTACCTTACATCAAACAAGGCTATTTTCATTTCGTTTCAATAAAATGTTCCGTGCCGCTCACAACACCATTACACTTTGACAGAATACTAAACTAATGGCGGGAAAGGCGATTTTCACTCAAACTACTAGATGGCTCTGCTAAAATCGGTAAAACACAAGGTAATCGTTTTACCTCTAGGGATCGTTTTGTACCACTCTCCCCTACATATGGTAAACCTTCTGCTCTCCTTTTCTTGGCCACGTTTCTAGACCACTCTCCAGGATTGGGTTTACGCCAGCGTCTTAGAACGCGAGTTCTTTTAGCTACTTTGATAAGAACTTTTTCTAAAATCCAGCATACAACACTTGCGGATTCTAGAGGGATAAAATCATTTTGTTCCTTATTCAAAGAGTCTACATTAATGGAAACTGTACTTTCTGATTCAGAACTATCAGCCGCGTTTGCTTCAGCTATAAATTCAAGCACAGGCCCTTTCAAATCTTCTAATGTAAGCAAATCTTCGTCAGGTACGTAAGTAGGATCCATATCGGAGAAATCGCTACCACCAAAAATTTGTTCTAATTCTTCTTCGTCTGGGATAATATTATCTTCAAAGTGACCGTCATCTTTATCTGTAATAAATAGACATAAAATTATTTTAATAATAATTTATTTTTTAAAACAAGCTTCTTTGTCAGCCATGAGAGCCAGGAAATCATCTCAAATCAGAGTAGGTACACATCAAAACAAATCAAACGAACTTAAACACGATGGGTTTTTAATCATTATGAACGAGTAATTTATACGTTTCTATGACCACCTTCCGGCTTTATCGCCAGACCCTGTGAATGGCAAAAGATTCAAGTTTTTGACGAGACAAATCAATCGGACCCAAACACGAAGAGTTTATCACGGTGTAGTTTATGAAATCCCGTGGCCATCTTTTGTCTCCATCATCAGACCAGCTCAGTGGTACCAAAACATTGCATTTACATAAGTGTACCAAATTTCAGCCCAATCGGACACCAGCAAGTGGTTGAAATTGTAAATTTTGAACAGAAAAACAATCATAATAAAAACATTGCAAGTTAAAAAACTCGGGTCGCAGTGCCAGAACCCTGCCGACATATTATAGTGTATTTGCTAATACAGGGATTGTGGCTTTACAATTTGACTTAAGTGTGTTTTTCGACCAAACAAAAAAATTTAACCCCTTAATACGGCCCTTAAAATAATATTTTTTTTTCTTAATTGCAATATTATTATCAATTGACAATTTACCGTCAGCACCAAATTAAATACATCTTTTAATACTAACTCACTATCCACAATTTAGTATTTTCATAAAATTTGTAAGTTCGGCTCTGTCGGGCCGATTATATTAAAAATTTAGGAGCACGTTTTAATTACTACCGAAAGGTTAAATTTCAATTTTGAAATTATTCCGATAATTTTTTGGGTGTTTTTGGGCCCAAAAGTAATAATTTAAATCGTTAGTGACAGTTGATTTTATATTTTGTACTTACTTAATAGCATAACCGAAGAGCTATTGTAGATTAAACCAAAATATGTATAGAAAAGTGTATAAAAGCGTGTTAACAGCATAATAAAACTGAACAAAACCGTAGAAATTGTCATTTTAGTCGGTTGCAACTTTCATAACCTCAAAATTTTATCATAAAAATAAAAGTAACAAAAACCACTTACCAGAATCAGTTTTCTTTTTCCGTGTTGATCTAGAACTTCTTTCCATGTTGTGAAAACACAAAACAATAAAATCTATCAAAGAATCCGCCAATAAACTCGTTAAAAACAATTAATTGCGTTAGCGCATCGACTGTCAATCAGAACGAAAAGGCGCGTAATGGCACTAATGGCGAATTGTCAGTGTGCGATAGAAAGAGACAGACCGCATTGTTCATCAGGAAAAACCACATATTTACATTTATTATGTTTTGCCTGTACCGTTCATAGTAGCGATTTTTTCCAAAGCTTCACGCAGAACCAATTAAATGTTTTTATTGCTCTCTTGGTGAGATATTATTATTATCATGTCTGACTTAAGTTGTCTTTGTATGTTTTGCATGAAAACATTTTGTAAATATTTCTAGGTAAATGTACTTATTGTGTTTTTCATGGAGTAAACTTGCTAAAGGTGATTCTATTACTTGGTACTTTCACTAGCTTACTCAGAAACTAAGCTAGCTATCAGTTATTGGGTTTTACCAGTAGGAAGACCGTACTTTTCTGATCACATATCTATAATCAAGTCATTTTTGAGAAAAACTGCACTTATGTGGTTCTGCTTGTAAGCAGACGATATAATTATTAGAATCTGCCCTAATGATACAAATTAACTGATATTATACGCTTCTTTAGTTATTTTTAGGTTATTCACTTAATAATCTTAACCTGTTTTAAAATCACTTGCTTTATTTCTCTATGCTAAACAATAAATAATAATATCACCAGACCATGTACTTACCTTCAATTATTGTAACATCCATTATCCAAATATAAACACTGAATAATATTATAACAAAAATTGATACACATAAAATGCACTATTAATGACAAACAGCACAATGATATTAGTAATATTATTATAAAAGTTGTCTGCATAAACACAAAAGTTTAAGCGGCACAGTGGACTAACTGCACTTCGATACCTGAGTTCCATACTGCAACAACTAAAAAACTATAGTTTCGAGATATACTGATTTGAAAATTCTAACAACACGATTTTTCACATTGCAACCAAAGCTGCCTTGTAAAAGATCTCATATTATTTTCAATAATGCTCGCAAACCACATTAGTTGTCATATTAGTTAACTAAAATACACATTTTCTTTATGAAACTGGTTTAATTGACTTTTGATTGGAGTTGTTACTTTATTGCACTCAGTGTATATGCTACTTTCAATATAAAATGAAGCAACAATATGAAATACATTATTTTTATTTATTGTAGGAATACAGAAAATCATTCTTTTTTTAATAAACGAAACATTTTAAATAATACAAAATATTAATTATTACAAAAATATTTAAATGACAGATAATAAGTTGAATAATTTCGAATATACAACCTCTCCACCTTTCTAAATCCTGATATTAATTAGTCTTTTACTATATAAAGTGACTACAGTAAATAATAATTGTGGAAGGGTTTTATATTATTACAATATATTTAATTATTAAAATATTCAGTGGAGATATTAAATTTAGAGCTCATTAGTATCAGATTCTGGTTCAGAAGTTACCATGGAAGTCTCTAGATTTTTATAAAATGGCCAATGCACTTCTTTGATTGCATTCTCTTTGCACATTTCTAATAAGTCATGCTTTTTTGCTGCGGATATTGGGGGTGGTCTACTATAAGCGGGGGTTACTTTTGTTTCAGAAAATATGGAGTTGAAAGTGCTGGAACGCAAGCCTTTTCTAATTCTAATTTCTTTGAATTCTAGCTGATCGTAAGATGTTTTGTAAAATAATATTTCAGGATGATCTTTCTCAACTCTGATAATTTTTACGTGCTTCCAAATTACCTTTTCATTCTCAGTATTTTGTGTGAAATTTTTTCCAATTTTTGAAATTAATTTTTTGAAGTCTAAAATGTCGTTAGTGGAGATTTCGTCTACATTATAGGGATTTCCCCGCTTTTTAGCATTCCTTACCACAATAGACCACTGAGAAGGGACGTATATAGGCCCACTTTTCAAAACCCGCGTCTTCTCGCGTTCAATTGTAGCATGCATGCTATCACCTTCATTCTGGGTGTGGCCTACTATGAGAAATTTATGTGTAATGCTTTTAATATTAAAATTCTGGGTGCAGTATAGGTACATGCCGAAAATATATTTATTTTTATTTTGTCCGACACAATTGTCGGAATAAAAAATTAAATGTTCATTTTCATTGTTTTTAATGAATTTAAAAACACAACTGCAAATTTCATTTGCACCTCGTTTGGCGGTGGCCTCATGCCATAAATAACAATGACCCTGCTTATTTTTTATATCATAAATTGTGAAGTTATAAGTGGCGAGTTTTCGTTTGTAATAGAAGGAATTGACATCACCAGATGGAGTAGGCAAAACTGATTGGAGATCGTAACAATACACTTGTATTCCATCTGTTTCAATATCCTTAATTTTTTCCATTCTACTTAATTCTTTTTCTTTCATGTGCTTTTCAAATTCCTCTTTGATATTTTCTTTAGTTTCTTGGTTTGCATTCTTGTAATTTTCGCACAATGCACATTGATCCTTTTTCGGTGTATGAAAACCTATATTAGTTTCGGTATTAAGAATGTGTCTGTATGTTGACACTTTAGCATGTTTTTTGTGGTTATCTTGGCATCGTTCAACGTAAAGTCGGTACATTGTCTGGATATTTAAACTACCATCTATGTATTTTTTGTTGGTTCTAGCCCGACAATAATGTGACATGACTGTAGGAAAAGAATTGATATGGTTCCTAATGTCGTTTTTAATTTCTTCCGGAATCTTGTTCTTATTTGATTTTCCCCTTTGATCTGACTTAACCATCCCTTGGTTATCATTAGTGTATTTGCCATATGGCAACATACACTATTGGCGTCGGTCGGATGGCGGGACCTAGGGGTCGGACCAAAATTTCTCGACGTTTCATAACCTCCTAAACACTTTGGCACCATTTTTAAAAATGTTTATATATATGTATATATATATATATATATATATATATATATATATATATATATATATTTATATATATATATATGTGTACGCGCGATAACTTTCGAAAGAGTTAATTGATTTCAACGAAATTTGGGCCACGTGTTGAAATCCATCACCGCAAGAAGCCTATTTAAAATGGGCCTAATCGGGCCATTTTAAGGGTAGTTTTTAGGGGTTGAAAACTGTTTTTGGGCCCCAAAATACCGAAAAAATTCTCCGAATCGTTTCAAAATTGAAATTTAACCCTTTGGTAGTGATTAAAAAGTGTCCCCACAATTTTAATAAAATCGGCCCGACAGGACCGGATTTACAAATTTTATGAAAACACTAGTTTGCAGATAGTGACTTATTTATTGAAGGGTGTATTTAATTCGGTGTAGACGTTAGATTGATAATAATATTACAATTAAGAAAAAAATGTTATTTTAAGGGGTGTATTAAGGGGTTAAATTTTTTATTTTGTCCAAAAACAAACTTAATTTCACATAATAAAAGTATAAAACCACACGGCCCTATACAAGCAAATACACTATATTGTCGGCAGGGTTTTGGCACTGCGACCCGGGTTTTTTTTTTTTGATGTGGTGAATATTACTCGATTATTAACAGCTAGTGTGTTTTTGAAAAAAGTCTTACATACCTGAATTTGTTTATTTTCAATATTAAAACTGTATTTGAAATTTTTGGATCGGGTGCTTCCTGGCTTATTATGTCGATAAGTAGGGTTTATTTCACTCATGCAAGAATTGATGTAGACTCTCTGTGCGTCTATATTGCCCAACCCCCAGTAGTAATTAAATATTACCTTTCGTTCCTCAAAAGATATTTTTGAGAAACATTTTAATCGGCATTTTTCAGAACATACGTCTTTCATTTTCCTTTCACATACCTTTTTTCCTTTAGCGTTTACGTATTCTTGGCCTAAATTTCTCTTACTCTTTCGGATATTTTTATTCCATGCTTGGGACTTTTTTACTCTCTTTCTAACTAGCATTTTCTTGTTTCCCATTTCTTCGAAATTTTCATTCTCTTGAACATTATTCGTTTCGTCAGCTAGGACAGTGCTAGCATTGCTGGTTTCATCATCAGGAGGAATATAGTCTCTATCTTTGACGCTATCATCACTATCCACACCCTTAAAATCTTCAAATGAGGTATGAGATTCTTCAGAATTGACCTGTACTGTGTTGTAAATATTAGCAGAACTAACATTTAAGGTAGATTCTACTTCTACTGTTGTTTCAACATTAGGCATGAAGTCCTGCATATTTTTAAAATTTACACATTCTACGTTGTGTGTACTTAACACTGGCTGACCATTTTCAAAATTATCCTGTTGCATATTTTCCTCTAAAGAACTTGAAGCAGCAATGGTACACGATGGAACAAAATTCTTTGTTTCAAAAAATGACGTTTCAGGCTATAATGAAAATATTATTTTCATTAAATATTAATAATTCCGAATGAGCAAAATTGTAGGTATTATGTAAAAAAAATCAGTTTCAGTTATCTAGGTTTTAGTGAAAATACTATTATAGGATAACTGACTCAATATTAAATTATAAACACACATTTTTAAACAATGAATTTAGAGGTTAGAATTTTTCATTTCACTGTAGATATTAATAATATATACAACAAAATTACTTACCATGACTGCATTTCTTGTGTTCAACTCATTTTCAATTGCTATTCGAGCTATGTATTTTGTTCTGGACTCGAAAGGCTTTCTGGCAGAAATCGTTTTGTTATAATAATTATTGTCCATGTTGACAGTTGACATACACGTTTGTAACAAATACACAAACTGTTTGTTAACGTTGTTAACTTCTAGGACTATAGAGTAACAAGTCCGAGTTGTTACTGTATTACTAGAAGCATTTGATTTATTTGTAATTAAATATCAGTTCATAGTGTAACAAGTGGAGTTGTTGCTGTATGGAATAAGAAGATTTCATAATGCCAAATAGTAACCAGTACAATCTAGCGGGTATTTTATAAATTAAGAGTTGTTTCTTTATTTCACACTACAAATTCGAATATTACAATTCGAACTGACGGGATAACTCAAAAACGACAATTTTTGAGTTGTTACTCTATGGAACTCAGGTATCGACTTGGTCCACTTTGCTTCTGTAAGTTCCCACCGAATGTAAAATGCCAAAACTAGTATAGTGCTGCCATCTAGTAAAGCTAAGAATAAGGTGGTTTGATCCACTTTGCAGTTGATAGATACCAATTTAACGGTTTGATTTCTGCATTAAAACAAAAATCACATTTTTGTGGGTTAGTCCACTATTGCGCTTATAGCCTCAATTATTGTGTTGAAAATAAGAAATATGCGAGATTGCTAAAATACCTGTCATAGTAGATAAAACTTTCAGGTGGCAATGTTTCTACCAATTTGAAGAACCAAGACCCAGCTCTTTGTTGATAAGTGGAGTGGAGTTTTCCTCATAAATTACAATACAAAATCAGCTGATGTTGTTAAAACAAAGTTTTTAAGTCCAACCGATCGAGGTTTATTCTTTACATACTGTTTCAAATGACAGCGGCCGATAAATGGTATCATTTGTTCATCAATGGAAACAGTGACATGGTCACGAGGCAAACTAAGACACGTTTTTAAAGGTATCAATGATGGGTTGAACTTTCCATAATTTTTTGTCGTTATTATTTTGTGGAGGCATAGTGACAAAGATTCAGAACTACGCTCTCTCCCAACATATCGGCATTAGGATTCCTGGCAGCTTTGCCTTCATAAATATCGAAGTCAAGCAGATAACCCGTCTCTGCACAAGCTATTGCCCATACTTTGAAGCCCCTTTTGAGTGGCTTCATAGGCATATATTGCTTCAAAGTCGTTCTACCTTTGAAACCTATCATACTTTCATCTACCGATAAATACCTTGAGGGCGAAAATGCAGTCAAAAATTTGTTTTTCATGTGATTTACAACGGGCCGAATTTTGTACAATTTGTCAAAGTCTTGTGAACCCGGAGCAGGCATTTTGGAATTATCATTTGCATGAAAATACTTGAGTACCTTCAAAAACTTTTTCAAAGTAAATATATCGCTAATTCTATCCACATGACAATTGGAGTCTTTAGACCAGTATGATTTTAGTGTAGGCAAACGATGGAATCCCATAACAATAAGGGTACCTAAAAAAGCGTTTAGTTCGTCTGGATCAAGATCTAACGATTTATTTTCTTGTCTGGCGTATAAATTTGATTGTTTTACTAATTGTTCACACAACGATTCATCAAAAAAAAATTGAAATATGACACTGGAAAAGCATTTTCCATTTCAACATTACATTGTCTGACGATTTCACTGAACTAAAAAGTGTAGTAAAGTAACGGTGATGTCTGATCTTTAGACCAAGAAAACATTCTATTAGTAGGGGAGAACCACATGCCTTGAGACAGTTCGTACTTTGGGACATGCTAGTTTTAAACCATTCTCGACCATGCTTTAAGCTGAAAAATCAATGATAGAACTGATGGCAAAAACTCTGCTAAATGCAAATTATGTTCAGAATCCCAATCCGAATCATCTGCAGTTATAATAGCATTGCTTACTTAAGTAAGCCATACACGCTGCGGTCTACCGGAGAGGTTACCTGTACAGGTTTGCCTGCGCATGTCAGCCGAACGTCGGTAGCGTGTATGGGACGTTCCGGTGTACCGGCGGGGTCTTCAGTTCTTTTTGCGATGGCATCGATTGAAGACGATGACGCGCTGGCATTTTTAGGCCTTGCTTTAATTTTGAAGATAAAAGATACAAAAACAGTGAAAAGGAAACGAAAAAATTGGTGTAAGCATTGGTTATTGAAAAGGAAAACATATACTCATGTTAACTTATTGAATGAATTAAAATTTGAACCAAAAGATTTTAAAAACTATCTCCGAATGGACGAGAAAACATACCTCAAATTACTTGCAATGGTTACTCCTATGATAAAAAAGAAGACACAGTTATGAGAAATAGTATTTCTGCGCACGAAAGATTATCAGTTACATTGAGATTTCTCGCAACTGGCAGAAGTTATGAGGACCTAAAATTTTCAGCAATTATTTCACCTCAGGCGCTGGGAAAAATTATTCCTGAAACATGTGAGGCCTTGTATAAAGTTCTTAGAAGAGATTATTTGAAGGTGAGTAATTAAAACACTGTTATATATTAAGGATAATATTTATTGAAAAATTTACAGTTTTAATTATAAAAATACAAAAATTTAACTGTAATTATTCATTATCAACATTGAAATTATTAAGGAATGTCGCTGCGGACCCTGGAATCGACAGAACTACCTCTGTTTCACCGGGTTGATTTCCCGGAATTGTAGGTGTTGAAATTTGGGTAGAGTAGGAATTGCCTTGGGGACTGTTGGGTAGATGGCTAGTTTGAAATGATTGAGAAGGATGATCTGAATATGGACTGTTGGGAAATGTAAGGCAGGGTGGACTAGGACTTCCGGAAGAAACAAAACTTACAGGGATATATGTCCTATTGGAAGTAGGAGAGGATTGATACACTTGTTGTCGATATTGCTGAGCAGGAACATAGCTTCCTTGATTTTTTCTCAAAATATCTCTCATATTAATATACGCGTGCTCGGGAGTGAGGTGTCCTATTTCGGCTTCAAAAAGTAAATCATTTATAAGTTTTTCTGCGACTAACATTTGTTTCGCATCTAAAGCCCTCAATTTTAACGCCACATTTTTTCCAATAATATCACAGCGATCTTCTGTTGAAATTGGACGAGGACGTTTAAAGTGATCTCGTACCGTTTCCAAAACTTCATCAGCTATGCTTTCATCGTTTCTTTTTGGTTTAACAGGTTTTGGTGGGCGAGATGAATTATAATATGACGATGTCGGTCGGGCCTCGTTATTGTCTGTAGATACACCAGAATATTGTTTATCTGCAGTTGAAGAATCTTCAGTGTTGTCTGTCTGGAAAAAAAAAATATTTTGATACATTTGTTCTAGCATAAAAAACTAGCTACTTATTCAATAATGATAATGCTATTGTTTTTATATTTCAGTTTCCTACATCTGAAGAAGAATGGAAAGATATAGCAAAGATGTATGATGAACGATGGAACTTTCCTCATTGTCTTGGTGCAATAGATGGGAAGCACATAGCGATTGTTCCACCGGCTAATAGTGGATCGTATTTTTATAATTATAAAGGACAACATAGTGTGGTACTTATGGCAATTGTTAATGCAAAATATCAATTCGTGTACATAGATGTTGGCATGAATGGTAGAATATCCGATGGAGGGGTACTACAAAATACTATATTTTTTGAAAAATTGGAAAATAGTGATTTACATATTCCAAGCAGTGAGACGTTAACAGGAAGTAACCGAAATTTACCATATGTATTTGTGGCAGACGACGCGTTTCCATTACGCCCCGATATGATAAAACCATTTCGGCAGGCAGATTTAACATCACGAGAAAAAAAAATTCTGAATTACAGATTATCTCGAGCCAGGCGCACTGTTGAAAACGCTTTTGGGATACTGGCATCACGATTTTGGATATTTTATACTCGTATAAATTTAGAACCCGAAAATATAGATAAAATAGTGAAAGCATCGTGTGCATTACATAACTTTTTAATTGAGCACTCAAAAAGCTCTTATGCACCTCAAAAATGTTTCTATCGAGAAAACTCTGAAAATGGGACTATAATTTCTGAAGGATACAATACACAAAATAGTACCATGGAAAACTTAGAAAGAAGAAACCCAGGAAATACTTTGAACAACGCGAAGATTGTCCGAGAAAATTTTATGAATTATTTTAATCAGGAGGGAAGGGTACCATGGCAAGATGATAATGTAAATTAAATTAGGCTGAAACGAGCGAAGTAGTTCTAAATTGTTATAAGGTTTAAAAAAATACTGTTGAAAGAATCGTTCTCACCGATGGATACAATTCACAAGACTCTAACATGGAAAATTTAGAGCAACGAAACCCGGGAAATATCAATGCTACAGCAAAAAACGTTAGAGAAAATTTCATGCACTACTTTTGTGGCGAGGGCAGACTAGTACCATGGCAAAATTATTTTATTAATTAAAGTGTTCATTTTTTTTTGTTAATATTTACCCAAAAAATAATTTACCTCAATAAAGTAGACATATGCTAAAATATATAATAAATACGTCTTTTATTAACTTACCTCAGAGAAATCTTCCTCATCAGGATCCAAGTTCGATACGGAAGTCCTTGGCGTTTCTTGGTCACCAAGAAAGTCAAATTTTTGGTAGTACCATAGCTTAGGATGGTACACTTCGTCAGCCGATGCTCCAGACTTCATGGATTCTTCATACTTCTTCTTTTCTTTTCTAACGTTGCTTCGTAAATTATTAATTTTTTTGACGACTGCATCTTTATTGGCGGTATGGTCTATTTCTTTCAGCTTTTCTATCAATTTTTTATAAGCTGCCTCCCTTTTTCCACGATCGTGGTATTCTTTGCTCTTAATTCGCCATAGGCAGGGCTCAAGTTTATAAAGTTCTATAAACTCGGCTATTACTCTATGTTGCTCTTCAGTACTTAACGCCATTTTATAACAAAATCTATGTACAAACACGTGCTTTCAGTACAAAATTTGATAGAGAACTGAGACCTGTGCAAGCTTGTCGGCACACACGCATAGGTACATCGTACGGTGTCACTCAAAAGAATTGTTTTTCGATCTTGCACCGGTCGCCTGTACAGGTTAAAAAAACTGCACAGGTCTAGATCCATACACGCTCCGGCCTACCTGCGCAGGCATGTCTGTGCAGGTAGACCGTAGCGTGTATGGCGTACTTTACCGCCACAACACACGTACTTTATGAAACACAAGTGCCGACAACACTTGGGTGCATTCAAAACATACGAGTAAGATCGTAGCAACTTGTGGTGCCAGCATAAGCACACAAGTTCGATCGGGAAAAAATATTTTATTTGTGGTTCGAAATCGGAACCACTGGTACACAAAGGGTTAAAGTACCACTGAGAATTGTAAGGACTCGTTTCAGGAATATTTATTATAAAGATCTAAAAATAAAATGAGCAAAAAATAATAAAAAAATAACAAATTTCAACTGAAAATCATACATTAAATTTATTTTTCAAACTTGGATGTCGTGGTATTCGGCAAAACAATTTTTTTGGGATTTGCACATGATTATTCGTTACAAACGGAACATTTAGAAAGAGGACGAGACTGTATGGTTCTGTTAGAACAAAATTCGCAACGGCCTCTCTTTTTTGAAAATTGCACCCAATGGTTTCCGCGGTTCCTTAGTCTCAGGTCATCAGGAACACTATTTTTGTATTTAACTTTTGTGCAAAGACTTTTGCATTTCCTATAATTTTGTTTCATTACCATCAGACCTCTTGTCACACTTCTTCTATAATCAAGAAGAGACATTTTTTCAACAGAATGACAAATTATATACGAATTAACAAACGTAACATCTAAATGCAAAAAATATGCGATGCCACCATTTTTTGGATTTACGATCAACCCTATATAATAGTCGTAAATAATCTACGTGATCCACACCGCCCATATTTTAACAGTAGTCGTTTACTACAGCTAGCGCAGAAATATTTGAAATTTTACAATCTCTTTGCTTCCTATAGATACACTAGTTTCTTCAGTTCAGAAGAAACTAGTGTATCTACACTAGTTTGTTCAGTTCGATGGAAGTTGGAACAAAACCTGACCACTTAAGTGTCCCTTCCATTGAAAATATACGATATCCTAATTTGTGGATTTATAATCGTAATCGCCTTTATTCATTTTTTATCCTCTACAAACTTTGGTGTATCATGTCTGTTTTGGCGTATCGTACCACATGCTAGTATGTTTTCAATTTTCAATCTTTCCAGGAGTCTTACAGTGGTGAAAAAGTTATCAAAATATATTATTCTAAATGTCCCCCATACTTTTGTCATACTCAACACAACTCTTTCGCATAAAGTGTATGACTGATATTTTTATTCAACTGCGGTGTCCTTTCTTTCGTAAATTTTAAATTTAAGTATATAGCCATTTTGGTCCGCCAGCACCCACATCTTGTAACCCCTTTTCATCATAAGTGACGTCGCGCAAGAACTTAATCGAACGCGAGATTATTATTCATTAGTTTTTTAATTGATTATTATATGCACTTCTTAAAGGTAGAAAGTGTTATAAAGAAATAAACGAATATCAGTTTAACCCGCCAGCACTCGCGCTTCAAGAAATTACATCAGCACTCGCGTGTAGAGCATTTTGCTCACGTTTATGAATGTCAATAATGCAAGTTTTACCAAAAAATATTAATAGAAAAATATTTTATTAAATAAAATACACATTATTTATTCTACAAAATATATATTCAAAAAGTTAACAATATTAATCTTTTTTATTTTAATTAACTCTGTAGCAAGCATAGCTCTGGCCGAGTTAAATAGGTCGGTTTCCGCGAACCCTTTTAGATAATTAACCTGTAAAATATATTAGTATTGATATGTTTTGCAAAAATCATCTTTGTCATAATTTAAATCATTTTTTATAGTTTTAAGAGTGTAATGGTACGTTTACACCAGACACTTATTGCACGATATTTATGTCGGACACTCATTTTTGCTAATGTAAACAGTGAAAAATTTCTGTCTGACATATGTATCATGGGTGCGATTACATTTGACAATTCTGTCTGTACATTTATGTCAAGTGTCTGGCGTTAAATCGCATGGACCGTTTATACTCGCCTTCTAGTACTAGAAGTTAATACTGTCCGACATATCTCGACGTTCTCAAATTTGCAATAAATATATTAATAGTTTATACTTACCGCATATATTTGTGTCGTACACATCTGCCTTCTCAACGAAACCTGTATTGTGTTGCTTTATGATGAAACTTTCAAAAAGAAAAATTGCTGCAAGTGTGATTATTTTGGATATGTTAAAACAAAAAAGAAAAAAACGTGCTGTATGGGTTCGAGAATGGATTTTAAGACGTGAAGAACAAGGTGCCTACAATCAATTAATGCGTGAACTCAATGTCGAGGAACCATCGCAATTTTTAAATTTCGTACGAATGAAGCAGACTGATTTCGAAAGCTTAGCTAGTAAAATCAGTCCTCTTGTATTTAAACAAGACACAAAATTAAGAAAAGCGATTAGTGTTAGAGAACGACTTGCTGTCACTTTACGATATCTAGCATCAGGTACGTAGTACATACTTTGGTATGGTTTATTTTGAATAATAATAAATAATAATAATAATTATAATAAGGTATTTGGTAAGAAGCCAATAATATAAAATTGATTTATTAATTTTATATTATTGGCTGCTTACCAAATACCTTATTATAATCTGTTTACCAGCCGTACTAACTTCATAATAATAATAATAATAAAAAACAAGAAAATTTCTGCATTGTCCCCCCAAAAAGTTACCATTTTGCTAGCTGTTCTGTGAGTTTAAGCTAAAGAGAAACATTACGCACAAAACAGCAAAATTAGGAAAATTTGCAAAAATTTATCTTATTTTTTTTCTTATTTGAAGTAATTAAACCGCATTGATTAATTATAATAAATTTCATTTATCAAAGTTTAATATAGTACATTTTTATAGGTGACTCTTATGTCAGTTTGAGTTATTTATTTAGAATACCAAAATGCACAATAAGTTTAATTGTTCCTGAGGTATGCAGAGCCATAATTGCAGTTTTAAAAGACGAATACATCAAGGTAAGATTTTATTCAAATACATTTAAATACAATAAACTTTCTTACATATTTTCATAGCTTTCTGTTTCTGACTGTAAGTATGACACTAAAGTTTGAACCGGCGACAGTTCAGGAGTATTTGAGTTGTCTGTATTTTCAGAAAATCTAGCCTTGTAGTTTTTTGAAGCAGCGACATTCACATGTTGTTGCTGATTGAATTGTTCGCAACTATTTGAGTAGTCGGTATGTTCAGAAAATGAAACAAGTGAACTGGGATTACTGTAATAATTTGAAGCAGCGGCACTGAAACGTTGCTCTTCTTCCGTATTTATATCTAGTATAACCTGTTGAAGTTTTCTTTTCATTTTCATGCGTAAATACTCAGAAGAAACGCTTCTCAGTTCAGAAGCTATATATTTGCCAAAAATATCGTACTGATCCTCTTCTTCATTTAAAGCACTTATAGCTCTTTTCATAAGTAATTCGTTTTTTTTTCATCCTCAGTTTTATTTTTCTTTCTGTGAACAATTTGACTTTCTTGGGTTTTGGGTACAATAGGAACATTATCACTCTGTTCTAATTGATTGTCATATTGTATTTCATGTTCAATTTCGCTTTCATTCACATCATCCTGCAAAAAATAGAACTATTTCTTCTAAAAGGCTTGTTTCTACTGTAGTCATAAACTAGTCAAATTATTTTTTAAGTAATGTAGTTTGTGTATACTGTAGACATAACCTAATATAAATAAGTAATTGATGATTATTTTTTTACAGGCACCGACAACGCCCGACGAATGGAACAGTGTTAGCAAAAATTTTGAATTGAAGTGGAACTTTCCAAAGTGTTTGGGTGCTATTGATGGTAAACATGTTGTTATTCAAGCGCCTCAAAATAGTGGCAGTTATTACTTTAATTATAAGGGGCAACATAGTACAGTCTTAATGGCCATTGTCGATGCTGAATATAAATTCCTTGTCGTGACAGTTGGTTGCAATGGAAGAGTGTCTGATGGGGAAGTGTTCAGAGCTACTGGAGTTTCACATTTTATGGATACTGCAGCCAAAACACTGGAAAAAACGCCTCTCCCAGGAAGGACGTTATGTGTGCCATCTGTTTTTGTAGCTGATGATGCATTCCCTTTGCAGCCACATATAATGAAGCCATATTCGTTCAATAGTCAAGGTTCCATGAGAATTTATAACTATAGAATTTCTCGGGCAAGGAGAATAGTAGAAAATGCTTTTGGTGTAATGTCCAGTGTATTTAGAGTATTGAGAAAACCGATTCTCCTTGCTCCAGAACGAGTTGATTCTATAATTATGGCTGTTTGCTGTTTACATAATTATTTATTGTCTGGCAAATCTGCAAATGTATATGCTCCAGTAGGCACATTTGATGAAGAAAATTCTCAAACAGGTGAATTACTACATGGAAATTGGCGAAATCACGAAGGATCTACAGAAAATTTGCTACCACTAACACAACAAGGCAGTAATAACTACTCAAATAACGCAAAAGAAATACGAGAAGAGTTTAGAGAATACTTTGTTAGCCCCCAAGGGGAAGTTTCTTGGCAATACAGATTAATGTAGCCAATGAGATAACTTTTAAATAAAGATATTATAATAAAAAGCAATTTGTTTTACCGTTGATATATTTCCTATCGCTGATCTGCACACTGAACCACTTTGTAAAAACAAAAGTGACTTGAAGTAAGGCCATTTAGAAACATATAATTCATCTGTTCCAGTCCCTGTTTTTTTCTTCGTTGACTTTTTTAATTCACTATTAAATTGATTTCTTAGGTTATGTAGCTTTCTGTTAACTTCCTCTATTGAAATACCAAATTTTGAGGCAATTTCCATTGCAGCATTGCGTTTCTTTACTCTATCTCTGTAAAGCTTACTTTTAATATCCCACAGTTCGGGTTTACTTTGATACATGTCAATCAGTTCATCAATTTCACTTTTTAACCACTCTTTTTTATCCATTTTTCCGCACGACACTTATTTCGTTTACAAAAAGTAGACGGCTGGTCAACTAATGCGATTTCTGTCGTGCGAGTTCCCGCTTGTAAAAAATCAGTGTTTACATTTACACGTATAGAAGTGTCGGATATTTTCCTGTAGTCAGCAGATGTGTACGACACAAATACATGCGGTAAGTATAAACTGTTCATACATTTATTGCAGATTTGAGAATGTCGTACATATATTCACACGATAACTTCTAGCAATTTCTAGGCGAGTATAAACGGTTCATGCGATTTAACGCCAGACACTTGACATAAATGTACAGACAGAAGTGTCAAATGTAATCGCACCTTAATAGATATAATTATATTAATTTAATACCACTTCTTTCGTAACATTTCCCGTCATTTTTGTTTCCATCAATTTAATATCGTCAATGGTTTCTAGTGGAATTTTTATATCCGGTATGTTTAAAGTCTCCACTCTACCGTAAGTTTTTGTAGATGTATTTAATTTTAGCATTGTTTCAATGGTACATAACTTTCTATAAATTTTTTCATTCCATAAGTCTGAAATTTAATCAGATTAGGTTAATAATAAATGAATAACTCTTAATTAATTAGAAACCAACAGAATATTATACTAACCACATTTACATGACTGTGAGTTTCCCACACTCGTTTCTGCCCCACCTAATAAGCTGTTATGTGGGACATGATTTGATGACAATTGATGATTCGTTTGTTGATCTATCAGAGGCGACTTCGGAGTTGAAAGAATTCGATGCATTTCTTTAGACAGACTATTGTCATTAATTTTATTGTTCTTTTGAATATAATTTGGATTTGGATCTGATAATATAAAAGTATAATTAGTAAAATTTTTGTTTAAAAAATGACGGGTTTGAAATTCAATGTAATCGAATTTCTAAAATATTTACCATCAGACCATTCTTGTCGCGAGTAAAGGTGCGGGCAAAGTGTTCTTCGCAGGCGATTTCTTCAGAAGAGACTGGTATATTTGATGATACCTCCTCGATTTCCCGAAA
Organism: Venustoraphidia nigricollis; assembly: GCA_034508555.1. Classification (NCBI taxonomy): domain Eukaryota; kingdom Metazoa; phylum Arthropoda; class Insecta; order Raphidioptera; family Raphidiidae; genus Venustoraphidia; species Venustoraphidia nigricollis. The sequence continues at coordinate 914,528 of JAVRKA010000093.1, read as the reverse complement.
TTTGTTTAATTCGAAATTTAAATTCGTAAATTTACAAGAAAACGTAGAGCTTTTTTGATTGCTGCTTGCGACGCTTCCTCCAATGATCCAACTTAGTTTAGTTTTTTGCAAAATTACATTCGGGTGTTTGGGATGAATTCCTTGAATTTGACCTACGGAAAGTATCGATACAGTTAGGCCTGAGCTTAATAGGATGTCGACTTCCTGAGGTTTGTAATATTCAGGATCTGCTAATTTTATGCCTTTAGGAATACGCAGATTAGACGTATCTACTTGTTCCGGCGGTTGCAAACTTCCAATGTTGCTTACTGTCAAAAAAGATAATGCTAGAGAATATCCATTTATGCGTGACTTGAATTTGGCGGTTAATAATGAATTAGTGGTGGTCGTAGTGTCCCCAATGGCGTTGATTTTTACTTCGCATTTTTTTACTTGAAGACCTAATTTTCGAGCAAATCTAGTTGTCATAAAATTTGAACTAGAGCACGTGTCCAATAAAGCTCGACATCGGTGAGCTATGCCATTCTTATCTAATACTTCAACCACCGCAGTAGTTAATAAGTCTATTGCGGGTCCACTGGTCACAAATACACTAGGAGGGCTACCTTCCGTAGGGGAAGTGAGGGTAAGATGACGAAGGTAAGAAGAAACATTTTTTTTTTACTTTTGTTTTTATTTATTGTAACTTAACAGTGTTTAAATTCTACACTAATATGTAATCTTTAATTTACATATGTTAATAAAAGAAAAAAACTTGCATTAAAAAAATAAAAAAACAATAAAGAATAGAGTGCATTTTCGTCAACTTACCCCATAGTACGGCTAAAGCTACGTTTATACTAGAGATTTATTTCATGATAGAAATCTCAACTATCGGAGATATTTTTCTTGATGTGTTTATACTATGACATAAATGTGAATGAATAAATTGCTTGACAGTCTGGTTGAGAAAAAATGTCGATATAAGTGTAGCATTGTGTTCAGACCAGAGGTAGAGAAATATGTCGACACTTTATTCTCCACATGTCCACAGTTTTGATCATCATGCCTTGCACTAAACGCCAGGCGGCTGCAATAATAATTTTATTATTGCATGAAAAAAAAAGAAAGAAAAGGAAAGTTTGGGTGCGAAATTGGTTGTTGAGAAGAAGTGCCCTAGGAGCTTACTCACAATTATGCAATGAATTGAAAATTGAAGACCCAATACAATTGCAAAATTTTGCAAGAATGTCTTCAACGGATCTCGACGAATTAGTAAATCTAGTTGGGCCATTGATTGAAAAAAATAATACCAAAATGAGAGAAGCAATTTCAGCTTCCGAAAGAGTGCTTGTCACGTTAAGATATTTAGCAACAGGTAAGCAAGTCCCTATTTCTAAATATATCTACATATAATAATAATAATAATAATGCGTTTAACGTCCGTTTCTCGACTTTGTCATAACAGACGCCATTCGCACCATTACTATTTTTCATTTTACCACTTCCCGTTTTTTTCTACATTTTCCGCATTGTCTAGGCGCATTGGACGGCAAACACGTTACTATTCAAGCAGCGTCAAACTCCGGAAGCTATTATTTTAATTACAAGGGGTTTCACAGCATTGTACTTTTGGCCTTAGTAGATGCAAATTTTTTTGCTGCCAGTGGAATGCCTGGTATCATTCAGAGAAGTAGCAAAAATCTACCAAAGACACCCTTGCCTGGACGTCGACTAGCTATACCCTATGTGACTGTTGCAGATGATGCGTTTCCCCTCCAAGAGTATATTATGAAACCTTACAGTACAATAAATACACCAGGCCCTGCAAGAATTTATAATTATAGGCTTTCGAGAGCACGCCGACTAGTCGAAAATGTTTTCGGTATATTATCAAGCGTTTTTCGTGTATTACGAAAGCCGATACTTCTGAAACCTGAACGAACAGATTCTGTAACATTAGCTGTGTGTACACTGCATAATTTTATGATGACAAAAAAATCTTCAAGAAAATTTTATGCACCAGAAAATGTATTTGATAGAGAAATTGATAATGGCGAAACAGTACCTGGTAGTTGGAGACTAGAAGGATTTCCAGAAAATAATTTATTGTCAGTACCTCAACAAGGTTCCAATAATTATTGTCATACTAGCAAGGAAATTCGAGATGAGTTTAGAGATTATTTCAACTCTCCAGAAGGAGAAGTTCCTTGGCAGTACAAGTTCATATAAGTAAAAAGGACATAATAATATCTACATAGCCGTAAATAAAAAATAAATAAATAAATGTTTCTTTTACAAATGACCAGAAAGTTTATTGAATTGAATATTATTTTTAATGCTCTTAATGTTTTCATATTTTATAAGAAATAATGCACGTTTAATTTGTTTTCAAAAATAACTAAGTATGTACTTACCACATTTCCAATTGTTTGTCGCGAGTTTTGCTCGTGGTCAAAACGTTGATTAAAAAAAATATAATTTATTATTTTTATTACTTATTTATTAATGTTCTATTTATTTATTATTACATTTGTCTTACAAAAAAACTTAATATTAATTAACCAAAATGGAGATATGCGCTCCCCAGTTTAGTTGTTGATCCAAAGTCGTTTATTACCTGAATGCCTGTCTTTTGTTTTATTCATACTCATCAGAGCTAATCGGTTTTCTTATCACCGGATATTCTGAGATTATAATATATGTTAAAAGTGCGATCTGTCATGTACCACATATCATATACATATATAGTTACATATCCTGACACATATAACTCCTCCGCCGTTAAGAAGAAAACTACATGAGGAGTTTTCTGAGAAATTAAAATAAAAATTTAATTTTAAATTTATTAGACAGAACTATGCATTCCAACATTAAGATCTCTTTGTGTATCAATTTCTTCTTGCTTGTTTTTGATAAAATGGTAGACAATAGACTTACGTTTATAAATAACATATGCAATTAATGCTAATATTATAATAATGTAAATGGGTATAAAAGAAAATTTCATGAGCCTTTCCGATAAATCGATTAACTCAGTTGGATCTTCCTGTATATCCATATTCAACTTATGTATTTCTGTTAATTTTATTTTATCTAACATAATAGGCTTATAGCTATTATTAAATCTATAATTATGAATATTAGGCATTATAATAGGAATCTCGAATTTATTTTGTTGATTGTTGATATAAATTTCTTCATTAATTTTCATATTACAACCTTGCGGTAAAATGAGAAGGTTTGTTCCTTTTGTTGATATGTTATCTTTACAATTAGAATGAATTTTTTGCGTGTTTTTATTTATAATTAAATAATGTTTTTCGTCCACAATTTCTATCAAAGTTCTGTTAGAATTGATTCTTACAGGTAAGAGTTTACAATTTACTGATTTTTCGTGTACAATAAGGTTGGGTATACATTGTTCATCAATTTGATTCAGATGTACATATGTATCACAATAATTTATTTTACCAAATTTATAACATGGTTCGGCATGAAACCAAAAATGTTCTTTATTAAGTGTAATGAAAGGTTTATTAGGATACAATATCATTTCGTTTTGATTTGGTATTGGTAGCAATCTATATTGCGTAAATGTTTCAGAATAAGCTAATGGGAATTTTAATACAAAATATAGTATAGAGTCCTTAATGTATGATACAATTCGTACAATAGAATAGTAATTGTCTATATCATCAATAGGTAACGGTAAATTATTTTCACCGAAAGTTTTCGACATATTTTTCAAAATTGAAAACAATTCATTAGGTTTTATTAAACTATTATGTAGTACATGTTGTCTAGCAAAAGTTATAGACTCTGCTATTTCTAACAAAATATCACTTATCAATTGAACACTTTCTGCCATAGTGTTAAATATAATCAGCTGACTGAATTCAGTCGATAACATATCAAATTTAGCATGCAAATCTAATAAATCGTTGTTTATTCTGATTTGATTTCTGTTTAAAGTTAAGACAGCATTATCATATTTTTGGATTAATTCTTTGTTAAGTTTGGTTGTGTTTTTTGAGTTTTGAATGAGAATATGTTGATTTAATTTTAATTTTGTTATTTCTGAATCATAGCGTTCAGCATCTTTTTCATCTAGGTTTCCAGTGACGAATTTAATTCCTGATCCTAAAAGGTTTAACAGTCCTCTTTTAGATCTAGTGTGTCTTAAAAGAATTGAATAAAGTTTGTCAAAATTAACATTAATTTTCATTTTCATTATATCAAGAAATTGTTGAAGTTGAACATGTAATAAAGTAACATTTTCATTTTTATCAAATTGTGCAAATTTAAGCGTTTGGTTTAACGAGATTAAATGTTCTTCTATTATAGTTAAATTATAATAATGAATGGATTCAAAAAAGGACTTGAATAATTTACTTGGTCCTAAAGAAAAAGGAAGTAACCCTGGGTTTTCATTTAAGTTTTGAATTTCTATCTTCTGCTGAGTTGTTATCCTCATTGTCCTGAAAACGTAAAGGTTTCTTTATCTCTTTTTTATGATACGTTTCCTCTTTATTAGTTTTAGGGTTTAATAATGTTAATTTTGTGTTAGTTTGTTTTGTTATTTGTCGAGAATTTGAGTTTCTCGGTTTACTTTTAATGCGTGGGTCTAGTTTTAATCTAACCGTATCTGTCTCGTAAATTATGGGTTCTTCTCTGGTTTCGTTCGCTTTACTTATGTATTTTTCTTTATTACGTTTTAACTTTTCGTGAATGTTTTTATATAATTCTACTAGTTTGGATTTTGTATCATCTACATATGTGTTCATGAAATGTTTATTAATTTCAAATTCATTTATTAAATTCGATCTATCGTGGTTGATAATATCATAAGGGGCGTAACCTGTTGATGAGTGAATAGAAGAGTTATAAGCAATTACCGCAAACCTTATAAGGTTTTGTCTTTGTGGGAATTTGGATTCTAATAACCTAATGTGTTCTATAAGTGTACTATGAAATCTTTCAATAATACCATTTGATTCGTGGTGTCTCGCTGTGGTTTTATGCGATTTTATTTTTAATAAAGATAGGAGTTCTAGGAACAAGGTGTTATTGAATTCTAGAGCACTGTCAAATCGAACAACATTTGGGGTTCCGTGATGTGCGAAATATTTTAGAAGTTCGTCATTTAAAATGGAGGTTGTATTAGATGTAATCGGATAAGCTTGACCATATTTAGAAAAATCGTCGATTATTGTAAGGTATTTCTGTTTGTTGTACTGAAATATGTCTATCGATATAACATCAAAAGGATAGCTAGGAGTGGGTGTTATTTCTAAAAAAGGTTTAGCAGGGTTTCTCTCATATTTTAGTTTTTGACAGGAATCACAATTGTTTATGAATTTAGTGATGTGATTTTTCATATTGATCCAATAATATTGTTTAATCAAACGGTTATAAGTCTCATCTATACCTCTGTGATTAGTTTTACCAGTGTGGTATTGTGAAATTATTTCTTCCTGTTCTGTAATTTGTTCAACATCTGTTACCTTGTTTCTACAAATTCGGATGTTATAAGAGTTGTTTTTAAAAGTATTTTGCAATAATGTGACAATTGTTTCTGTATATTCCGGTTCTTCTATATACATGGCTATTGTTTGGTTGGGCTTAACAAATTGCAAAAATAAACAGATTAAATCGTTTTCTAAACTTTCTTTGTTCAGATAAAATTTATATCTAGTTTTCTTTTTGTCGTATAAATGGATTATTTCGTGATCTTAAATTAAGACGTTTTTTATTGTTATGAATATTTGAGTTGAGAAGTTATTTATTGGTAAGTCAGAATAGGGTATCGTTAAAATGGGATCTTCTAAATTAGAATGTTGAGATTCTGATAGATTTTCTATGGGGGGTAAATTATTTTCTCGAGAGGTCGAAGGTTGATTTATTTCATTATCAATTACGTTAGTTTCAATAATTTCTTCTATTTCTACAGGTGGATTATCTGGTAAAAGTGCTAAGAGTTCATCGTCTGTAATTTGGGGTAAATCGTCGATATTTATTATCATTGAGTCACTATCAATGGGGACTTTGTCTATTTCTCGTATATTTATTTCAATTCGTGATAGGGCATCAGCATTCGAGTTAAGTTTACCTTTTTTATAAATTATGTCAAAATCGTAATCCATTAATTTAATCTTCCATCGCATTAGTCTAGAATGAGGTTCTTTAAGACTATGTAAATAAGTTAGTGGTTTATGATCTGTTATTAGTGTAAACTTTCTGCCGAAAAGATATGGTCTAAATTTATTTATTGCCCAAACTATTGCGAGAAGTTCTTTCTCTATCGTACTATAATTACGTTCATGATCATTAAGAGTTCTGCTTATGTAGGCGATAGGTTTATCTTTTCCTACGGGACCTTGGGATAAAACAGCACCAAGTGCGAAGTTACTTGCGTCGGTTGTTAATAAGAAAGGTATATCAAAATTTGGATGAATCAATACTGGGTCATTGGTTAAAATATTTTTACAAATCTCAAAAGCTTTTATAAATGCTGGATTATGATCTACAGAAGTATTTTTTTTCAAACACTGTGTCATAGGTTGTGTAATTTTTGCAAGATTGGGAATGAAACGCCTATAATAGCCTATTAAGCCTAAAAATGCCTTGATCTCTTTTTGCGTCTTTGGTATTGGGTACTTTTGAATAGCACTGATTTTTTCTGGGTTTGGCTTAATACCTTCTGGGGTAATCACATGACCTAGGAATGCGACTGATTTTCTAAGAAATTCGCTTTTGTCTAATTGTATCTTTAGATTTGCTTTTCGTAATCTTTCGAAAACAGTTTTTAAGTTTGTTATGTGCTCTTCTAGAGAAGATGAAAATACAATAATGTCATCCATATATACTAGGCATATATAATTTTGAAGACCTCTTAGGACATTATCCATGACACGTTGGAACGTGCTTGGAGCATTTTTTAAACCAAAAGGCATACGTGTGAATTCATAATGCCCATTTTCTGTGATAAAAGCTGTTTTCTGAATATCTTCGGGGTCCATTTCTATTTGATGAAAACCACTGGTTAAATCAAGTGTAGTAAAATACATTGATCTGCCCAGCTTGTCTAAAATATCCTCAATATTCGGTAAAGGGTATTTATCAGGGATAGTTTTTTCATTTAATCGCCTGTAATCAATTACCATACGCCACTTTTTTATTCCACTAGCATCGTCTTTTTTGGGAACTACAGGTATCGGAGATGACCATGGCGAATGACTTGGTCTAATTATATTTTGATTTAAGAGTTTCGATATTTGATCCTGTATTTCTATTTTATGGACGTGGGGTAATCTATACGGTTTTGAATAAACTGGTACTTCATCTGTGGTTCTAATTCTGTGTTTTACGTCATTTGTGAATGATAAAGACGTTTCGTTTGTAGACAGAATGTCGAAATATTTGCAGCAAAGGTCATTTAATTTTTGTTTTTCCATGGGATTCAAATGTTCAGTTCTAATAAGTTTTTCAACTTCTCGATCTAATTTTTTTCTTTTTAAGAGATGTTAAGTTATGAATTTCGAAAATATTTTCATTGAAAGTTTGAAATTTAAATGGTTCAGTCATTTTAACATGGTATGGTTTGTCATTATTATTGGTTAATTCTATAGTGACTAAATTATTTTCTACTTTGGCTAACATTGGAGATGTTTTAATTTTTCCGATTGTTTGACAGTCAATGAACACTTCTGTGTCTAAAGTATTTAGCGGAATTTTACAAATTTTGGAAGTTTTCGCTGGTATTATATCTTCGTATATAATAAATTGTCCAGGCTTAAGAAAATGAATGGGTAATTTTATTTGATCAGGGGTGGTCAAACAATTATGTTGTAGGTCAAGTTGAATTTTTAATTTTCTTATTGCATCTAGTCCGAGAATGCCATCAAATATAGGATGTGCATTTAGCAACAAAAATTCTAATTCAGTTTTATTTTGTTTGAATTCGGAGAATGCAGGAATTGATATTTTTCCATTACCTTTTATCGTTTTTGATAGGGCAGTTACCGCATAATCGTAATTTTTAATATAATTTTGAAAATAGTTTTGAGCTATTTGGGGATTTAGAAATGATCTAGTTGCACCGGTATCAATCAATAATTTCAAAGGCGGGTCATTTATTAAGATATAACTAAGATCGTTTTGACAGTTAGTAATTGGAATGTTTTCTTTCGTGATACAGTTTAAATTTACATAGTCAGATCTGTTGAAAGATCTGGATTCTGTTCTGGTGTTACAAGATTGACTTCCGAGGCTTCTATATGAAAATTTTCAGTTTCATAATTAATTTCGGGTTCATTAAATGAATGGGTTTCAGGTGGAATATAATTATTATGTTCGCTCTCGTTATAGTTTAATTCGTAATTATTAGGGTCGATGCTTTCAATATTTCTGAGTTCTTCAGAAATAAACTGAGGTGGTCCAGTTGATTTAAAGAAATTGTTTCGATTTGGTGTATACTGTTGTTGATTATTTGGTCTTACGATTCGTGTATTGGAATAACCGATTGACATAGGGGTTGGTTGAGGTAAATTAGGTCTTTGTGTCGTGTTTGGTTTAAACACATTTGTTTGTTGCGGACGATTATTTTGACCGAAAACTTGATTTGCCGTTGGAAATCTTTGAGGCACGTGACGTGGTTGTAAATTAGCAAACGGATTTGGTGATAAATTATGCCATACGTTATTGTTTTTGTTTTGATTGTTAAATGGTTTTTGTACATTATTACTAAGTGTATTTGTTGTTTTAGTAAATGTTGGATAAGTATTTTGTTTTTGTCCTTGCCTTGGGTAAAAACCAATATTTTTAGTTTCATTTTCTATGACTTGTCTAATTTCTATCAAATCTTTTGGATTTATAGTTCTAAGCATAGTGCCAATGGGTTCAAATGAATATTTGCAGAGATTTTTAATTGCAAATGTATGGGCTAACTCTTTCTTTACTTCTTTTTCTGTTCTATTACCTGTTAGTTTTGATATATATAGTGTTACAAGTTAGTGTGTATCATCATAAAATTGCATATAGGGTTGATTAGGCTTAGGTCTAAGGTTAATTAATTGGTATATAAGTTCAAATTCGTCTCTAGAGTCTGCGAAAGTACGTGTTAATATATCTTTGATACTGTTCCAATCTGTACATAAATTTGCAGTAATACAATCTTTCGCTTTCCCTTTTAGTTTTGCTTTTATGCCATTCAATAAAACATGATTTTGATATATACTGTCAGGACTTAAATTTTCACCAGTTACAGCAAACCTATTGACTATTATTTTAATACTATCTAGGAAACTATTAAGCTCATCTGGATTCGTACCATCGAATTCTGGCACAAAATCAAAAGCATGACGGTCCAAAGCTGGTGTCGACATGATTTCGATTTGAGAACTATTATTGTTAGATGTTTCGACTTCTATTTCAACTAATGCAGCTAATATATCTCTAAAGTTAAATTCAGAACCTTGTGACATGAAAAAGTTACAGGTCGAAAAATCTAGCCTTTTTTTTTTTTATAATTATTATACTTAATATAAACTTACATTAAGATGAACAGTAAATATTTCATAACGTCGATTTGTGTAGATGTGTAGATGTTCAGCAAAGATGTGTTTGGTTGACGTCGTCGTCGTTGTTGTTGTTGTTGTTGCTGTTGGAAGGTGTTACTCTTCTTTACTTGGATACGTTGTGAAGGGCTTACCGGCCTTCGGAGCAATATGGCTCTAATTTTTCTTCACTTAATTTTAATTTGTAAAAATTGTTGGTTTACACAATTTTGTATTTATTTTATTTTTTTTTTTTTTTAATTGATTTCGTTTAATATATTATTTATTTTTCGGTTTATTTGTAGTTTCTTTTGATTGGCAAGGGTCTGTGTCGGATATTCGTTCTAACACAGATTTACAATTGCTAGCACCATTTTCACTGATAACTAGTAGTTTACCCGGTTATTGTATTTAGATTTACGTTCTTTTACAATACACTTTGCCAATCCTACCGACTGCGCCAGTTTTGCTCGTGGTCAAAACGTTGATTAAAAAAAATATAATTTATTATTTTTATTACTTATTTATTAATGTTCTATTTATTTATTATTACATTTGTCTTACAAAAAAACTTAATATTAATTAACCAAAATGGAGATATGCGCTCCCCAGTTTAGTTGTTGATCCAAAGTCGTTTATTACCTGAATGCCTGTCTTTTGTTTTATTCATACTCATCAGAGCTAATCGGTTTTCTTATCACCGGATATTCTGAGATTATAATATATGTTAAAAGTGCGATCTGTCATGTACCACATATCATATACATATATAGTTACATATCCTGACACATATAACTCGCGTTTGTAAAGAGGTTTTAATAAACAATAAATTTTTGAAAAAAGGCCATTTTGATACATAGTTTTCATCACTACCTTGTCCGGATTTCTTGGAATTATTTTTTTTTAATTCCGTGTTAAATTGGTTACGCAGATTATGAAGTTTTCTGCTGATCTCTTCTGGACTGGTGATAAATTTTTCACTTAATTGTTTAATAGCTTGCGACTTTTTTATTTTGTTTTTATATTCTTTACAATGTACATTCCACAAACAGAGGTGTTCTTCATAAGAAGATATCAACTCTTGCACTTCTGTACGGGTCCACTCTTTTTTTTCCGACATTTCGTTCACGTATTTGCATACATACAATCACAAAATATCTCGAGAGATCCTAGAAAAAGTAGACGGCTGTTCAACTTTTGATATTTATGTCCGAGACTAGTTGATTCTTGTTTCAGCGGCGTTTACATTTACTACATATTATGTCAAGTAATATATCTCAGCTTTGTGAATAAATCTCCGATAGCTTATGTCAGCAAGGTTTACACTTAAATATACTTATTACAGAGAGAAATGTAGGGAAATAAATCTCTAGTATAAACGTAGCTTAAGATGACGACCGCAATTGGGGTAAGATGGCGATTACAAGCATGAATCACAAACGAATTGTCCTTTACCTTTATAGTTACTGCAGTTTTCATGACACCACTCCAAACATTTACTGCACTCAATCCAATCTTCATCTGGTGGTTCTACGTAAGGCTCATCGCACATCAGACAAAAACAAAGTGACGGCTGCGATGATTGAGATGTAGGAGTTTTTGTGTTGCCTTTTTTAGGTAGAATTGTCTTGTTTTTCTTTTTCTTTTCTTTCTCTAATGCTATTTTTTCTTTCTCCTCCAACTGGTTCTTTACAGGGGTGCTACTAATTACACTTGCTGAGAGTTTTTTACGCTTATTTTGATTAGGACGTTGAATTGATGGCAAGGGTCTCATTTGCAAGAGCGATCGGCCAGGATTGGACGTGGAACAGCTAGGACCTGGTTCAGGTTCATCGGGGAAAAGTTGGCGACTTGCAGTTGAATTTTCAAAGCTTTTTTCGGTGGAAGATAGTAGCCCACTCTCTTTTGTAAATACCCTACTAAACAAATTTTTTTTCACACGTTCCAAGGGAACGTTATCGTCTGACGAAGAGTCCGAGTCATTTCGATCATCTTGTTTATTTTGCCCACTGGTAACATCATTGGGAACATTCAAGTTGGGCACGTAGTTCCTTTCACTAGTTGCTGACGGAGCGAAATCATTATCTTGAAAAATTTGAGAGTTAAACGGTTCTATTCCACACGCCCGAAATCCTTTGACAGCATTGTTAACTGTCGCAGCTCGACCATATGCCTCCCCAAACATTGGACCAAAATTTCTGTCTGTGATTGGAGTGCCAGGTTGATTCACAGAAAACGAATCGCAAGCTTGATTATAAAATATTTTTAAAGGCCCAAAAAAGGCAACATCTAAAGGTTGCAGTTTGTGCGTGGTATGAGGAGGCAAACCTAACAGGACGATGTTGTTGGATCTGCAAAAATTAATAGTCTCAAGTGAAATGTGTGAAGCGTGATTATCCACGATAAGTAAAACTGGAGCTTCAGCAGATGGCTTGGTGTGTTGTGCAAAATGTTTCAAATATTTTACAAAACTTTCTGAAGTCATCCATCCTGTGGACTGAGCGATGCCGATAGATCCTGGAGGACAGCCGTTAAGAAGCTCTGGTTTCATCCTTTTTCGCGGAAAAATTAGGAAAGGTGGAATGTAGACACCTACTGCACTCATGGCACACACAACTGTGGTATTTTTCCCTCTTTCGGCTGATACAACTTTAATAGCTCTTCGGTTTCCTGTTGGTGTCAAAATTTTCGGCAATCTTGTTGGAACGGTTGACAGACCCGATTCATCCGCATTAAATATCCGCTCTGCAGAAAATTTGTATTTGATTCGGACGTCCTTCAGAAGATCGAAAAATTCGCTGACTGCAACTCGGTTGAACCCCATTAATCGTCCTATGGATGTCGCTTCTGGTGCTCTTAAGCTAAGTCGATTAGTTTTGATAAAAGACACATACCAATCCTGTCCGGCCATTTTCTTTATACGGTTAAATCTATGCTCAATGTTATTTGCTTCAGCATATTCATACGCTAATTTCCGAAGCTGAAATCTAGTAAGACCAAGTCCTCGATCGCTAAATTCTTTCACATAATCCACAAATTCTTTCGTTTGTTTAACATTGAAAGTATGCCGATATCTTCCGCAATGTTCTGGTAAGTCTTTGTTTTCGTTAATTTTTTTTACATAACGCCGAAGTGTAGGTTCAGGTATGTCATACGGTGAAGCAGCTTCATTGCAGCTCATAGTGCCCATTTTAATTTCGTGCATTGCTGCCATTAACGCGTCTTGGGACCATTTGTCCACGACTACTTCTTCTTTTGTATGTTCTCGGCATATTTAACTAGATACACATCAACAGTTTTATATATTATTTATTTATATATTGTTTATTTAAATTTTATATAGGGTTGTATGGTTCGGGGTAAGATGACGAGTTCGCCATTTTACCCCCGTCATCTTGCCCCGCTATACAGGCGAACATTTTTGTTAAGGCTAGGAAAATAAAAAGAATAATTGTGCAATGTAAATTGACAATAAGTATTATCAGATGTAACTTATATCACACAGCAAAATGCAAATTGATCTTACCTTTCCTTCATCCCAAAACGCTTAATTAATAACACAAAAATTTTATAGCATAAGCCGCTGAAACATAAACCTAACCTTTAGGGGAGAGGGGGGTAGGTTTGAACACTTTTTTTAAATCTTTTTATTACTAAAATTAGAAATTATTTGGAAATTTTTAATTAATTGCATGGGATACTATAGCTATTGCTCTATAATTTCAAATCACAAATATTCTAAATAAATGATGGAAAATAATTTTAGGATTAAAAAAAAAAAAAAAGGAAAATGTTCAAAGCTTCCCCATGTATGGGGCAGATTTGAACACGCCTGGGGCAGTTTTGAACAAGGACTATAAATGAAGAAAATTGGATGTCTTTTTGTAGCAATTTATTTATTTCGCATGTAACATAAGTTTAAGATATTATTTTTTAATGATAATTAACAAAATACATTTTCATGCTTATAAAATTGAACATTCATAGATTTTTGGAAACATAAACAATAACATTATCTTACCTAACATATCTTAGAAATAAATTTCTTTTTCTTGCCTATCTGATTTATTTAAAGTCTGATTGAACCATCGGCAGTCTTCAAAAAACTATCTTTTTCGGCTTCTGTTGTTTTATTTTAAATTTCTGTAAGCGCTTCTGTCTTTCCAAAAAAGCGGTCTCTATCTCATTTTTTTCAGGAGTGTCTGTTAAAATTTTCGACTTTCCTTTCTTTCTGCCGCCTCGAGAATTTTTTCTCGGACTTGCTTTTGGAAAGGGTCTTATTGCGTCTGGTGTTAGTGAGTTCACAGAAGACTGACTATTATTTGGATTCTTGGCTATTGGACTGTTGGGAATGGCGTGATATGAAGACAAGTTAGCAATTGTAGGTTTATTTGTTGAGTCCTCCTCTCTTGCTGAAAAAACTGTATCTGTAATAATTTTACGTGTTGAAGGGACTATATCTGTAGCTAATATGTTTGATGGTATTTGCGTTTCAAGAATATTAGGAGAATCTCGGTTCTCTGTGACATTTTTTGGACATTTGTTTACAGATTCTTGAACTTTCGTAATATTTGAGTCTATAAGAGCTGTGTTTGTAACCGTTTGATTGTTATTTGAAGAGATTACATTGGTTAATACACGATTTGTTACTTCTGCGCACATGAAATCTTCTTCTGTAAATGCGTTTCGATTAAGGGGATGTATCCCAGGTTTGACAAATCCAGACGTTATGTTGTTAGGTGTAAAAGAAGCATTGTATGCAGGAGTTACAATACCTGCTAGATCGTGAATGGTGATTGCTTTACCTGGGTGGTTGACCAGCCAGTCGTTCTGGGATACAGAAAGTTTCTTTTTTAATGGCCCCATAACAGCGACGTCTAAAGGCTGCATCCTGTGAGTGCAGTGAGGGGGAAATGTTAGAAGAACGATACCATTATCTCGACAGTATTTAATTGCATCAAGAGTGCAATGACTATCGTGATTGTCGAGTAGCAAAAGTATCGGATCATCCTTGTTACACCGAGTCATCCTTTTCACATGTTCTAATACTTTTACAAATAATGATCCCGTCATCCAACCGCTGGTAGGTGAGTTAGCATATCCAATACTCTCAGCCGGCGCACCCAATAACATCGTGTCGTGAAATCTGGCTCTGGGAAATATGAAAACGGGAGGTATTGTATTCCCAGTAGCACACACAATTCCGCACTTCGTAATCAATTGTCCTCTTTCAGCAGAAACGCATTGACCGACTTGTTTTTGGCCAACTTGAGCAATTACATTAGGAGCTTGTACAACTGTGGTAATGCTGGTCTCATCTAAGTTGTAAATCCTATCAGGGGAAAACTGATATTTCTGCTGAACTTTAGTGTAGTTTTCGAAAAAAGCATCAACATTATGTTTATTGAAACTAGTACTTCTAGAAAGACTAGTATTTTCTGGTTTCCTCAGTGTTAATTTTTTGTGCCGTTTCATAAAGCATTTAAGCCATTCAATACCTGCTGTTTGTTTTAACTTCCAGTTATTAGGACATTTGTTTAAAGCCAAGGTATAATCGTAAGCCAGGGTTCGTGCTTGAGAGTAAGTCAACCCATAATTCATTTTTGAACTTTTGAGTAAATACTCTTCCAGCAATAGCTCTTCCTCATTAGTAAAAACTTGATGTGCGGAAAATTTCGATGAATACTTTATATTTTTTGATTCAACCATGTTTCTGTGGTTTTTTATACGATAAAATAACGTATTGTGTTTTATTCCATAGACAGCTGCAGCTTTCCTTAATGTCATAGTTTTATTTATAACATGGGCTATAGCTCTTTCCACATCTTCTTCATTCACGTCTGTAGTCTTTTTTCTTTTATAGTTACGCACCATTCTGTAATAAATATTAACGTAATTTATAATCAGCTAATTACTTACTATATTACAGCACTAAAATCGCAATTAATATTTGGACTACCAATGGGGTAGCTTTGAACAAATCAAAGGGGGCAGGTTTGACCATGTTCAAACCTGCCCCCTTTGATTTGTTCAAAGCTACCCCATTGGTAGTCTAAATATAAATTGCGATTATTTTATATTAAACATTATAAAGGCGATCAAATTACTTGGTTTGTTAGGTAACGAAAGACATAATTAAACCATCACACTGTAAATATGTAAGAATTATTACTTGAATCAATCAAAATTTACTTACGTGTTAGAACATAAAATATTAGCGGAGCACTTTCAAAACACAGAACGTTTATAGGTTAGAATTCTTGTGACATAATGCCAGCCTGACATTTGACAGTTGAGGATTTCAGTGTTGCCACGTCTAAAACACATTTCTTACCAGAAATCCATAGACACATTTTTTTTTATTTGCAATGTTCAAAGCTGCCTCTGTTCAAAGCTACCCCCCTCTCCTACTGAACTACGGTGCGTTGTGTTTGAATCTTAACTACATAATTTATTTGGTCTATTGACTGGTAGGTGACAGCAGTATAAATGATTTTAAATTTATGTTTGGTTTTCCAGTAAAACTAATTCGTCATGTTACCCCGTTCGTCATCTTACCCTCACTTCCCCTACTTGTTGCCGGTGGGGTTAGGGCATTTATTGGTGTTTTTTCCGTATATACCTGCCTTCATTGTCGTGCATTAGCTTTTACAACCTTCCAGTCTGCACCTGTTAAGGGGAGGGTAGGGTTTTAAAGGCGAAAAAAAAAGCATATTTTTGTGATTTTTTTGCGGCGACATGAGTAATATAATTTTATTAAATTTAATTACATATTATTGTACAACTTTTGAAGTATGTCAGAAAAAATTTTCAATGAAAAATATTGATAAATGAGCCGGTGACGGTGAATCTCCAGAGGCGCCTTGAAAAAAAGTGGTTTTGCGGTGAACATTATAACTCGTTACCGGATCATCTGAAACAAAAAAATTGATATGCATTTTAAAGGTGATGTATTTCTCGAGGTTATCAGGGAGAGTTTTTTTTTTCTTCTATTTTTTGCAGCACTTGGAAGTGAAAAACGCGATTTTAGCTCAAAAATCGCGGTTATATTGTTATTAAAAAAATAGAAAAAAATGAAAAAAAAAACTCTTCCTGATTACCTGTTGATTTATATGAATTAATTACAAAACAACACTAAACGAGTGAAAATACAACTTGAAGTAAGTCTAGTACCAATGTGTTAGTTTGAAAATAAAAGCAAGAGGTAGCGTAACGTTATTTATTGATGGCAAACTATGATCTAAGTCTTAGAAGTAGGGGAAAGTGCCCCAAGAGTACGCACTTAACTAGGTTTTTGTTGTTTTGATTAACTGTTTCATTATTTTTGGCAAGAAAACAAAAATATGGATTCTGTCAACATTAAATCAACATTTAATGAAGAAAAAAAATGTTTAATAATAATTAGATAACATAAAATAAATGTTTTATCCGCATTTGCATATGCGTACTGTTAGGAGACCGAGATCCCATGAGTGCGCGTTGAATATCCTAAGAGTACGCATAGCAACTTCCATATCTAATAAACTTAAAGTCATAAGCCAAATAAAATAACAAAAGTAAAAGAGACATTTTTAATAGTAATTTTCTTATTGCCTAATC
Source organism: Venustoraphidia nigricollis (assembly GCA_034508555.1). Lineage (NCBI taxonomy): Eukaryota > Metazoa > Arthropoda > Insecta > Raphidioptera > Raphidiidae > Venustoraphidia > Venustoraphidia nigricollis. The sequence goes on along the minus strand of JAVRKA010000093.1, from coordinate 897,393 downwards.
ACAAATATCACACAAAAACTGTCCACCATGGTAGTAGGTACATGATTCATGCCACCATTTAGTACAATTGTAGCATTGTATCCAGTCCTCATCCGGCGGATCTTGGAATTTTTCCTCGCATCTAGGGCAGAAAATATCATCTTCCTGTTGCATATTTTTCGTTGGCTTCTCATACTTCCCTTTTTTACGTTCTTCTTGATTTTTGTTGACCTTTTTTTACTTCTTCTGCTGCAGACCGGAGGTAGAAGACTTTTCATTAGGACCAGCTTTAACAAAAAGTTTTCTTTTAATATTTTTCTTTTTTTCTGATTCGCTTTTTTTATTTTCTGTTTCTTCTAACTGGTTCTTAAATGGGGTTCCTGTCAGAATTTCTGATTTTTGCTTATTTTTCCTTCGAATCGGGGTACTTGATAATTTCGGAAGCGGTCTAAGTTCCTCTGGACTTACTAAAAGGTTAACATCATCTTCTTGTTCTGCGGATTCGTTTGACTGAGCCAACTCTAAGGCAAGTGTATCCGGAACTTTAATAGACTCTGCAACCTTTTCAGATGCTTCCTTTTTGGTATCTTCTTGAGTCATTAGTTTTTCGGCATGGTCAACCTCTGCTGAATATCCGGGAAGAGATGCATCAGAAACCTGTGCGGAGTTCACAACCTTGTTAGCATCAGCTGCTAGATCTTCAACGGTGAGCTGATCTAAAATTTGAACAGAACCAGTCGCCTCATCGATTAATTCAAAAATAACAGAATTTTCAAGATCGACATTATTATTTGATGTCGATTGTTCTTCTCTTACATCCGGTAAGTTTTCCTCTGGGAAAGGTCTGTCGCTAACCAGGCAAGGAGCAAAATCTTCATCATCAAATATATTGTCATTGAAGGGATATATACCGGTGGAGTAAAATGACTTAACAGCTTTTTCAATATTTGAAATTTTGTAGTAAGCTAATCTGAATAATGCAGCCACCTCCGTTTGCCTAATAACACGCCCGAGATGATTTACCAGCCAGTTGTCGCAAAACTGGCTATAAGCAGTCTTTAATGGTCCAAAAAACCCAACGTCTAGCGGCTGGACTTTATGACTGCAATGAGGGGGTATCGATAGAAGATGTATGTGATTTTCTCTACAGTAGTTGATTGCCTTCAAAGTTCTATGGGACACATGGTTATCAAAAATGAGTAAGACAGGATTTTCAATTGTGGACTGAACGTGTGTTTTGAAGTGTACCAACCAATCGTAAAATAGGTCTGCATTGATAAAACCAGAATCTGAAATGAGTTTCAATGTTCCTTCAGGAGCTCCGTTGTACAAATCTTCTCTTATTCTTTTTCTTGGAAAAATCATTGCTGGTGGGACGTAAGAGCCACTAGCACTTACACAACAAACTGCTGTAACAAGCTGAACTCTTTCAGCGCTGGCAATTTTTCCAACCAACTTTTTCCCCCTCTGTGCTATAACTTTGGGTGCTTTGTTAGGAACTGTGCTTAACCCAGTTTCATCCATGTTGAACACTTTTTGAGGTGGAAAATTATGCTTCTCATACAGTTGTTTCAGATTTGTAAAAAATGTGCTCATCTGTGGTCGGTTGAATCCCATTACGTGTCCCATTGAGCACTTTTCAGGCTGGCGGAGAGACATATTTTGCCTTTTGCAAAAATTTCGTACCCACTTTTTTCCTGCCATTCTTTTATTTTTATCAAAAACGTGTTTTAATTTATTCGCTTCTGCGTATTCATATGCAAAAAATCTTAAATCCTTATTTGTGATTCCATAAAATCTAACATCCATTTCCCTGACGTATATTGCTAGCTGTGTCTCTAATTCTGCAGTAAATACACATTGATACCGGCTTAGCGATTGGAGTATAGTGCCAGCTTTTAAACGTTTTCGTAAAGTTGCTTCTGGTATGTTTCGCTCTCTAGCTATTTGTCTTTTAGATTTACCGGATACTAGTCATCCCTGATTTGCTGTAATAAATTTGCAGTAAAAACAAGTTTCCTGTTACTTTGCCTAATATATTGACTCATTTTTTAATCTGAAACAAAAGAAACGATACGCACCTAATGAACATGTTCATTAGGGTGATTCAAAAACGTATGAAAAAAAAATTTTTTTAGTTTTTTCGCGGGGCACCCTTTTATTAGTTTCCATTAGGGATAAAACTAAATCCGTTTTTTTTTACAATTTTTTGTAACATTTTTAGGGGTCGCTACCAGCTATGAAAGTTTTGGAGTATAAAAAAAATCAAGTTTTGTTAAAGAACTATTAAATATTTAATATAGTAATGTTAAGTAAAATAAATATATATTATATATGTTAACACTGGGTGACGTTTTACCAAAAAAAACACAATTTTTACACTAAATTTTCCAACAGTATTTTATTTATTTCAATTTTGACTTTTGATACAAGGTTTCATGTTATGCGTGTACACCGTCTGTCTGCCGTCTGCACCGTCTGCACCCACTTGTCTCGTTTATTCGTGAAGGCTCGGGCATTCTCCGACTCCAGTGCGCGCGCAACCCTTTCCACGACGCTAACACGGCCATCCTAATTGGGGCGACCTCGCACCGGTGATCAGCTGAAACAAATTTCAACAAAACGCCGTCCTTGCAGCGTAATCATATTAGTAAATTTTTATTGTTTATGTTACAAGTTTACAACGTTATTATTATGAACCCATTTATCAAATCAAGTATGCATTTTGTGTTTATGTCTTTAACATAATCAGAGTACGTGACGTGTAACAGTGCTCCTGTTTAAAAAAAAATAGGTTGGGTTTAGTGGTTCTCCCACTTGCGATATTTGAAAATCTTTTATTATTCAACAGTGCTCCTGTTGAAATTGAGTTTAGTGGTGCTCCCACTTGCGATATTTGAGGATCTTCTATTATTCAACAGTGCTCCTGTTGAAATTGAGTTTAGTGGTGCTCCCACTTGCGATATTTGGGGATCTTGCAGTTCTCCCGCGGTTTTAGGAAAACATCCGTGCAACCGGTGCTCCCGTGTACACGTCACTTCATATTGTTTATTGAGTGGGCGATGGCCAGCGTCGCAGCTGTTCATGAGCAGCTACAGTGCCGTGCTTTCCTTTGGAAAGTGCATATCGTTCATTCGGTAAAATCTTACGGATGGTGTACGGGCCTTTGTATTTTGGCTTTAATTTACCTCCACCGGCAAGTTGACTGTCTGCTACTGCGACCAAATCGCCAATATTGTAAAGACATGCAGCGTAACGCGTGAGATCAAACTGTTTAGCTCGCTCTTGTTCGCTTCGTATCATTTTTAGGCGTGCTTCGGCGGCTGCCTTCTCACGGTCAACTGCCTGACCGTCCCGTATAGCACCTTCCAGAAATTTTTGTGTCTCGGGAAGTCGAGGATTTGTCCCAAAATGCAGCACCGTGGGTGCAACACCAGTCGTTCCGTGTACAGTGGCATTGACATTGTCCTCAATCGCGGGTAGTACTTCAACCCAAGTTTTCTCGTTTTTGGCTGTAAGCGTGGCACGTAATAGGTTAAATACCGTACGCATAACACGCTCTACCTGTCCGTTGCCGCGTGGCATACCAGTGGCAATAAGATGTAGCTGGACGTCTTGTTCTTTTAGAAAGTTTCTAAACATTGTTGAAGTGAATGCTGTTGCTCTGTCGGCTATGATGAGCCGGGGCTTTCCCAAGATGTTAAAAACCGTTATCAAAGCTCGAATTGAATCATCTGTAGTTTTCCGAGGTATTGGTTGTAACTTGCAATATTTTGAGAAAGCATCGATGACCACAAGGATTTGAGTACAATTTTGAGAACGCACTAGGGGGCCCGCATGGTCAATATGCCATGTATCTAAGATATCTCTCGGTTTTTCGCCACTTTGCCAGAATCCAGATTTTCGTCCGGTGTGTGATTTACTTACGACAGATGCGTGGCAATTTTTAATAAATTTTTTTAGACACTGTCTCATTTTTGGCCAGTATAAATCTTCGCGCATTTTAGCAATGCATTTATCGAATCCGATGTGTGATGAAGCATCATGGTACAGTCGCATCGTTTTCAGTCGTGCTGCAACTGGTACGTAGCATCTTTGCGGCCAGTTTTTCGTTACGATTGTGTTATTAACCACTTCAAATTCAGTATACTCCGAAGGGTTTTTTAGCACTCTTTGACAAAATTCGTCACACTGTTGATAATCTACCAATGTTTCGATAGAACTTATGTCAGCTGTCGACGTAGCAGCTTGTATTACGCACACTATTTCGGGTTCTACCGGATTCCGGCTTAGGTAGTCCACATGTGCCATTTTTAATCCAGGTCTGTACTCGATATCAAAGTCGTAATCTTGTAGCTTCACCCACCATCGGGCCACACGTGGGTGCAAATTTTTCTTTACCGCCGTTGCACGGACCGCGTTGCAGTCGGTAAATATGGTGAAATGTATTCCGTATAAATAGCACCGAAAATGTTCGACAGCTTCTACAATAGCAAGTGTTTCTAAATCGTATGAATGGTATTTGGATTCGTAGTCAGTTGTTCGTCGACTATAATAGGCGACGGGACGTGTGATACCCTTTTCAGTTTGTAAGAAGGCGGCGCCAATACCAATGGAGCTTGCGTCGGTGTGTAATTCACAGGACAATTCCGGGTTGAAAATACGCAATACTGGCTCTGAGACTAACTTATTAATTATCAATTGTCTGACACTTTCCAGTTCTGGGGTCCACGAAAACGTTTGATTATTACGCAGCAACGTCGAAAGCGGTGCTGTTATCATTGAGAAGCCTTCAATAAATCTTCGAAAATACTCTGCGAGCCCCAGAAACTGGCGTAGACTTTTCAAATCTTTTGGAGCAGTACTGTGTGTTAGTGCGCTAACTTTCTTTGGATTCGGTCGCACAGAGCCATCACTGATTATTACCCCAAGATATTCCGTTTCCCTTTCGAAAAACGTACATTTTTCATAATTGAGGGAAAACCCTCCAACGGCCAAGGCGTGCAAGACCTTTTCAAGATATTGGAACCCTTCTTCGATGATTTCTGAGAAAATTAGCACATCGTCCATATAGACACAAGCTTCCTTGCTCTTCAAGTCACCAAGAGCCTTGTCGATAGCCCTTTGATACACTGAGGGGGCATTTACGTACCCAAAAGGCATACGATTAAACTCATAATGGCCGTCTGGGGTTACGAAAGCAGTATAGTGTTTGGAACTCTCTTCGATTTCCATCTGGTAAACCCGGATTTCATGTCCAGTTTGGTAAACAATCTTGCACGACACAAAACGTCGATTTGATCGAGAATTTTAGGCAATGGGTACCTCTCCTTCACTGCCTTTTTGTTTATGTCGCGATAATCCACGCACAATCGTAGTTGTCCATTTTTCTTTTTCACTAGAACGATTGGGCTGGCATATGAGGAATTACTTTCACGAATGAAGCCGTCGTTCAGTAATTCTTGCACAATTTTTCGCACCTGGATTCGTTCAGAATATGCCAACCGGCGGGGTCTATAGGCGACCGGGAGGTCGTCCTTTAATCTTATTTTTAGTTTTCCCGTCGTAATGTGGTCAGGAGTTTTGTTACGATTTGTGATTAATAATTCTCGTAATCGCGTTGTCATATGCTCGTCCAGTCCTGACCCTCTCAATTTCAAATCATCATATTCCCGTATCGTAAACAGTTTCGGAATGTGTAGAGGGTCATGGTGTAGTTCAAGACCATGGTCACTTTTGTTTACACTTAAATGTTTTTGTTTAATAACGTCTCAACCGATAATTGCATCCAGATCACCAGGCATGACGTCAGCCGGTACAATACTAAAACGAACTTCGATTGTCGCGGCGGGCATTACTGCTATAACCTCGCACGTGCCAATAGTCAAAACATTCTGTGTTCCGAATCCCGTTAACACTCGCACATCTGGTCTGATAATCGCACCGAGTTGTTTTGCAACAGTATCACTTATAACTGATATGTCAGCACCACTGTCAATGAGGTAGGTGAATGAGGCGACTTTATTATCACACAACAAGGTAGCTATTGGTGTCGATGCTAAATCGCGTCCGCGACGCAGTAACATTATTTTCTTTGGTGGTTTCCCGTGTTTAAAAAAACAGGTACTTTCCGTATGTCCAGTTTTCTTACAGTAATCACATGCTATCAAAACTGTCTCTTTTTTCGTGTTCGGTTCTTCCGATGTTTTAAACTTTTGTCTGGTTGTCGAAGCACTAAAACAAACGTCTTGGCGATGTCCCCTTTTCCCGCACTTAAAGCACGTACCGTCGAATACGGGATTTAATAATTTTGTAGATGGTCTCCGATCAGTGGGTCTATGCGCACTCGAAGTTGATGCTGCTGCTTGGGTGCCTAGCGATTTTATTCCTCCTACTACGCGAGATTTACGACGGCGGGCCGCAAATTCTCCCAGGATTTTTAGAAGTTCGCGTTCTGTGGTAGGTTGTTGAATACGTATCGCTGCTTGGGCCTCAGAATGATCCAGACCATACTCCACCATGCTTAACACTGTCTTCCAAGGCAGACCCTCATGAAAACGGCGGATACTGCGTAGTTTTTGAATTCCGTATTCACTAAGAGATTCGCAGTCTAGGCTACGTAGGGTAGCTGCTGTATATGCTCGAGCACCCGCTGTCTCGCGGTCGGGAAAAGCGATAGACACATCATTGCAAAATTGCTCCCATGTACGAGATATAGGTCGCCAATCGCAATAATATCGGTATGCGCGATTTTTCAGTGCTTCCCCGGCCTTTAATATCATTAACATGTCGGTTACGTTAAGTTCACGTTTTAACTTAGTGGCGCCCTCTAGCCATTCGTCAATAGAGTAGGTACTCGTATCGGGATCGAACTCGGCTAACCGGAAAAATGCGTGTGCTGATGTTGACGCTTGCGCTGTGGAGCCATCCGTCGTGTTCACGCTGGGCGTTGGCTCTGTCGCCATCTTGGTTTGCCGTGATAATTCTGCTAATTGTTGTTGTTGCGCCGTCATTAAGGCTACTAAAGCCTCTTGCCAGTCCAATTTTGCGCGTTTCGGCGTTGAGAAAGAAACTGTTTCCTGTTCAATTTCTTCGTGATCCGAAACATTGTCGAGTTCTGTTGTTTATTTAAATCGGCACCAAACTTACAGTATACCGTAAACTGGGGATACATTGATCAGTTTTTAACTTGAAATCTCTATATTTCAATAGTCTTGTACTAAAATTAATTTAAAAAAAAACCTGTAACATCGGAATTGACTTACCTACAAGTTCTGAAAAAATGAGAGCAAAAAAATAAATACTTCCGCAGAAAAAAATTAAAAGTAGGTGATCAAAGATATACCTTGTTTTGGGGATACTTTGATCACCTGCTTATTTTCAATGGAATATTAAAGTTGCCCCTTTAAAAAATAGATACAAATTTAAAAAAAAATATTTTGACAAGAAAACCAATTTTTTATAAAGAGATTTTCAAAATGGGGTAAATTTGATCAAAGAAAATATGTTTGTTTTTATGAATATACGTTTATTAAAGTACAAATAAAATATGATACGTAACAAAAAAACATAAATAGTTAAAAAACTAAAATAACATTAATTATTTCAATTAGAAAACCTATTCTAAATCATAAAAAACACGGTAGGTACCTACATATTATGCCTCATTTATTTCAATATCTATTTCAAATTCATAATAACACTTGCCATTTAAATCCACTTCTTCAGCAGGATTCGGCAAAATTTGTAAAATATCAACTTCCGATATTACAGAAGTATCGTTATCAATCACTTTAAATTGTCTTTTATTTTTTTTTCGCAAACTTTTTAATCCCATAACAAGAATTTCTGGTGAAATCTCCAATATTTTGTAAACATATTTGTATATTTTCTTTCCGCGTCCCGATACAAATTTTACTAGAGCATACTGGCCAATTTCATAATTAATTTCGATCGTTTCTTGAATGGCATGCTCTTCTTCGATGACTGATAGGTTAAACTGATGATCAGTGTTATTTTCTTTAGAGGTTTCTTTTGAGACTGAGGCTACTTCATCGTCACCGCTAACTAATGTCGAAGCACCGTGATTGCTATTTACTGGTATCACTAGGGTGGAAAGAGGCTCACCGTCATCACTGCTGTCATTATTATCAAAAGTTTCTTCGTTATCATTAATCTGCACTGCTGTAGATATACTACAGCCAGGTGGAACGTCTAATCTTTTTTTCTTCTTTTGGGGACGAGGTGTATCTCCGAATCGTTGTTCTTTGAGCAAGGCTGTCAGCGCATTTTCTACCTCAGTCGTTGGGTTACCTTCTTCAGGTTCTTGTGGCAACCGCTTAAAAACTTGTTGTCGATCCAAAGGAAATATACCGGTGGCACGGAAACCGCTAATTAGGTTTCTCTTGATAGCAGAGATATCATCAATATTGTTATTGTTGTTGGATCGTGGAGTGACTGCATCCATCTTGTGAAGAGTTTTTTTTAAAAGAGTAGGAAACATATCCTTAGGAACTGCATTTAGACGTATATTTTGTAATTTAAATTCTGTCAATGTAGCTCTCCATGCCTCTTTCATTGGCCTAAAGAAAGCTACATCTAAAGGCTGGCACAAATGGGTTGAATTAGGCACTAAGCATATAAAATCTATTTCATTTTCAGCACACAATTGCAAAACGTCTACATCAAGGTGAGATGATAAATTATCGCCTATTAATGCTTTTCTGCCATTTAAACGTTTGGCGTGAGGTAAGAAGCATGTCGTAAACCAATCGCGAAATGTGACAGCATCCATCCATCCACTTGATGTGCGATTATATCTTGTTCCTAAAGAACAACACGGCTTGTCACAAGTAGGAAGTCCACGCGGGCCATTTTCTTTCCAAGAGTCATACAAATGGAGGCTCTTGTACACTACATACGGTGGCAATAATGTCCCATCTGCTGACCCACAGATCATGATCGTCGTACAACTTTTTGAATGGTTCATCACTTTTTCGGGATATTTTACTCCTCTACGATAAATACCGCGTTTTTTTCCTGGATCGTCTGATAAATTTGACTCATCATAGTTAAAGATATTCATGTTTGGCAAATCTCTTAACACGATTTCTAAATTGTCGTAAAATTGATTCAGCGTTGCTCTTGAAACTGATGCTCTGGACCTTTTTATATTTGTAGCTACTCGTTGTCCGTATTCTTTGTGTCTGTTTAATAAACTATAGGTCCAATCGACTCCTGGTAAATTATTTTTAAAAATATTTATATTTTTCCCTCTTCGATCTAAGTAATATTTGGCCATCATTCTAACATCCATCATTGATAAAGGAAACCCCCAATCCGCACATTTGGCTGCTGATTTGAGTATAGCTGTCTCTTCATCGTGGGTAAAAATGGTAGGTCGACCTGGTCTACCCCCATGTTTGCCTTTAAATTTGTTATACAACGTTCCAAAAGGAATTTTAAATTGCCTCGAAGCTTCACGGATAGTAAGTGTGCCTTCCGCTATATTTTCTATTGCCTCTTCTAATTTTTCACTCGAATAATCACTGTATGACCTGCATCCAAGTAGGCGCTTGTGTTTGCGAGGCATATTTTCTAAAAAAAGAAAAAAATCACATATATTTCCAAATATCTAAAAAAATTTTTATAAAAATTAAGCCTGGGGCAACATTGATCAGGCGATCAATGTTACCCCTGAGGCTGATCAATGTTACCCCTTTATAAAAATACAATTATAGAAAAATAACCTAACAAAATATTAATGTACTAATGGGTGGATGGTGTCCCGAAATATATATTTGGCAACGCAGAAAATATGCAAAAGTATAAATATATTGCTCCATTGATAGAAAAGTGACACATCTAAAAATTATCAATTTTTCACTACAGCTATTTTAAAATTTCGAATTGGAAGAAAGTTAATTTAGAAATGACATTATTATAATGACATCACTTTTTTTCATAGTATACTATCAAATATTGAGTACTCGTTAAAATAAAATTTTGATTTTTCAAAATTCACATTTTGCAACCCCAATATATATTAAAATGTTAACCCTTAATACAATTGTGACACTTTTCCATATAAGAAAGTTAGATTTTACCCAGTAATGTCAGTTATAAAAATAATAAAAAATTGCTATATTTTTAACGTTTATTAGGAAAACTCGAGAAAAACAAAATATTTCAATTAAAAAATTACAAAACATGTAAACTTAAATGCATAGTATTGTGTTATCACAAAAAAGGATTACAAATTATTATAAAACTCGGCGTGACGACTTGGAATGTGTTTTTTTTCCAATAATTCCAAAAGACCTTTTTTCTTTTTCTCAGGAATTTTTATTTTTGCTTTGTACAATGGTTGTAGCTTCAAATTGTTTCTTTTTTTTACTGTCTTTCTAGGTTTTATTATATTCAAAATACAGAAATTTTCTTGTGCATAGGAAGTCTTATACAAAATTTTATAAGGATCTTCTTTTTCGATTTTTATAATTTTCATATCACTCATCTTACAGTCATCACTTCTTTTGTTTATTTGTCCTATGTCGTCATTCATTTTTTTTAAGTTAACAAAATCTCTGTAGGACATTTCTCGTACCAAGTACGGCCTTCCAGTTTTCTTCGCACTTTTAATTATCCCAATGTATTCAGCAGGCAAATGAATTGGCCCTGATTTTAAGGAACGTTTCACTTGACGCTCTATCAAGGAATGTGCCGAGTCTCCCTCGTTTTGTGTGTGTCCTATAATTAAAAACTTGTGAGTTATAGACTTTATGTTAGTGAATTTCATCAAAGCATAAATGTACATGGTTAAAATGTAGCGATTTTTTTGTTGTCCTACACAGTTATCGGAATATAACACAATTTCGATTTCATTATCTGGATTTGCTTTTGATTTCTCTTCTATAAAATTAAGGAGACATGAGCCAATTTCGTTAGCTCCCCTTTGTCCTTGGGTTTCATCCCATACGTAGCAGTAAACGACATCATCCTGTCCTTTCTGTGTCATTTCATAGACTGTAAAATTTAAAACGTTCAATTTAGATTTATAGTAGAACGACGATGTTTCCCCATTAGGGCATGGCAAAACCGCCTGCAGATCAAAACATGCTACATAATAATTTAATCCAGTTTTTTGTTTATCAGCTTGTTTTTCAGCACGCGACAGTTCTTTCTCTGATAAATGGTTTTCATAATCGTTTTGTAAAGACTTTTTGTCCTCTTCAGAAGAATTTTTGTAAGTAGTACAAACTGAGCACTGGTCTTTTTTAGGTGTAAAAAAAGAAATATTAAATTCACGAGAAAAAATTTGATGATAGATCAAATATTTTCCATAAGGTAAGTCATTGTATATACAGTCTTGAACATAATCCCTGTGCAGATCACGTAAGGACTTTCCACCTTCGATGTATTCACGAGAAGAACGGGTTCTTGTGTAATGACTGTCGATTCGGGGTATGGAGTTTATATGTTTTCGAATTCCTTCCCTTATGGCTGCGTCCAATTTTGGATGTTTTCCATGTTTTCCTCGGAGATCGCTTGAAACCATGCCACCAGCTACAACCCGTTTGTTAATCACAGTTCTAATTGGCCTATCTGTAATACCAAGAGTAGATTTAAAAAAAAGTTTACAAACACGAACTTGATTTCCATTCATTGCAAAATAAAATGCGTTATTATCATTTCTTTTTTATTCATTGCGATGGTACTGGTATTTGGGTTTAATTGGAGTCATGCATGATGACAAATAATCTCGTTGTCTTTGTGAATCAGCTAAAGCCCAGTAGTTTTCAAAAATGAGTTTGCGAGATTCTTCACTAATCTTAGACGTGCATTTGAGTCTGCAGTCTTTGCAAGAAGGTTTCATTTGTCGCGCCTTGATAATTTTTTTGGATTTGGAAGTTGAAATGTACTCTCTCCCAGAATTTCTAGCTAATTTAGCAGAATTTTTTTTCCATTCACACATATTGCGTTTACGTTTTCTTGTTCTTTTTTCCTCGTTTGTGTTACAATTTTGTATTTCCTGTAGTTTTCCTGAAACGACCCTATCAGACAGTGACGAACTCTCGCTTTCAGATGAGTAGTTTGGATCCTTATTTGTATCATCAGAATTATTAAAAGGGTCTTCGTCTTCACTTTCTTTCACATAAAAACACGACGAAGCATTCAATTTTTTTGAAGAACAAACACTGGGAACGGTACATCCTGAAACATTAGACTCGATATATAAATACATTGTCAAAAACTAAAATAATAGGTAAACTTAATAAAGAGTCCTTTATTTTACCAATTTCCGCCGTGAAATCTGTAGTGCTATTGTTGGCAAATTCGGCGGCATTATTTTCTCCTATTAAACTATCATCTAAAGTATTATTTAAGAGTTGTAAATCACCAGTAATAGGAGAAACCCGAACTAAAATAATCAGAAAAATCAAATTAATGAATAAGTAAATTTTAAAAACTAAAACACTAAAACGAATAGAATTCTATTTACCATTTTCAGGCATAATGTTACCATTTAAATTACTGACAAATTCGGCAGCATTACTACCTTCTTTTATGGTACTATTCGTAGTATTTAAAAGTAAATGTAAATCATCAATATTACTATTACGCGAAACACCACCTAGAACACAATTCAGAGGAATCATAAAAACAAATCAATGTTCTATTAACAATTTAAAAAAATTAATGGCAAAAATTATTGCTAACCACCATTTTCAGTGTGTGTAATTTTCCAATGCGCAATGCCACTACATTTGGCCTCTTTTTTGTCTAGGGCTAATTTTAACATCAACTTTGATCTTTGAGACGTCATCGTCTTGAATATTCAGTATCCTGAAAATTTCCGAGTATCATATTTAAGAAAAAAAATCATTAACATTTATGGAAAAGTGTCATATCTCTAAATTTAAAGTTAGGAAATAGTCTTAAATCAAACATTTTGTTTCTTTTATATACAGATAAATGACACATTTTGAAATGTGACGTTCTTCTTCAAAAAAAAGTTGACACTTACCACATCAAATATGACTTAACTCCACTTAGGACGTTTTTCCACAAACAGTTTATAGCCGACAACATTCCTGTATGGTATCTATCTCACAACTGTCATTTTTCTATAAATAACCTTTGCCAGCTTGTTAAATGGACAAGCGACACATCTGCAATCTGCCGGTAGACCAATAGAACTAACAATGTGTCGTTTTTCCATAACATTTTATTCATCTATTGGGTCAATTTTGTGTAGTTTACTCGAAAATACCAATTTTTGAGTTGTGTCACTTTTCTATCAACGGAGCGATATGTACTTACTTGTGTAGTCACGAAGTTTGTCACTGTAAATTAATGTATACAAATATTTGCTGATAAATATTCACTCACTGTATCGACATTCGTGTGATTCATACCCTTCTCACTGCATATTAATGCTCACTGTGCTACCTTTTGCCGCGAACGTCAGCTGAGCGGTATGTTGGTTGCCTAATAATGGAAAACCATGTCGATTAAATTAAAACGAAAGTTTCGATCAAAGTATACCCAAGATTTAAAGTATCCCCAGTTTACGGTACACGACCTTTGATCACACCACTCAAAATGGTTGTCGATTTGACAGTTATATGAGTCCTAATACAGGAATCTGATTACCATCGTATTATTCACTATGCCTAGATATTTAAGAAACCTTCAACAGATAGCGATTCTTATATTAGCTTGTCATTTTGAATCAAATGTACCAGTGCGTACTCTTGAGAACCGCGCACTCTTAGGCGTCCTTACCCTAACTGACTGACTACACACTATCATACAATTATTACAGCTCGGTTAAGGGCGTAGGACTTACAATGTTTAATAGTGGGAGTCAAGCGGCTGCCGGGCAGGTATAAAAATCAGTTATCACGGCCGGTCAATTGAAACGTTGTAACTCCGTTAGTTTTACTCGGATTGACTTGAAATTTGTACACAATATTCTCGACATATTGTTCATTCAGAAACAAAATTTAAAAAAATGCAAAAAAAAATAATTTTAAATTTTAAATTTGCATTTCATTTTGAACCATGTAGAATCTGGTAGAGAATCAGGATTTTTTATGGTTTTTTCCGTACAAAACTTAGGCCATGCCAATACTCCATTTTTCTCCCACCCAGAAGGTACAATTGTCAATTTCTTTGTTCCTTTTTCCGTTGTCTCTATTATTTTAAACATCCTGAAATGATAAATAATATTTAATCTTATATCTAATGGAAGGAATAACAAACAGGTATAGAATATTTGAAATGTTTTGGTGCTGCAAATTTTATTAAAGATTGCGTAAATGTTAAATACTTACTTAATAATTATTTCGATAGCCTTAATACAATAAAATAGTAAAATTAGTGTCAACGATCTTAACAGCTTAATTATTTATGAATGACGAATGTTATGAATTATAACCTAAAAATTGTAACAATTGCAAAATGTGTACTGTACTGCAATTTAAAAACAAAATCGCTACATAGTCATTGTAAATGGAATAAAAAGATTCCGTAAGAGCTGCATATACTGCTTTAATAAAACATAAATATTGTATCACGTGCAAATTTGTTCTATAATGGTTTTTCATGGAACAATAGTGTTTTTTAACTGTTTTATAAATGCTGCTCAGTAGTCAATCTGTTCTGCCATTTTGATATCTTATTTGGAGGGATAAAACTATAAAGATAAACGCGTTGACACTAAATTTCATTGAACAGGGCCGTAACTAAAATACTTCAACACTAGTTATACTACTAGAAACTACAGATAAAATGATACAGTGGTACCAGCTAATTGTGACATGCTTTTATTTTATTTTGCAAAATCACAAATTATTTTCTATCTAAATGATATTATTGTTAATTTTAACTAAAGCAATATAATTACCATGCTTTTGTTTACATTATTCACAAATGAAATTTTAATTTTTGAAACTCGCTTTGGTAGAACAAAAAAATTTTTTTTTGAGTGTCAAGTGTCACAATTAAAGTTCGAAACGTTTAAGTGTGACACCCATGGGAGGTAAATGTGACACTTATCCTAAAACTGCATTTAGCACTCAAGGAAATGTTAACTGTTTATTGTGACACAATTTAGGAGGATATATGACAATTTTAAACACATATTTTATTATACATTATTCAGGTTTTAATAATAATATCAAAATAAATACAATATTCTTTGGACTGACAAATTCTATATAAAAATAAACAATATTCTAACGCTAAATATGTAATAATCACAGCATGTAACAAAAATAAAGTACTAATATTTGATTTTAATTAACGTTCAGGCCGTCGAAATTAAACTGAAAAACAAACCGACCTCTTTTGTCCACTTGGGGGTCAGGAATCAAAAGAAATATATCATCCAGCGGTACGTCATCGGTGTCGTCTTGTTGAGGCCACACAAAATAAGTTCCTTGTCTCTTCAGAAATTTTACTGTAGCAACTTCTGCCGACAATTCTTGTATTCGACCAACAAATCGTTTGATGTTTTTCTTCCCGGCGTATGTGACGACAACCCATTTATTAATGCATGGAACTGCATTACTGGAAGGCATATCATCGTTAGCTTCTGCTTCTGATTGAGATTCGTCAGGTGAACTGTATGTGGAAATACATGATGTATCGCTATCAGATTGATAGTTATCCTGTTTTTTGAATCGTATCTTTGAAAGTCTGATGGTTTCTGCTGCTTTTTTCATTGTTTTTTTTTCTTTCTTCTTCTCTTCATTTTCTAATCCCTGAATATAATCTTCTCTTGTGATAACCTCAGCCATATTCTTTCCAACCATTCTTCTTTTCACTACATTTACAGACTTTCTTTGCACTTTATTTAATAGCAACTGTTCAAATGAAACCGAGTTCTCATTTTTGGAATCTAATAAATTTGAGACGTTGTTTTCATGACAACATTGACTTGTAGAAGGTTTCTCTAGATCTGTGGTTTGGCTATGCTCGTCACTATTATTTTTAGATGAAATAGATGCACATGCGGTTTCTGTTGAATTCTTCTTATTGCCTTTCTCATTTTCTCTCATAAGAGATGTTTTCTTATAATCTGCAAGTTCACCTGATATAAACATTGATTCGCTTATAGCATTTCTATTTATAGGAAATTGTAGTGTTTCGTCATAGAGTCCCGTAACTTTAAATCCTTTTTTTAAAGTCGATGGTGGTAAATTGGTCCATACTTGTCCAATCAACGTTGAAAAATCAGCTTTATTCAAGCTGTTTCCATAGTTTTCTCGTTGCCATGTGGAAAGCTTATCGTCCCAATTTTTTTTCAACACATTAAAAGAGGCAGCATCTAATGGTTGCAAAATATGTGTGGTGTGGGGTGGAAGCTTTAATAAAGTAATATTATGTTCTTTTATAGCCAACTTAATGACATCTTCTGAAATATGCGACGAGTGTCCGTCGAATATTACCAATAATGGTCGCTCTTTTGGGCAATAGGAGAGGAAATTATTTTTAAACCAGGCATAAAATATATCTGCCGTCATCCAGCCATTATTGGATACACCATAACCAGTATTAGGATAAGCCGTTTTCGGCATCCAAGAATCCCACAAATGCTTAGCTTTAAAAATTATAAAAGGTGGTAATTTGGTTCCATCAGCCGCAATGCAAAACAAAACACTTGTATTCGTTCGACCAGTACCCGCCGTATTACGAAAAACCGCTCTATTTTTTTGTGATACAATTTTAGTTGTAGTTGGGTCATGGCATATAGAAGTTTCATCTAAATTTAATATTTGTTTTGGTTTATTTAAGAGATCCAGCTCATAGAGAGTTTTCTCATATAGATCATAGAAACCGTAGACAATGTGCGGTTTTGTCTGCTGTGTTCGAATTACTGGTCGTTTTACTGGTTTTTTGCAAGAAAAATTCCATCTTTTGCAAAATCCGGGAAACCATTCCTTACCAGGAATACCATTTTTAAAGCGGCAGTTCAAGTTATTTCTCTGAACATAAACGGACACTAAGTTTACAATTTCTTTTCTTGACATTCCAAAGCCCCATCTATTCATTATATTTATTTGAGCCGCAAGTTTTTCCTCTAATGTAAAACTCAAATCAACAGGTCTACTCACCTTCGAATTTTCTATTTCACCTCTGCTGCGATTTTTCCAGCCTTTTAATTTTAAAATCAAGGATGATCGTGGTATATTATAGTGCTCGGCGGCCTTTTTTTGTGACATACGGCCTTCTTCCACAGATCGCACCGCAGCTTGCATGTTTTCTAGACTGTACTTTTTTATTTTTCCCATTTTTCTGAAAAGGTAACCAGATGTCACTATTAGCAATCGTTTGATGTCACAATAACAAACTTACTGTAATAAGGGTTGTTAATTGTGACACCCGTTTTATTTCCAAAACTGACGCCACTTTGAGGTTAAGATTACAACAGAGAACACATGCATGTCTGATTTAAAGATTGAATATTAGTTAAATAACGTAAGATCATATCAACTTACCTCAAGTAAATTTGTAGTACTCGTTTCAGAATTATACAAGTATGTATAAATTTTTGTTCGGCAAAATCACACACTCATACATTAGCTAGACATTACTGATGATTGCCGCCAAAACATTGGATGACGTATTTTAACACTAGAGTAGCTTGATACGTATAGATGGCGAGAATAGGTATATATTGGGTATGTGTCACATATAAATCGCGTTTGCGCGGGAAAAAGGCGATAAGTCCATATTCTCGAAATTAAGATATTGCACTTTCTTTATTGTACTTGTAAATTGCAGCTCCCTATTAGAATATGATACGATATGGACAAAACTTTTAGGGCGCGTTTTAGACATAATATTGTCCTCTACCAGAATACTAAATCAAAATTTCAGAATATTAAAATATTCCTGTTTTTAATGGACTTGTCTTATTTTACACAAATACAAACTGTGAATTGTTCGTATCAAATTAGGAGTTAACTCTTTTATCACTAAAAAGCAAATTGAAACGGTTATGGCACTATGTTATAAAATAAAACAATAAGGGCAATAATTGATGTTTGGAAAATAAATAAATTTTAATCTTTATAAAATTTTTCAAAAAATCGGCATATATACCAGACCAATGGTGTGCCGGATTAACGGAATCGCCAGATTAATAGTAGGTTGTTAAAAAAAATACATTATAAACAAGTAGAATAAACTAGTAGGTATATTATGTTGTTTTATTATTAAATAACATACAAAATAAGGAAATAAACTCAACTTTAATAATATTAATGTAAACTAAAATAAAGCTGTTAATTGCACAATGTAATCACAGAATAAATTTCCTCCCCTCGGCGCTCATAACGGCGAATTACTGGAGGGGCAGAATTATCGAAGGTGAAGAAGTTTGAAGTACAGTGAACTCTCTATTTAGTCCACTATATTTCAAACTTCTTAGAGTCTACTGTATTTCAAACTTCTTCTTCACTTTCGCTATCAGACAGAACATTAGGCATGCTCTTATCAGGGATATTGCGATAAAAATCTCTGAAAACGTCTGATATAAGTGGTAAAATACTAATTAGATCAGCTTTTTTTTCTTTTGAGATGGGTATTAATCCTTTGTAAGACTTAGTAAGTTCCGGTGACAAACTAGTAGATTTGCGACGACGTGTAAAGTCAAGCTCTTTAAATGGTGTTTCTGGGTTTAAGGTATTTTTAAATTCCACAACTCCAAAGTTCTGTGAATATCGAAGCCATTGAACACTTCGCAATTTAAATTGACGTCCATCGTTGTCATTCTTCTTTTTTTGAAAAGTATTTTTCAAGAGTTCGGAAAAAGAAAAAAAATCCTCGGTTATCATTTCAGTTACTTGAAACGGCTTTTTCTTTCCAGTTGCTCGAACCAGCTGAAACCAGTCATGTGGGTGGTAAATTGGCCCATTCCAATGCTTCTTCTTTTTTTCTATCAGACTATGGTCAGTGTCTGATTCCATATGGGTGTGTCCTGGGACTAAAAATTTATGGTCAATAAATTCAATATGTGTCAATTCATTCAGGAGAATTAGAAACATACACATCATATGATGATTTTTATTCTGACCCGGACAACTGTCAGAATAAAATATTAATTTTGTTATTGTTTTTGGTAAAGTCTTTATGAACTTGTAAAGACAAGATGCAATTTGGTCTGCACCCCGACCGCCCACTGCTTCATGCCACATAAAACAATAACTTTGGGAGTCAGTACAATCATGTAAAGTAAGGTTGTATGTCCATAATAAACGTCGGTAAAATACAACAGAGGTTTCCAAAAAGGGGGTGGGCAAACATTGTTGTAAGTCGAACGTATAAACTTTCATTTTCGGATCAAGTTTAGATGCTGTTATGTCCTGCTTTTTTCTATTATAAGCATCATCTGCTAACGAGTGGTGATCGACAATTTTGGCTTCTAAAGCTTTTCGGCCTTCTTCAGATTTTTCTAAGTTCTTCTGCATGTGTAGTGTATCACATGTGTTGCATGTATCTTTTTTGGGTTGTTTGATACTAATATTGAGCTCATGAAAAATTTTTTCGTAAATTTTACGTGAAACTGGTCGTTGAACGGTTTTTTTATATTCCTCATACAGCAAACTTAATGTATAGTATGATGGTAAAAATTTTTTTGAAGAATTTCGGCGAGTATAATGACTTTCATAACTTGGTACTGATAAAATATGTATTCTTACTTGTTCTAAATCACGACTGGACCATTTATTTTTAGGTGGGGCTTTACCCCTATTATCATCTGAGCTTATTCCCAAGTATGAAGCCGCTTTAGTTGCCAGAGTAACTTCTATGAATTTGTTTGTTTCACCAAATATTTTCAAGAAACATTTCTTGCAAATGCTGTGTTTTTCTCCTTCCAGTAATACATGATATTTATGGGTTAACAATCTATATTTAGAACTGCTTCCTTCCCCATTTCGAACACGTTCTCTGTTCTTAGTACTAGTGGTAATCAAACTGGAAAGGTACGCAGATCGCTTATTTCTTGATTTCATTGACCAGTATTCCGCAAAGATATTTTGAAGTTTCTGTTCATCAAATTTTGTTGAACACTGCATCCGACATGGTGTTAATTTTTGAAATGTCCGAGCTTTAACTATCTTGCCTTTTTTAGTAAAATATTCTTTTCCTGTATTTCTGAAAATATTTCTTTTTAATCTCGATTCTCGTGTATCTTGTTTAATAGAAATTCGACCTCTTCGCTTATTAGTATTAACGTATTCTGTAGCAGTAGTATTTCCATGATTGTTGATATTCATATCATTATTATCAATATCTTGGTTTTTATCAATTTCATTAGAATCTGTGATGTGTTCTATTTCAGAATCATCTGACGATACATTCGCTAAACAATCTTTAATAGTAACATTCGGATCATCGTCGCTATTGTCACTGAACATAGTTTCCATCTCATTTTCGACTGCATCTATTAAAATAAGAATAAAATTATTAAGAATAATTGCAGATAATATAAAAATTAGTTTGCTGTCATATTTACCCCATATTGTACTTGTACTATCTTGTACAATAATTTCTTGACTAAAGTCAAGATTATCAATACTGATCGAAGTACTATCTAAAATGAAAAAAGCAAATTATTCGTCAAGTTAGTATCATGTAGGTATTTATTAAAAAAGGTATAGAAAAAATCAGACGGTTAAAAAATTAACATTGATAATATTATGCATGTGAATAATTATTTACCTTGCGTAATAGAGACTTGTGTATCAGTTTTTTGAATATTTTCAGCAACATTTAGTGAAAGAGGTTGAGTGCCGTTGTCTGTCTCCAATGTATTATTATCTATAAAATAAATTAACAAAAAAATAATTTCCAAATGTAGTATAAAATTTTGAGGTTAAAATAAATGGAACGATATTTTAAATTATTGTACTTAAGAAAAGTTATTCATTTACTTACTTTTACTGCACAAATCAAGAATAAGTTTTGCTCTCCAATTTGCCATTGTTGTCAATAAACTCAACGTTTTAAAATATTATTAATTTTCACGTGTTTTAAACGTGTAAATGCTATTAAAACAACTGTCAAAATAATGCTAAATGAGCTATGTCCAAACTTATAAAAAGAAGATTTTAAAAGTGCTGTGTTAACGGAGGTAAGTCCAACATATCCCATTGAGCACTAAAGAAACTATTAGTGTTAAGTAAGAGATATAGATATCTCTAAAAGCACATAATATTTCATACTTAACTCTTTTTACACAATTTAAAATTTGAAAGAATGAACATTGTAGAATATACATAAACAAAACCCTTTATGCACTAAACTGAAAATTCAAAAATATGGACTTATCCCCTTTTTCCCGCGCAAACGCGAAATGCATGTCACAATTAGCTGGGTGCACTGTATTTATTTAGCAAACACACAATTCAATTATTATCAGATATAAAATTGTTGATGTGTAACAACTTACCTTTGCTTTGAAGCTAAATTTCCTGAGATGAAACGGATATGCGTAACAGGAAGTAAAGAGAAGCACGCGATATTTAAATTTATTCTAATAAATATTTCGGTATTTAGCATTCTGCAGTGAAACTTCTTTAGGCGCGCTGGGGATTTTATGGTAAACGGGGGTAAATTAGGGTAAACTGAGAAAAATTAGGATAAACTAAAGGGTAAAGTAGTGTAGATTTGTGTAAAATCGGGTCAATTAGGGTAAAGTCCGTAAAATATACAGGGTGAGTTTTAAGTTGATGCTTTTTTTTACAGCGTGTAAAAATCAAATAGACGAGCAAATATTTCAAATTGTTTTTTTATCAAAACTCAAAAATAAGAGAGAAACAGCCTTTCGAAGTTTAAATAAATTTTCTTTAATTTTGAGGTCGGTCCTGGGGTTATATTATGTTATTATGGAAATAAGTTGTTATTATCAAGTATTCACAGAAATTGTTCGAAGTTGTCCCCGTTTTGTTGGACACAAAGATGCGTGCACCGTAGCCATGCTTCTGTACATGCTTATAGTAGCGATAAGGGCCTTCCGCGAATTATTTGGGAAGCATTTTCGATCATTTCTTCGCGTGTATTAACCGGGCTTTTGAAGACTAAACTTTTCATCCACCCCCACAAGAAAAAATCCAAAGGGTTTAGGTCCGGCGATCTTGGTGGCCACGCGACAGGTCCTCCACGACCGATCCACTGGTTACGAAACTGTTCATCTAAAAAATCTCGAACTTCACGCCTAAAATGAGCCGGCGCCCCATCGTGCAATAACCATATGTTGCCTCGTACATTTAAAGGTACATCTTCTAGCAAACCAGGGAGAATATCTTGCAAAAAATGCAAGTAGTTGGCGCCGTTTAAACTCTCTGGTAAAATAAATGGTCCAATTAACATGCCATTCACAATGCCTGCCCACACATTAGCGGAAAATCGAACTTGAAAATTAGTTCTTCGTACAGCTTTAGGATTCTCTACAGCCCAAACATGTGTGTTGCGGAAATTATTAATTCCATTGCGGGTAAACATGGCTTCATCCATCACCAAAGTCGATCTTAGAAAGTTGTTGTTGGCATTTTGCTCTAAAAGCCAGTTGCAAAAATCGACTCTGCGTGGAAAATCCTCTGGCTTTAAAGCTTGAACCCGTTGAACGTGGTAAGGATGAAGCTGATTTTCGTGCAGTGTTGCAAACTTTCGTCTGACTTACTTGAACCTGGGAAGCGATTACACGAGTGCTTGTCGTTGGATCCTCATGCACTAAATCCAGAATGTGTTCCTCCCGCTGAGCATTTCTAAGATGCCTCGGTCGTCCTGCGCGTCCTCCACGATGCTCCCGTAAACTACCCGTTTCCCTAGACCTTTGAACAACATTCATAATTGTACGAGGATTCGGATGAATCCGGTTGGGGAAACGATCTGCGTACAATCGCGATGCACCCGCGGCATTTTGACGACACTCTCCGTAAATTAATAACATGTCCACTAGTTCATTATCGTTATAAACATGAGCCATTCTCAAAAATAATTGAGGCACACACAATTCTCTCAAAAACAGAACAATACACTTGTCAGTTTCAAATAAGCACCAACATACTTGATAATAACAACTTATTTCCATAGTAACATAATATAACCCCAGGACCGACCTCAAAATTAAAGAAAATTTAATAAAATTTTTTTAAACTTCGAAAGGCTGTTTCTCTCTTATTTTTGAGTTTTGATAAAAAAAACTATTTGAAATATTTGCTCGTCTATTTGATTTTTACACGCTGTAAAAAAAAAGCATCAACTTAAAACTCACCCTGTATCACGTCTTCGTGCAGCCAAAGTTCGCAGCTGATACATTTCATCCAATCCACGTCCTTTTTAGTGAAACTGTACAGTTCACCGCACCCTACACAACAAGACTCTTCATCGTCCACATCATCATCGTCTTGCAAGTGGATATCCAGCGATGAGTCGGATTCGGTGTCAGTAGTACATGCTTTTCGTTTATTAGGTTGCTTGTTTGTGGTATTTCCTTTGGTATTCTGTTTGGTTATGGTTTTTCCTTTGGCCTTCCTTTTAGAATGTGCTCCTCCACCCTTCACTACTTCATTTGTTTTCTTTTGTAGTTTTCTGTTTCGTAGGTTGACAGTGTTTTCTGGAGAATTCAAAACCTCAGCTAACGCTCTGGAATTCTTCCTTGTAGATTCGACTTTATTTAGGACAGGTACTGGCGAAATTTCATTCAAGAGTTTGCCTGGTGTTATTTGAGATTGTTCTGTTGCTTCTGATGAGGAATTCATGTTTTCCTCGGGATTTTCCGCCCATTGCGAACAACCTAGTTGTGGTGAAGCTTGTCTCTGACCGTTATCTACTTCTGAAGTTTCTTTTTCCGAAGGATCCTGCCATCGCGAACAACCTGGTGAGGTGAAGTAGGTCTATTACTTGACTTGGACTGTTCTGTTAGGTTATTGTGTAGTTTATGTACATCACGTCTCTTTTATGCTTCCATTTTCCTACATGAACACCTTCACAGAAACGTGATATATTTTCACCACGCTTCAATTTTTTTTGAATCACATCTTTGCGGTTACTCTTCAGGTTTGAACGTAGAATTCCTGTACAATATGTGTTTCTTTCCAAAAGACTCTTGGCTAAGGGAACACTATTATAATAATTGTCCATGTAAACTTCATGGCCTTTCCCTAGCCTCTCTTCCAAAAGTTGCATTACAATTTTTTCTGCATGGCCTTTGCCTGTTACTTCAGTATCTTTACTGCCGACGTATACACGAAATTTCAATACAAGACCGTCGGGTTCAGTCAACATATATAATTTTATACCGTACTTGTGGCGCTTATTTTTTATGTATTGCCGAAAGAACAGGCGCCCCCGCCACAGTTCCTTCGCTGGGCAATAGCAGTCTTTCATTTTGGTATTGAAATAATCGATTACGTTGCGAATTTTATACAATGGGTCTTCGCTGCTAGTTTCACTTGTAAAATGTAGGCATCTCATTATTATAAGAAACCTGTTCCTTTCCATTTGTTCGGCGAAAATCGGTATTGAGAACAATCGGTCCGGTTTCCAATAATCTTGGATGCGACTCAGTGGTATGGTGCCCATGTGAAATAGTAGGCCCAGAAATATCTTCAGTTCTGCCACTGTTAGCTCTTTCCAACGAGTAATTCTTGACTCGGGTGTTGTTTTTTTCTGACAAAAAAAATAAAATAATAAACTAGATAAGCTGCTAATAAAGAAAAATGGAAAGTACTATCATTTTTCTTACGAGCAACAGGATTAGAAATAATTCAGAGAAACAGTAAACTTTATGAGTTACGGTTGTTATTGAAAAGAAATATTTAAATTCAGATAAACAGATGTGCAAAAAGGATATACATTTAAATTATAGACGATATTCAACAGTCACTCTGTCACTCTATAAATTTTAGTGTCATTTGCTATTTTTTTTGTACATTTAAATTCTTTTCAAAGATTAAATATAATATTATATTCATTACTCCCAACGACATTGCTTTGATTAAACGTTTCAAATTGTCCTACAATCTCAGTAAATTTTTTGTAGGCAATTGTTTGCGTATTTTTATCTTCGTTTTCACAAGTGTCACATTCAATTGGTCTAATTGATGTTATGCTAAGAAAAAAAATTTTACGGGCGCCGTGGCCGGAGACACCTTCACAGAGTAATCCCTTAGTTCTGGCCACCTAGGGGATCAAAAACAGGGTTCGCCCAATAAGAATAAGTCCGAAATAAGTAAATAGCAAATTTAATTGCCTGGACCAATTCCGGATGAGTCCCAGAAGGGGATGGTCATAAAAAAATACAATAATAATAATAATGCGGTCTTTATTTAGACATTCTTACAAGAATATAAATTGCGTCAATAGGTACATAAAAGTTATAAAAATTGTTCAACATGATAAAAATTTGAATTTAATAAAACATCTTTTAATGATTTTTTAAATTTAGTATTGTTTAACTTTTTTGTATTTTCCGGTACTTTATTATAGATCCGAATCATAGTATTGCGAACGCCGTCGCGAGCAACGCTTAGATTTGTTTGGCATGTTTTCAGATCGCTTTGATTTCGTGTTTGATGATGATGTGTTTTCATATTATCATCAAACATGTGTATGTTACTTTTTACAAAACATGCGCAGTCTAAACTCTAATATAAAGGCTGATTTTTTAAGAGTGTCCGAATTTTAAATTCAAATTAAACAACAACCATATTAGATATCTCTAAACTATTTATTTTATGTGAAATAACATTTAATATTGGGAATTATGGGTAAAGAATTAAATATATGAACAAATAAAACAATGTATTTATTTTATATTAACTGTTTTATTATATATTGATCGTAGCAAACGACTGTTCGGCACAATGGTCACTTATATATTGATCGAAATGTGTTACGCATACAGTGTTGCCAACCCCAAGAATCTAAAAAGCAACAGTTCACCAATAAAAAAACAGGAGAAAACAGTAGGTAAAGTAAAAAAAAGCAGATTTCATTCTTTCCTCATATAATTAAAACAATCACCTACCGTAAACGCGGGTTACTTTGACCCGAAAAATCGAGTATTTTTTTATTTTTTTGAGTGGTAAATGGATATAATAACATGTTTCTAATTGCTTTGTACCAAATGGAAACCTGACAATGTAAGCTTAAATTTACGGGTCATTTTGTTGAGGTAATGAAATAATAAGTATATTTTTTTTATTTTTTATTTGTGGGCCAAAGTTATCCCCCACATCGGGTTTCTTTGTCCAGTTCACGTTTTGCCATAGTTTTACGCTATTTAAATAGAACTGGGCTAAAGAAACTGTATGTATCGAGAAAATATGATTTGTTGAATTTTTGGTTTTAACTTGATTGACAAAATGTCACTAAATTTGCGCAGTAAAAAAAACGACGAAATAGGTGAATTAAATTCATTTGAAAATTTTAAAAAAATGTTATTTGGAAGTGAATTTAGTGATCATTTAAGTAAAATTATTAAAGACTCAGTGAGTGAAGCAGTTAAACCGTTAATTATAGAAATTTCAATTTTAAAAGAATCAAATAGAAAATTGCAAAGTGATATGGCTGCCTTGAATAGTAAACAGGGGTGTCAAAAATCGACTGAAAACCCAATAATAGAAAAAACGCAAAGACAAATTAAAGAATTAGATAAGGGAAAACTTACTAAACCTAAAGAAAATGTTATTAAAAATAAAACAAACGTTTCTGTGGAAAATTCTCCAACTAATATGATAGCTGAAGAGTCACGTTCAAACGAAGAAGAAGGTTTTACAGAAGTAACATACAAGAAGAAAAGAAAGGAAATTGTAGGGACAGCAGCTGTGAGTGAAACGTTAAAAACAGCTCAAAAGAAATTATGGGTGTATCTGGGAAGAGTGCATTCTGATACAACTGAGGAAAATGTTTTAAAATACTTGAAAGGAAAGTATCCAGATATGAGTTTTGAATGTGAAAAAATTCCAACTAAAGGTAAAAATAATAGTTTCAAAATTGGCGCTGATCTAGAATTGGAAAATGAAATTTATTCAGAAGACTTTTGGCCCAAGGGTGTCATCATTAAAAGATTTTATTTTTTTCGGTCCAAACAAGGAAAATTCTAAAAATCAATTGAAATTAATGAGTCTAAATATTCAAGGCTTGAGAAATAAAACTGAAGAAATTGACATCTGGTTAAAATCACAAAAGTATAACTTAGACGCACTGTGTATGGCTGAAACATGGTTAACATGTGATGAGCTCTCCCTTGGAATCTATATAGGTGAATTACAGCTAGCTTCTGGATTCTCAAGAACAAACAAACGACACGGTGGAGTCGGTATTTTTATAAAAAAAGGTTTGCAATATACGGTCTTAAAAAATATCGAAAATTTAAACAAAGAATCAGATTTCGAATGCTGCGCTGTTAGTTTGGACACGCTAAATATAATTTTAGTCAGTATTTACAGATCACCGCTGGGTAACATGGACATCTTTTTTAATTCAATGAATGAATGTTTAGAAAGAATTTTTAAATGTAATAAACAAATAATCATAACTGGTGATTTTAATATTAATTTTATGAATTTGGACAATAATGTGATTAATTTTAAGAATCTTTTGTTATCGTTCAATTTAAAAATAACGGTTAGTGAGCCAACAAGGATTAGTAGGGTTTCATCAACTTGCATTGATAATATCGCGACAAATATAGAGTCATATGAGACCGAGGTGGTCGATACAGATTTGTCAGATCATAGAGCTATCATATTTTCTGTGCCCACACCAAATGTACAGATTATAAAAACCTCTAGTTTTAGGCAACTTACAGAGGATAATTTATACTTGTTTGAACATTTCTTGTCCCAAGAAAACTGGAATGAGATTTTTGATAATAATGATGTTAACGTAGTGTATAATAATTTTTTAAATAGATTTTTACATGCATTTAATTTATGTATTCCGAAGTCAAGTAGAATTTTAGCTAAAAATAAAAATTATTCTAAAAATTGGATAACCCCTGAACTACAAAAAATGTCTGAACAAAAAAGAACATTGTTCTTACTAATAAAAGACATTAAAAATAAAAGTACCAATAGAAACGAAACTGTGCAAGCATTAACAGACAAATATAAACAAATATGCATACATTTGAAAAAAATGATTGTAAAACAGAAAAAGGCATTTTACAGCAATAAAATAAATGACTCTAAGGATAAAATAAGAACTTCTTGGCAGTTAGTAAAAAAAATAGGGAAAAATAATAACTCCAAACAATATATAACCGCAGTAAAAAAAACAGATTGCAATACAATTGCTAATAATCCAAAAGAAATTTCTGAAGAGTTTAATAAATTTTTTTGTAACATAAGCCAATCATTAAACCTTCCTACACCCAATTTGAATATTAATATTAGTAGTCTACAGAATAGTCTATTTTTTCGGCCAACTGACAGCAAAGAGGTATATAACATAATAATGTCGCTAAAAAACAAACATTCCACTGGATGGGATGAAATCCCGGCTTTGGTAATAAAACGCTGTGCAAGCATAATATGTGAACCACTGAGCAAAATTTTAAATATGACTTTAGAAAGTGGCATTTTTCCAAATAATTTAAAAAAAGCTATTATTATGCCCATATATAAAAAAGGGAATGATCAAGATATTTCAAATTATAGACCTATTGCACTATTACCTATATTTTCAAAAATTTTTGAACTTGCAATAAAGGAACGTTTGCTATCGTTTTTAAATATGAATGACGTAATTACCAAACAGCAACACGGTTTTGTTAAAAACAGCTCCATTAATGTTTCAATTTTTAATGTCATTGACAATATAATAAATTTTTGGGAAAATAAAATACCATGCTCACTTGCTTTATTAGATTTAACAAAAGCTTTCGACTGTGTCGATAAAAATCTCTTGCTCTGTAAATTGGAAAAATATGGTGTTAGAGGAGCAGCGCTTGATCTCTTTTCCTCATATATGACGGACAGGAAACAATGTGTAAAAGTTCGAGTAAACACTAGCTATAATATCCGGGAAAGTATGTCAGACTGGTCATTAAATAATAGAGGGGTACCTCAAGGTAGCATCTTAGGACCTCTACTCTTCATATTGTTCATAAACGATCTTCCCTTAGCGACTGACAGCAAGACATTTTTGTTTGCTGATGATACTGCTGTCATATGTGAGGGAAGAGATCGAGCGATTTTGAAAGATAGATTGGAAGAATGCATGATAGACCTAAACAAATGGTTCACAAACAACAGTCTTAAAATAAATAACTCAAAAACTGAAATAATTAAATTTGGGAACTACTTTACTATTCCACAATTTGCATATAAAGACTCGGTTATATTCCTTGGAATATATATAGACAGTAATTTAGACTGGAAACAACATATCAATTATATTATGCCAAAGTTAAATCGAGCTAAGTTTGTGCTTATGTACTTAAAAAAATACGTCAGTTTTGATATCTTGCTTAGTGTCTATCATGCATACTTTCAATCAATTATTCAATTTGGAATAATGTTTTGGGGGAATTCGGTGTGGGCACAGAAAGTTTTTATTTTACAGAAAAAGTGTATCCGTATCATGGCGGGTGCGGCGCCTAGAGAGCACTGCAAGGATTTATTTATAAAGTACAATATATTAACTCTAGTTGACTTATATATTCTAAACTGTGCAAACTTTGTTCAAAGCTATCCAAGTTTTTTTAGTGAAAACCATACGAATCATAAATATCTAACAAGACACAGAGATAATTTCAAATCTTCCATCTGTACTCTTGCAGTAACCCAAAAAGGTGTCCGCAACGCTATGATACGGATACACAATAATATACCCTGTAACATAAAAAAATGTGACAGCAGACAATTTAAGACTAAATTAAAACAATTTTTACTAACTAAGGCTCACTATAAATTGAGTGAATTTTTAGAATTTTTATAAATTCTGTAAAATTGTGACACTATTTATGTATACTAGTATACCGACCAAATAAAGATTATTATTATTATTATTATTATTATTATGAAAAAAATATTTTTTTAACAAAAACCTTTATTTTTCGCATAAAAAATCACACCGGAAAGAAGTTAGCGCGGAAATTATTTTTTTCTTAATTATTGAAATATCAAAAAATTGCTCCTTAAATGCTCTATCAGAATCAGTAATTGCTCCATTTCTAAAATTTTTAGTTTATTTATAATTAATTTTTTAAAAAATCTAATTACTGAAAAATTGATTTTACTATAGAATGAGAAATATTCACTTTTTATACAATTTTTTTTGCTAAAAAAATTGCTCTCAATTTGCTCTATCAATTGCACAAAAAAAATATTTAACTTTGACAATTTTTATAGTAATTAACAGAAAAATAATGTTTGTATGGTAAACCTACTGCGCTGTGACGTCATCAATTGTCGCTGCAACTTATAAGGGCCATATTTACATGTATCAGCACTACAGTCATATTCATAGTCACCTTAATGTTTATGTTTTCTACTTTAATTAATATTATTTATGGTATTATTATAAGTAGGTAAGGTTATTAATTATCAAGCAATCATGTGGCTTTGATAATACGAATAATAACAAATAATTATGATTCTATAATTTTTTTTTTATTAAGTCTTCAGGTTAAGATTGCAGGTTTGAAACATAATAATTTTTGTATAATGTCGAATATTATTATATTTTTATTATTATATTTTTCCAAATTAGATTAGCACTTACATTCAATATCGGGGCTTTAATGGTTTAAATGTACTTACATTTTTCGTTCATACAACAAATTTGTTCATAATTACAATGGGAATCAGACATACTAAGTGTAAAAAGTTTTGAAACATCATCTTTACAGTTTATGGAACAATTGTTTGCTGGATATTTACTACTTAAGTAATTAAGTCGTTTTTTATAAAAGTTGACATTAGCACCGAATTGAGAATAATAAATTAAACACGAAAAAAAGGATCCCCAAAATTCACTTGATAGTCAACAAAATTTCTAAGCTTATCAAAGTTGATGTAGGTAAACGATAGAATTTCCATTAAACTGTCAAAAGGACAGGTATTGTGACAAATTAAGTTTTCTCCATTAATTGGGTCATACGATATTTTTTTTTCTCATTCAACCAATTCGAGCAAATTTCCGCCCAAACGTGGTCTTTCAAAATTTTTAATAACGTCAAAAATTTCATAACAGGATACAGAAGCCCAACGCGCCATTTTCACAGTATTTTTTCGCAAGTAACGATATATTTTTTAACAATAAAGAACTACAACACAACAGTCACCGTTTCTTTTCAGATATACTTCATTATAAATATGTACATATATATATATATATATATATATATATATATATATATATATATATATATATATATATATATATATATATATATATATAAAAGCACAGGTAGAAGTTGAATAGACTACAATTATAAATACTTTTTCAAAATTTAAATTAGTTTCGTTAATCGGATTAGACTATCTATTGTTTTGAATAGGCGGAGTATTTACTATATTGATGAGTCATTACTAGATCTTTAAGCTTCAACTGAACAAAGGACAACAAATCGCTAACAAATAGAGGATTATGATTTGGGACAGACACTCTTAATTTTTTTTTTCAGGTTTACCATACAAACATTATTTTTCTGTTAATTACTATAAAAATTGTCAAAGTTAAATAATTTTTTTGTGCAATTGATAGAGCAAATTGAGAGCAATTTTTTTAGCAAAAAAAATTGTATAAAAAGTGAATATTTCTCATTCTATAGTAAAATCAAGTTTTCAATAATTCGATTTTTTAAAAAATTAATTATAAATAAACTAATAATTTTAGAAATGGAGCAATTACTGATTCTGATAGAGCATTTAAGGAGCAATTTTTTGATATTTCAATAATTAAGAAAAAAATAATTTCCGCGCTAACTTCTTTCCGGTAAAAATCACAGACATTAATTGTACTAATAGAAATTTCACATATTATCACATTTTAATCTTTAAAAGAAATTTTATTCTGTAATGAAATTAAAATTAAACTTAAGTAAATATTATATTAAGCATTTTTTACATTTCTGGTACAGAAAATATTCCTCTTTTTATTAATGCTGGTGGATTGATTTTATTTTTATGTCACACCACTTGTAATGTTGAATATCCTTTATTTTTGGCCATCTCCAGCTCTTTTTCCCTTTTTTCATGCATTCAACAGTTGCTCCATCATCGCGAATGCCTGTGACAATTCCTGGATAAGTTTCGCCGTGCCAATTGACAATCACAAAGTTACCCACAGCAATGGTATTTTCAATTGGTACATCGATGTTTTCCCTGGAAGTGGTGGGTAGAGGACTCATAATTCTTTGGGGAATAGGTGGAGGCGTCGTTTGAATCTCCTCAAGTAGTGTAGTGTGACTCTCACCTTCGCTGCTGAATACTTCAGTCTCTGTTGAGGAGGCGTAGCTAATTTCCCCACTGTCTGCAGATGAGCTAGTGCTGCTTTGACTTACTGTCCGGCGTGTTTTGCCTGAGGCCCTTTTACTTGTTTTGCGAGCTGGCTTTTGTGCGCTATCTGTCTGAAGAATATTTTCCAGTTCAGGACAAATACTTCGTCCAGGCTGAACGTTCAGTTTTTTTTTACGCCTTATCTTAGTAGCGCCAACATCAGCACGCTTTTCACCTAAACGATCCAAGAATGCTTCTCCAATTGATTCTATATTTACGTGTAGCCTATCTTGTTGCGGCAAACGGTTGAGAAGTTCATTTTTATCAATAGGAAAATTCCGGCCTTTCTAAAGCCAGATTTTAAGTTTTCAGCAGTCTTATCTTCAAGTCTTGCGAGAACTTTTTTTAGTAAAGCTGGAAACTGCTCTTTTGGTATAGTTGTGCATCTTTTCCCAGCAGGTGACTCTTTCCACTCTGCCAGTACTGTTCTCCATTTTATTTTTAATGGTCGGAAATAAGCAATGTCCAAAGGTTGGGTGAGATGTGTGGAATTCGGAGGTAAGCACACAAACTCAATGCTATTTTCTTGGCATAGTCTTAACACATTTTGACTGATATGTGACGACAAATTGTCGCCGATAACAACCTTTTTTCCATTTTGTTTCCGTAATACGGGGAAAAGATGTGCAATGAACCATTCTTCAAAAGTAACTCCGTCTAACCAACCATGTTTCGTTCGGTTGTACCTTGTTCCAACAGGACCATTTTCGGTCCATGTGGACCACAAGTGTTCGGCCTTATAGACCACATAAGGTGGTATGACTGTACCAGCTGCATTTCCGCAAAACATGACTGATATGTTGGATTTAGATGAATTCATAACTCTCTCAGGATATTTGCACCCTCTACGGCATATAACACGTTTACGTCCTGGGTCGTCACTTAAATTTATCTCATCGTAGTTATAAATATTTTCTGGAGGCACATCGACCACGACTTCCTTGAGATTGTCAATGTAATCAGATAATGTTTTTTCATTTACAGAGGCTCTATTTCTTTTAATATTCGATGCGAAGCGTACTGTTAATTCAGGATGTCGTCTTAAAAAAGATCTAACCCATTCTCCACCCGGCAAATTGTTATTAAACTTTTTAACAGTTCTCCCTCGAGCGGAGAGGTATGACTTTACAATAAAGCGAAAATCTAAATCATTAACTGGAAATCCAAATTCTGATACAGATATGATGTGATTGACAAATGCTTGCTCCTCGACTTCGGTAAAAACCGTAGGATGTCCTGGTTTCTGCATAAATTTGTTCTTTAACTTATTTTTTATTGTACTTCTGCATATTCCAAAATGATCTGAAGCTTTTCTCTGGCTCATTGAGCCAGAGCGAATAGCTTCTAGGCATCTCTCTAATTGATCCTCACTATAATCGACATATCGTCGCGATCCTGGCTTTCTTTTATATCTATTAGGCATAATTATTATTTTACAATGAATAATCTGAAACAGATATAAAAACAAAATGTCAATTTTATAAGTAAAACAATGTTTGTACTTCTACATCTGTATTTGCAGGTTACTTTGGCCCAGTTTACAGGTTACTTTGACCCAGGACAAAGTAACCCGAAATTTCACAAAAAATTGCCATTTTGTGTAAAATTTGCCATCATTCTACAAATTTGTAAGACAAAAAGAAAATCATACTTAATTCAACTTACCGACAATATACATTACCAATTAAAACAGTTCTTTATTATATTTAACGTAAACAGCTTCTTGTACAGGTAAAAGTTTCGACACTAAAATTTTTCTAGCTCACACTAAAATTTTTAAACTTTTGACGGGAGTGTGTGTCCATAGTGTGTAAACGACAAGCGCGCACGCATTTAATAGCTATAAGTGCTATCTAGTGAACGGTGTAAGAATTATTTGGCAACAGTAATTAGCTTTAGGAGGAGGCGCCACAACAACAATATTTTGGCAGTGGGTTAAAGTTATACCCCAAGGGACAAAGAAACCCCTACTTACGGTACTTTTATTAGTTTCCAGGACTCACATACATTGTCATGTTATAATATTGATCACAACATAATAAAAAACCAAAATCAAAGTAAAATTATTTTCCACTTTCATCCTCAATTGCTTCATCTTCAGTATTTTCAGACTCATTTTCCTTTTTAAAATCATACATATTTTTGTTAAATTTCTTCATGTGTCTTTCTGTGGCTTCAAATGAGTAGCAATCGGTTATTTCGGATTTAGTGTGTAATGCTCCTTTAATAGTTGTAGTCGACATTCTGTTGCGTAATTTGGTTTTCATAATATTTATAGATGAAAATAATCTTTCCACGGCGGCGCTGCTATGTGGTAGGCACAAAAGTTTCTTCACCAATTCACACAATGTGGGAAATGTTTGAGATTCGTCTCCATTTTTCAATTCGTGTACATGTTTCCAAAAGTCGATAATATCGGGAATTTTGTTTTGGTCAAAAGATAAATTGACATTTCTTAACATTCGCCATTCTCTATCCAGTTCCGTTATATTATTAGGACAAATCTTTGGAAAGAAATAATATAAATCTGCAATGGAAGGAAATTTCTTTTTTATTTCAGGATCCAGAATTGCTTTGGGATTTAGCATTTTCAGACATTTTAATGCTTGACGATCTTTGTCGTTAAAAGGAAACCTTTTTAATATCTGTTTTGCAGCCTCGAGATAAAACTCCTTACACTTTATGTAGAAATTTTTCAGCTGTTCTTCCTCTAGTTCTCCAATTTCTCTCTTTCTTCTGATCAGATTTGCCACCATTCCACCGACGTATATTTCTTGCAACGGTAAATGTTTCTGCTCATTCGAGAAGTCAAGGTTTAATATTTTAGTTTCTTTTGCGTCTAAAATATTTCGTGCTTCATGTTTTTCCTTTTCAGTGAGATCCAAATATTCAGCTTGTACAAAGCATTCCAAAATAGTTGTGTATGCAGTCAGTATTTTGTCGTATAGTAAATATAATTTTGGAGTCTCGGACTGCATTTCTTTATTAAGCTAGTTAAATATAGGCAATGCAAATTTTAAAAACTCCAGATACAATTCCGTTGTCGGTTCGAGAGCCTTGGAGAGAATTGATTGCGCAGAAAGTAATCTATATACATGAACTGCAGCTTGAAAATATAACTTTATCGACGGTAATTGTTCCAGAAGCCTGTTTACTACCTCAATAAGCGACAACCATCTTGTTTGGCTAGGGTGGAGTAATTTGTGTGGTTTAACATTTGTGAATGTTTGAAATGTTTTGAAATCTCCAATACGTTTTGGAGAATTTTGTACATGGTTAAATACTTCTCTACAAAAGTCTTCTACGCCCCTTGGTAATTTCTCACATGCGTATGATGCGCAAAGGTTAAAAGAATGACAAATGCACTTTATAGTAAAAAGGTGAGGAATGTCATTTTTAAACAAAGTGACCAATGAATGTTTATCTCCAAACATAACACTGGCACCATCAGAAGCAAAGCCTATCATGTTTGATTTGTAAGGAATATTTTTTTCAATAAAATAGTCTACTATTTTGCTATACAACGTTGTTGCTGTACCATCTACGATTGGTATTAAAGTCAGAAATCTGTCTTCAACGTTGAAATCTAATTTTACTTTTCTTACGACAAGCGCTAAATGTTTTATTGTAGACTTATCTGTGCTTTCGTCAACAAGTAATGCAAAGCAATTGTTTTGTAACATCTCTACTATATTTTCTTCTGCTGTCTGCCCAGTTACATTAACAATAATAGCTCTAGCTTTTGTGCGACTCATTGATAATTGTTCCGCAATTTTCGAATCTGTACATACAGCGCAAATCAATTTATTCAAATGAGATGCGACATTAAAAGACAGATTATGTTCAGCAATAAAGCAGGCCATTTTTACTTCACCCGCTTTGGCTGTAACTTTTGTATTTTGTGAATCGGAAGCTGAGGTAAATATTGATGTCAGTTTTTGTTGCTTTTGTAATTTCAAACAATTCTTCGCGTGTTTTGTTGAATCTTTGTGTCGCAACAGTTCGTGTATACCACATTTTCGATCGCAATTACATGCAGAACAAAAAAAATAGGTCTCACCTTTAGTGCTTTTCTTTAACCAGCCTTTGAACCTATCATCTATTAACCACGAATTTATAAACTTCTGTTCATATTTCACATTCTTCTTCTTAGGAGGACTTTTCTCAATCGATGAATCACTGCTCATTTTATCAAAGATGTAAATATTGTTATTTAATATAAACAGCGGGATCACATATATTTCACAAATTCAAAGCTTGAAAGCTGTAGCCACAACACAATACGCAATACAATAGGGCTTTAGCCTGTAACTGTCGTTCTTACATTGTGATTGACAGTCATATTTTTATGTACGGGGATTTCCCCGTACATAAAAATATGACTGTCAATCACATAGACTGTGGTCGGAGAATTCCCTCGAGATTCGAATCGCGACAAGAGCAGATACTGCCATCTAGTGTCATTACGTTTTATTACATAGTGGTTATCAAAAAATATTTGCATAATGTAATAGGTAGCGCTGAACGCTAATTGAAAAACAGTAAAAATTAGGAATAAAACAGAAAACAGGAGCATCAATACGAAAACAGCAAATCTACTGTTAAAACAGTAGGGTTGGTAACACTGTACGCATAACATACAAATACTTTTGAGTTTTACCTCACACTCTAAATTCTTTTAGATGCATTTAGCACTTTTGTCCACGCGATTCATGCGTGTACAATGCACATAATACGCGCTAAATAACTAAAGGAGCCCCTAGACGATCAATATTTACGTCAATATATTGTACAATATTTTGTGCAATAGAATAAGTTGGCCAACCCACACGATGCAATATTATTGCACAATAAATTAGTTCACGGCTGATACTTGTGCAGTCAACATGTGGAATAATAAGAAGACAGCAAGTTGTGTGGCCATTGCATTAGTTATAGCTGCAAAAAAAAAAAAGAGAGAAAAGGAAGCGTAGGTGGATGAAGGAATGGTTTAAAGAAAGAAATAAGTACACTCATGAAAATCTGTTAAGTGAACTGAGAATTAGTGAACCAAGTGATTTTCAAAACTTTTTGCGACTAGATAGTACATTATTTGATGAACTCTTGAGAATGGTTAGGCTTGAAATTCAAAAAAGAGATACTATAATGCGAGATGCTATCCCTCCAAGTCAGCGTTTATCAATAACACTACGTTATCTAGCTACTGGAAATAATTTTGAAGATTTAAAATTCATAAGTGCTGTATCTCCACAATCCATAAGCATAATTGTAATGGAAACTTGCACAGCTATAATAAAATGCCTGAAGGGTTACATAAAGGTATGTAAAATAAAACGATTATTTCAAAAATTATACAAAATTTATTTATTTATTTGATTACATATATGTAGAAATTTACATTTTATTGAAAAGTTGAAAAGAATTGAGAAGCATTAGAATTAGAGGGCCCTGGAAGTGGTTCCACGTGTTCAGTCAGTCGAGGTTGTGCATGTAGGGTATCATAATAAACGGGACTTGGACTTGGTTGCATAGTGGTATATGGTGAAGACGTGCGACTAAAATAATTAATTTGAACAGAATCTCTGTGCAGAGTACCCATTTGGCCTTCAAACAATACATCATTAATGGCCTTTTTTGCAAAAATTTGTTGCTGCGGCGTCATTTTCTGAAGTTCTACTGCCCAAGCTGAAGCAATTCTGTGACAGTCAGTATCAGGTTGTTTAAGATGTTTGCGTGCTAGAGATATTAATTCTTCGGACTCATCAAGTTTCCTTGTCCTCTTTTTTTGAGGACAATTCTTGCGCTGTAAATTAATACATATTTTAAATAAACCTCTCATTACTTTTCTGTGAGTAATAATTTTATTATTATTTTATGATTTTAATTGCAGCTCCCAGCAACAGAAGCTGAATGGAAAGCTATTGCGAATGGATTTAATGATCAATGGAATTTTCCGAATTGTCTAGGAGCCGTAGATGGAAAGCACGTAGCAATAAAAAAACCACCACAGACAGGCTCACATTACTACAATTATAAAAAGTTTTTTAGTATTGTAATGATGGCAGTTGTAAATTGTAATTATGAATTTATTATGGTAGATGCTGGTATAAATGGACGAATATCAGACGGAGGTGTCTTGGCTTATACTGCATTTGGAAAGGCATTATCAGATAAATCTCTTCACATCCCAGAACCTGCTTCATTACCAAATAGTGAAAAGATACTACCTTTTGTCTTTGTCGGGGATGACGCTTTTGCACTGACGGAAAATTTTATGAAACCTTATAGCCAAACAGGATTAACCGTGGAAAAAAGAATTTTCAATTATCGACTAAGTCGTGCACGTCGCATTGTAGAAAATGCATTTGGGATTTTAGTTTCCAAGTTCGGTGTATTTCAACGACCTATTGCGCTATCTCCTGAGAAATCCCAAGTAATTGTCTTAGCATGTTGCTATTTGCACAATTACTTAAGAAGAAACCACTCTCAGACATACATGTGTAGCAATTCTATAGATGTAGAAGATTCTGAGTCAGGAATTATTGTTGAAGGAAGTTGGAGAACAACTGGACAATCAACATCACTTCGTACAACTCATGACAGAAATTCACCCTCAATTGCGAAAGTTGTCAGAGATAGTTATTGCGATTTCTTTAATAATGAAGGGCAGATTTCATGGCAACATAAATTTGCATAAAATGTAAATATGAATAAATAAATTGCATTCACTTACACTGATTGTAGCAGTTTTCATTGTTGTTCCATTATTGTCCACTTCGTCGATATCATCCTCAGTTTCCTTGTCGTCTACCTCTGTCTGCATAGTATTTTGAGACGTACTTGGTTCGTCCTGACCCACAAGAAACTTCATTTCATCAAAATACCATAATGTTGGTTCTGTTATGTCGTCTGTCCCAGCACCGCTTTTTTCACAATACTTTATTCGGTTTAATTCCTTTCTAAAGTTAGTGCGCAACGAATTAAATTTTTTTACTAACTGCGACTTATCAGCATCCGGATAGTATTCTCTATATTTAAGAAGCAGCTGTTCGTACTGTTCATTTTTTTATTTCTGTTGCTGTAATCTTTACTCTTGATATCCCACAGAGCTGGTAAGCTCCGATACACCTCGATACATTCTAAAATGAATTTCCTTTCCTCATCTTTTCCCTTTGTAGCCATTATAGATGTTACCTTTATCACTGTTAACACACAACTGAACCAGTATTGCACAATATTGCCCGCAGACGATGCAATATTTACTAGATTGCACAATAAAAATCAAACTCTTTTTGATTGACTCAATATATTGCGCAATCTTTCAATATGATCTACAGACGTTCAATATTATTGTACAATATCGATTATTGTGCAATATATTGTGCAATATATTGATCGTCTAGGGGCTCCTTAAATAGTAAATATTCGTATTAAATTATATATATTTCATTTTTGTACTTTCCAACAAAACAAAACAAATTGCACCTACATATACACCAGGCAACACAGCCTACGTCAAAACGAAACCGCGTAATAAATCCCACAAACTATCCAGATTTGTCAAAATAATAGAAGACAAACAAATTAAAATTGGACCAAAATATGCAACAAAGAACCAATCAACATGATCCTGGTTTTGAGAAAAATAAGTTTTGAAGTTTTGTTGTTTCAAAAATCAACGCAAGTAATAAAATTAATTTCAGTTAATATTTCAAATTATTATTATTTCAAATTAATAATTTCAGTCAAATGTCCGCCGCGGCTTCTTCTAACAAAACGCATTCTGTCAATCCAATTTCCGACCACTTTTTCAAGCAATTGGGGACTTATGTCTGCAATTGTCCGCATTATGTTGTGTTCCAATGCGTCAATATTTGCCGGTTTATCGGCATAGACCAAATATTTAACGTAACCCCACAGAAAATAATCTAATGGCGTTAAATCACACGACCTTGGGGGCCAGTTGACAGGTCCATTCCTCGAAATAATTTTCTCACCGAATTCTTCCCTCAATAAATCCAGTGTTGCGTTGGCTGTATGACATGTGAAGAGCAACCACGCAAAAGTGAACAAGTCCATCGTGTCTATTTTACAGGAGAGACGAAATTGCCATAGATCAATTTCTATATCCTTTGTTAACTCAATTGCACCATGGAAAATTTTAATAAAATTTGATTAACCTAGATGTCAAATATGAAAATTTTCCAATAATTGGTTTACAAAAAAATCGTGTTTTTGAAATGGACTTATTCACTTTTGTTTGATTTATTTAAATTTGTTGACTTTTGCTTGAGATGCAACTGGGATTTGTTAAGTTTTGAATGAATAGAATAATCAGAATTCAGATAATTTAATTTTTGAAAAATACATTTTGCAAAATGAAAAAAAAATATTTAAAACAATAAAAAATTCAAACTTGCTTATTTTCCGGTTGCTAACCTCAGGACGAAAAAACGAAAACCTTATAGGATCAATTCGTTGTCCGTCTGTCTGTCTGTCTGGCTGGCTGGTTTTGAAAAAAATAAACAATTTAACAAAATATTTAAAATTAAAAAACAGAACATAAAATCAATGCATAAATTTTTAATCAAACCAGCCAGACAGACAGACGGACGGACAACAAAGGTTTCGTTTTAAGATACGGAACCCTAAAAACGAATTAAACATGTAAAGCAGGATCTTCCTCTAAGCCAGCGTTTCCCAACCTTTTTCAGCCACGGACCCCTAGGAAATCAAGCACAGTTTTCACGGAACCCCTTAATAAAATAAACAGCAAAAAAAATCGGATTAGGTATTTATTTTAGTTATTACAGATACAAAATAGGTACTCATAACTGTTTATTATGAAAAATATGAAAAAAATTAATGTGAAGGTTGGTGTTGCTTTTTTGCTACTAAATCAGTGATATTCGGGTTGATGTTGCTACTAAGTTGTAATCTCAAATCAGATTCTACTTGTAATCTGTTTCTATATTTGTTTTTTGTATATACAAGAGTAGAGAATGCCTTTTCACATAGGTATGTGGTTGAAAAAAGCAGTAAATGTTTAAGTGCTTCGTCCGATATCTCCTTATAATCTGTCTTTACATTCACCCAAAAACTTGATAATGAAGATTCTTTGAAATTGCGTTTCAATGCTGAATCACAGGATATTTCTATTAATTGGTTTTCCTGTGCCGCTGTCAAGCCAGTAATATCAGTAACATCCGTGTTGAAAGGGTCTGATATCCAATTTTTATTTTTGTCGGGTACTGGAAAATAATCCCGAAACGAAGACCTCAAAGCGCGGAGGTGTGTAACCATTTCACCTTGTATTTGTGCTGGCAATATTGCTTCACCAGAGGATTCCAAAAACGCTGACAGTGTTGGAAAGTGATTATAGTTTTTTTGAATTGTACGATTTATCCAAAGGTCAAGCTTTTTTAGCATCGTTTCAATTTTATCATCGACTTGGAAGATGTTGTTATCTCTCCCTTGTAGACCCAAGTTCAGCTCGTTAAGGGCACTAAATATATCAGCTAAATACGCTGCCATTGTAAGCCATCCAAAGTCATTGAAGTGATCAGCATGTGTGTTGACGCCGTGTACAGAATTCTTCAAAAAAAACATTCTGATCTCATCTCTCAGCTCGAAAACACGCGACACAACTTTGCCACGAGACAACCAACGTACTTCAGCGTGCAATAACAACTGCTTGTGAATGCTTCCCATTTCTTCACAAATGATACCGAAAATACGGGAATTTAAAGGCCTAGCTTTAATAAAATTCACCACCTGCACTATGTCATCTAATACTGTTTTTAATTGTTTTGGCATATTTTTAGCTGCTAATGCCTCCCTATGAATGCAGCAATGATGCCAGATAATAGCTGGATTCATCTTCTTCACGCGCGCCTGAAGCCCTATTCGTGTCCCGATCATCGCCCGAGCACCGTCGGTGCTAACTGCCACACATTTGTCCCATGTAATTTCATGAGTGGACATAAAGTTGTTCAATACTTCAAATATTGCTTCACCTGTAGTGTGCGAAGGCAGAGGTAAACAAAATAAAAAATCCTCACTTATGCTGTTGTTGTGTTCGTAACGAACATATGCAAGCAAGTTTGCATCATTGCTAATATCTGTGCTCTCATCCAATTGCAAAGCATAAAATCTGCTCGCTTTAACGTTCAATATCAGCTGCTCTTTAACATTTCCCGACATTTCATCAATTCTCTTCTTCACTGTG
This sequence comes from Venustoraphidia nigricollis, assembly GCA_034508555.1. Taxonomy (NCBI): domain Eukaryota; kingdom Metazoa; phylum Arthropoda; class Insecta; order Raphidioptera; family Raphidiidae; genus Venustoraphidia; species Venustoraphidia nigricollis. The sequence goes on along the minus strand of JAVRKA010000093.1, from coordinate 854,661 downwards.
TTGTTTGATAACGATACAACGTCCAATTCTTTTGAAGCTTTGTCGCCTAACATAGCAGAAACCATAATTTTAGCGCACGGTAAAATTAATTCTTCAGCAATGGTGTGGGGCTTACCACTTTTTGCAACTAGCAAGGATACTTGGTAGGACGCAAATACAGCACTTTCGTTATTGGTCCCAGTAGCAGTCTTTATCATTGTTTTTTTGCTTTGTTCTAATAGCGAGGCTTTAATTTTGAAAAAGGCTTTTGATTTCTCACGATATTCTTGGTGTTTTGTTTCTAAATGACGTCGGAGTTTGGCCGGTTTCATCGACTCATTCGACAAAACTTCGTAGCATATGACGCACTGAGGTCTGTCTTCCCCGTTTAAATTGGTACTTGTGAAACCAAAAGCTAAGTATTCGTCGCAAAACTTACGACGTTTAACCTTTGAAGTCGAAGGTTTTTCATTTGTTTCGTCCAAAGCGGAGTCATTTGGTTTTAACCAGCGTTTCATTGTCACAGGTCACAATAACTTGAAAAATGTAATTTGATTATTCTAATCTCGAACACAAAACACAAAACAAAACAATTGCACTAATCACGGGCGGCGAGCGCAAGCGTAGTTTGCGAGCAGTGCGGTGCGGTGGGGGGAAGAGTCACGGGCGGCGAGCGCAAGCGTAGTTTGCGAGCAGTGCGGTGCGGTGGGGGGAAGAGTCACGGCCCAGCGCCCGCACGTGCTAAGTAAGCGTAGCGATTACGAGACATTAGCATTTATGTATGGTCCAGAGATGACACCGCGGACCCCCATACATATACTTGCGGACCCCCAGGGGTCCGCGGACCACAGGTTGGGAAACACTGCTCTAAGCAATCGCATTCGATTTCTTCTTCTTCATTTTGAATTTCGTTCTCATTATTGTTGATGAGATTTTGGTACCAAATTAAGTCGGGGTCTTGGTTCCAATCGTGATTAAACTCTGCTTCGAGTAGCGTTTTAATATCTGCAATTTTTTTGTCGGGCAATTTTCTTTCCAAACGTTTCTGTTCAAAATTGAAATTTTTAATAGACTTTCCCCTTTTTGTCAAATTTAACCATGGTTCAGTGTCAGATTCAAATCTGAAATTCATCAGGCCACGAAAGCGAACACAACGTTCTCCTTTTTTGATTTGCCTTTCTAGGATAATTCTTTTCATCCCTTTTATTCCATCAACTTTTCTATAAATTTCTAGTAACCCCTTTACGTTAAATAATTTCCAATCAGTAGGGGAACGGGAGGCAAAATGGTAACGCTAACAAAATCACAAAGTTTTGTCAACATTATAAATTTTATTCCAAAAATAAAATACAATTCTCAATAAACAATATGTGCTCTGACATATCCATAACATACAAACAAAAAATCCATTCAGGATGAGACACAAAAAAAAATAATCGAAAAAATCTCTTTTGGTCCATTATGCCTCCACATGAAGGCATAATGGCATCAGCAGGAAGGCACAATGGACCATTGCAAAAAAATAATTAGGAACACTTTTCACACTGATAAGGAACCTCGGCGTCCCCCTCATCGACACCAGCGCATGAGCAATGTGCCCATTGACTGCAAATGGGACACTGAATCCACCCTTCTGTAGACTCGGAGTACAAATGGGTGCAGTACAAGCATCTAGCATTGTCAGTCTCATCAAAGGTCTTCTTCTTCTTCTTAAGAGTTGTTTTATCTGAAAATTTAACACCCCTACTTTCATCCAAATCAAGCCTCCTTTTTATTTGATTTCCCTTATTCTGCGTTTCTTCTAATTCCTTCCGATATGGCGACGAAGTAATGATAGCAGTTTTGCCCCTCCTTTTTGTAACTCGTTTTGTTTGGTTGGATTTTGGAATTGGCATAATTTGTGCAGGGGAGATTAGAAAACTGCTTGCGTTGGGAGAATCTTGATTACAGCCTCGACGAAGATTGGCAAGGGGTTCATCATCAGAGTCACTAATTTCCTCCCGTGCAGCAGCATCTGGAACAACATTAGCTGGACTCAATGTTTTCGAGCAACATGGTTGCGGTTCATCTATTTGTTGCTGTGTCTCCTGCTCGTTAACATTGATTTCTGTTGTATCAGCTGCTAAGAAATCAGCATCCGTAAAAATATCAGGATCTGGCGGCCAAATTCCTGTTGCACGAAAAGCGTTATGTGCAGTGGGTATGGTGGCTGACCTATCAAATGCTTTGCCAACCAGCTCGGCAATTTGAAACTGGGTTATAATTCGTCCAGGATTTGTTCTCAGCCACTGCTTTGCGGCATCCGAATAATATGTTGATAACGGTTTCATAAATCCCACGTCAAGTGGCTGTAATCTATGGGTACAGTGCGGAGGAAACGAAATTATATGCACACCATTTTCGCGGGCCAAATTAATCACATCTAAATTTTTGGTATGGCTAGCATGGCCATCTAACAGAAGTAAAACTGGCGTGCTTTTGGAGGCTCTGGAGAAAGTGATGAACCTCTGGAACCATTTGGTGAAAATTTCTTTTTGTATCCAACCACTCTCATGGCATTCCGCTGAAGACCCTCGAGGAGCATTATTCATTAGTTCAGGTTTGAACCGCTTACGTGGAAACACAAACAATGGTGGCATATAGGATCCCTCAGCACTTAAGCAAAAAACAACAGTCACTAACTGGCCTCGCTCGGCCGATGTGAGCAAGCCGACTTGCTTTTTACCTTTTCTACCAATTATTTTTGGCAATGACTTGGGCACTGTTGTCATGCCGGTTTCGTCTACGTTAAAAATTCTGTCCGGTGTCAATTTATATGTGTCAATGATTTCTAATAACAGCGAGAAAAATTTCCCAACAGTAACTTTATTGAAGCCACTCGCTTTAGCGGCTGAGGTGGCTTCTGGTTTGCGTATGCTAAGGTGAGGATTTCGTGTTAAAAAATTTTCCAGCCAATATCTGCCTGCCATTTTTGTACCCTTGTCAAAATTGTGTTTTAAATTATTTTTCTCGGCAAGGTCGTATGCTAGGGACCTCAGATCTTTGGTTGTGAGACCAAAAAAGCGCGATTCCATGTTCATTACGTACGTGGCCAGCTCTTCTTCCTGCTGTTTAGTAAAAATACTATTGAATCTCCCCATTTTTTTTACTGTTGCTTCAGTAATGTCCTGGTTTCTTCCGTATAACTGAACTCTTCGTTTTAGCGTAGTTTTAGGGACGTTATATGCATCAGAAGCTTTCCTAAGACCCATAACTCCAGTGAAAACTTTTTCAATTGCCTGTTTCATAGACTCTGCTGACCACTTTTGTCGGTCTGATTTACGTTTGTAGGTGCTCACCATCTACAATAAAATAGGAAATAAAAATATGTATTAAATGCATATGAAGGCAAAACGGACCACCCGCAGGCAGTATGGTCCAAAGTGGTCCGTTTTACCTTGGCGCCAGGTGAACAAAAACACAATCGGTGATAGGTTATGCCAACAGAAACTAAAGTGCTCACATGTTTTTCTGGTCATGCATGCATAGCTGTGATAAGATGCAAACAATTTTTAATGTATGATTTACGGGAAAAAAGTACGGAATCAGTGATTATTCGCGATTTTAGATGCAAAAGTGTGAAAAGCAACATACCTTGGTTTTGACGTCTCTACTGCTTTTACCGGCCGGTAACCAACTGTCCCGTTTTATCAGCGTATTGGTATATATACTTATGCTAGTCACAAAGAGATGTCACTACAAGTCCGTAAAAATTTGAGTTGGACATTAACATTTCCAACTTGTTTATAAAATTCATGATACTTTTCCTTGGTTTTTATAAATGGCTCTTTTCTCAAAATTCTCTCTACTCTGCCGAATATTCTGTCAGCAGGCAAGAAACTGTGGCCTCTTACAGGAAACACTACTGTAATCCTTTCTATTATTGTTTTAGTAGTCTGCAGCCAATATATTAAAGTATGAATGACGTGAGCATTTTTGTTTTGCCCACCACACCCATCACAGAAAAGTCTAATATCAGTAGTAGTTTCGTCTTGATTCTTGACGTTTTCAAAATTTTTATTTAAGAAATCATAAACTGCTGAGGCCACTTCCGTAGCTCCCCTTCCACCTTGATCTTCTGTCCACGTATAGAATTCTGGATTGATGGATTGTTGATTTACAACACACAGTGAATAATAACTAATTTGGCGTGAGTAAAAAGCATCATTTATTGGGGTTTTTGGGAGGGGTTGCACCTGTTGCAAATCAAAACAATACGTTTTTGTATTATCTTTAGTTTCCTTCATCAATGAATAAAATGCCTTGGCTTTTAAATTGTGAATACGTTTTTCGGTAATCAGAAGCTGCTTCTTTTTTTGATCCCTTTCCCTGATGATACTATTCTTAAGTCTTTGACACATGCTGCAAATATCAGAAGATGGTGAATTAAATCCTATGTTAAATTCATTTGAAAAAATTCTCTGAAAAGTTGATAATGAAACTGGCTTAATCGTTTGATCTTGGAAAGATTTGTAATTCTTGTATAATTTTGAAATGGATAAATTACAGGCTAGATAGATCCTTTTAGATTTTCTCCTTCCATAGTGACTTTCTTGTCCTTTTAGCTGCTTTAAAAAGTTTCTTACTTCATCTTTGTTTCTTTTCAACTTCAAAGAAATTTGGTCACCACCCCTATTTTCCTTTGGGATCTCACCACGTTTTATAATCTTTGATATTCTTATCAATCTTGCTTTCGATAGTTTCGTGATTGATAAAAAAAATCCCTGACATACTCTTTTATATCCACCACCAAAAGGATTTTGAATCTACAGAAGAATGTACAGAAAATGTTTGGAAAATGTATTAGGGAATTCATTTAAATTAAAAAAAATTACTCACAATATACTCAATAGAAACACTGTGCTTCCTTTTGGGTGCATTTTTTCTTGGCCTTCTCCTCTTTGGGCTAGTTGCAATCATATGGTGACAAATTTGTTGATCTTGTAAAGCCTTATTACCCTCATTGTTGCGAAATATCCTCCGACGACAGTGCTCAATTTCTGCTCTAGAAACGTCCGAGCACTGGTATACACTACGTGTACTTTTATGTGAACACTTATTCACATTGCTGTAATCAAACTCCGGTGGTATATTATACCTACAATGTTTCCAGTATGTTGTTAAAACTAATTTTATAATTTTAAAAAATCGTGCAAACAATAATATAAATTTATATAACCTACCGTTTAAGGCGCTTCTCCTCCCGCTTAGTCATTTTTTTCTGTCGCTTCCGAGATCCTCGGTTGCCATCACCAACAGTAATGTCACTCGTATCCATTAAAATACGATTTAAATAACAAACAGTATTACACAACACAGCTATTTGAATTAAACGTCACTCACGTTACAACATAACTCATAACCTCAACTTCTACCAGTTTTACCGCTCAATCCTGAAATCGCACCAAAAAACAGTAATGTCTATATTGTAGAGTAATCTTTTAAGAATGGTATAGTATAGCTACTGGATGATAGATTGCAGTCACAAACCAACGAAAGAATTTAAAAGCAGTGTTTTATAGCACGCAGTGGATTTGTTGCATTTTGCCCGATTTGTAAAGTTTCGGTACGGATATAACCATTGGGACTTGTTAAGTTTTGTTTGATTTTTTTGTTACAAAATGCATATATTGGATTTGTTGGCTTTTGCTTGAAAACATCATTTTTAAGCCTCTCTAAAACATGATATTTATTAATTTTTGATTGATTTGAGTGAGTTACATTGCAGAGACCATCAAATACTACACATATCCATACTTAACTCAAAATGACCCGAAGGTGGACTTGTTCACTTTTGCGTGGTTGCTCTTCATGTGGCTCCGTCCTGTTGGAACCACATCCCCTCCAAATCAATAGCATTCAAATTTGGAATTAAATAATCATTAACCGGCGTATAATCCACACGATACCGTGCATTTCTCTGGATGCAACGGCAATTGTTGAATCATTTTAGGATTATTTTCACTCCAAATGCGGCAATTCTGATTATTGACGTAACCGTTTAACCAAAAATGAGCTTCGTCGCTGAACAAAATTTTGCGGTTAAATTCTGGATCAAGTTGCAATTGACTTTCATCGAACGTACGACGCAAACGATGATCTTGCGGCTTAAGTTCTTGGGTAAGCTGGATCTTGTAAGGCACCAGACCAAGATCTTTATTCAAAATTGTCCACATAGTCGAATAACAAAGCCCAACTTCTTGCGAACGTCTACGAATTGACAAATTTGGGTCTTCATCAACACTGGCAGCTACAGCGGCGACATTTTCTTGGGAACGCACAGTTTTTTGTCTGGTTTTTGTTTTAATATCGAGTAATGTAAATTGCGTTCGAAATTTGTCTATAATTCGGCGAATACATCGTTCGGTTGTGCGATTATGGGTACCATAGAATTCACGAAGTGCTCGATAAGTTTGGCGCACAGAACACTGGGTTTGATAAATAAATTTGGACAATTTGCAAGCGTTGCTCTGGTGTTATTCTTTCCATAATGATTTGCCAGACTATACTGAATAATTCTGACACTACAAGTGCGAAAAGTGACAGTTCATTTCACAGCCTTCTCGGATAGAAGTTCGGACATTCTTAAAAATCATCCTTTATATTGATCTTGCAATGTTAGTATTTGTAGTTTTTTGAAAAGTGGTTTGCAGTTCTCATGACGCTTCGCACCTGCTATAATTCGGATGTATAGTGATAACAGATCGACTAAATTAATTACAAAAAAAAACGAGTAATGAGTTACAATGACGAATAGAGCCAGTAATAGAGGGTTACTTGATTCTAAAGACAAACAAAAAAAAAATTTAATCACCAGCAGGTGCGGGGTACTGATGACCTTAAGTGTTACAGTTCGACCGGTATCTATGATTTTATTTATTTATTTATTGATTTACTGTATCGTTTTGTTTTTTGTTATTGTATTGTTTTGTTTTTTGTTATAGTATCGTTTTGTTTTTTTGTTATTATAATTATTTTTATAATTTTTTATAGACGCTGATAACCTCAGATGTTGAGCGTCTATAATCTACAATCTATCTATCTATCTAAAATAACGATGACTCTTACAGATAGTGTTGCCAGGTCCGATTTGTTTTAAATCGGGGCAGAAGGTAAAACAAATCGGGATTTAGGGTTGTAGATCGGGACAAACAAAAAAACAACGTTTTTTAAATAAAACTTTTATTTATTGCGTTTCGCAACTAACATTACAAGTAGGCCTATGTCAGAATTTAATCCTACATAATAATAGTCAGACTTGTTGGACTAGTAGAAATTTAAAAATAGGTAAGTATTACAATAAAATCGTAGTTTAAGTATTAGGTAATTATTGACGTTAATAGAAGTTTAAATAATTTATTTTTTATTAAAATTATATTTTTCGTTAGATTTTGCTGCCTTTAAGATCGCCAATTCACTACAAGCCATATTAAAGTTGGTTTTAATGTGAATCTCGACTTTGACATGCTCGAGTAACGGTTTCGCGTCTCAGACCAAATTATATTAGCCTGGGAAAATACTCTTTCCGTTGACGCGTTTGATACCGGTATAAAAGCCATAAAAGAAAATAACTTTTGAAGATTTGCAAAGTATTGATTTGTCTTTAAAAATCTTGTGCCACTTTTGTAACGCCGTCAAGTCTTTGTTTTGCACGGCTGCCTTCACTACTTCTTTCACTTTACACACTTCTTCGTAAAGTTGATCCATGTCGAAGAACGAATCAATTTTTAAGTTTTCAATAATTTTGACCATTGACGCGTAAGAGAATGAGTCGTCCTGGAGAGAAAATGGTTTAAATAAGTCCAATCTGCTATCCTTGAGTTCCGCTTGAGATGCGCTGCCTCAATTTTTTACTCAGTTCAACCATTATTTCGTGACCTTCGAAACACAGCAATGTTTCGTTTTCAAGACGTAATACTGCATCCTGTAAGACTTTCAGTGCATTTTGGTAAAATGCCAAATAAGATTCTGTTTCGTCAGAATTAAAGAATTGCCACAGCGCAGTTGGACATTCGTCTTCTTCCAATGATATAAAATAATCTTTCAGTATATGGAAAGATTTGGTAGCACGTTCCACAGCAGGAAGAAGTGACAACCTTGTTTTAACATGCCGCAAGACGGGAGCAAATTCAGCTTCGCGCATCTCATAGAAGTCTTTTAAAGCATGAACCAGAATCTGTCATATCACCTAAAAATTCACCTGTTTTTATAGGTTTTTCCACATGTGTAACAAATATTGTAGAATCTGTATCTAAATATAAGTGTTGCGTACCACGACGCCATCGACCTACCCCGTGCTGGACAATGACATCGGTAATACCCTTTTGAATCTCCGGGTAGCGTGGTTTAGTGAGTCCTTGCCCTCGTGGCTGGTGTGCTTTATTTAATGAAAGACGAAAAACATTCTCCTAACTAATTTATTTATTTACAGATAGATAAAAATAAAATACCAAAACAACAAATAAGTAAAAACCCTACCTTAGGGAACTTCTGCCTGCTGTTCACACATACTTCACTCATTACCTTCCACTCTCGAGTCCCCGCACCGACTCTCTTTAGACTTCCTTATTGTTACTCAGTCACACACCGACTCCTTATCGGTGGACCTCAGTCAGCATGACAGCAGTTCCCAACAGGCGGGGCAACCCGGCTCGTTACATAAGCATGTTTCTTGTAACTTTTCCAGGTATTTATACAACTCAAGCCTTGCTTGCGCCGTAACATAGCTGGCTATAACAGGGTTAACACCTTAACCGTACCATGAATTTTCGATCACTAACAGTATCATCCGGTCTCTGAGACCTGCAGTATTTTTCATGATTTATTTCAAATTATGGTTTAATATATGCAAGTATTATATACAATTTGGAACTACAGTGCTTAAATTTGATTGTCTTTGTATAGTTTTGTAAATAATTTGTATACATGGGAATAGAAAACAAATCTTTTGTAAATAACTTGTTTATTTTATTTATTTATTTTTTTTTTCAAAACAATTTTTATTACAGAATAAGGGACAGTCAAATGTGTTTTAAAATTGGTATCAACTGAACAATGATTTTGTTAGTCCAAAAGTCAAATCTTTGTAGCACAAGAAGTACACACTTTCCTGCTGCATTCCAGGCATATTGGCTGGTCACATTTTATGCATTTATAATTTGTCTTCCTCTCCTTTAATGCTGGACACTTGGAGCAGGTTTTCCTTTTTTTCTAGCTTGTCACTTGGGATGCAGCCACCTGGGTTTTGAGGATCTTCGTTCCCAACATATGCTTGTATGGTAGCCCTGATGTCACGTGGTAGGTTTGGTATTTCCAACCGTCTGGTCATATGTGACTTTATGAGCTCCAGTGCCAGGTCTTGTACGAATAGGTATCTAGTCACAAGAGGATTACCTCGAAATGAAAGGTACAAGATGAAGGAGTTGATGCAACTAATATCCAACATTTGATAGAATATTGCGAGGGGCCATCTTCTGGTTCTTCGACTGGACGAATATATCGCACATTTCATGTCTAGCAAGTCCACCCCTGCTTTTGTTTTATTGTAGTAACAAACCATTTCAGGTTTGTTTTTTCTGTTCCCTGTTTCAATACTGTGGTGCATTGATGACACCAATATTACCGAATTATTCTTTTTAGGTACAACAGAAAGCAAAGTTGTATTGCCTGCAAATCCATATAGGGTCGACCCAACTTTTCTGTTTTTAGATGGTAAGAATTCAGGAGGTATTTCCCTTTTATTTTTTTTCATAGTTCCCACATACGTTAGTGATCGATCTCCAAGGGCATCGACACACTCAATAGAGGTAAAATAGTTATCCCCTGTAACATTCCTGTTTGTATTTTCAATCCCCTTGCACAGTCGAATAACAGATTGTGTTGGTTTGCTAAGTTGTTGTTCTTCAGCGCTTAGTCCGATGCTATCACTATTTTTTCCTTTGTATATGTAGGCATTTATTAAATATGATGATGAAGAATCTGTCAAACACATGATTTTTATTCCATACTTTTTGGGCTTTTTGGGCATGTAAACCCGAAACGGACATCGGCCACGAAAAGGGACCAACATTTCGTCTACGGTGACATTGGGTCCAGGTAGAAACAAACTTTTACAATTGTTTATGAATTGCTGAAATATGTCACTTATGGGGGCAGCAGGATCAGTTCTTTTTCTCATTTCCCTAGTTTGCGCATCATCAAACCGTAAGCAAACCAACAACACTTCAAACCTTTTAGATGGCATCGTTGCCCTAAAAACTGGCCTGCTGGTGATGTCCTTGTTGAAAATAGATTTTACATTCTCATTGGAAGATCTCGTTACAGAATTTAGTAAAATTAGCCCTAAAAGTGCCCGCAATTCCAAAATGTCAGTGTCCTTGTATTGACTTTTGTTGGTATCTTCAGACAGATTTGCTCGATAGGACTCTAATTTTTTATTAGTATTTACTAAAATTTCACTCAATATTTCAGCAGTAAAATAACTTTCCCATACTTGTATTTTACCTGGGGCCTGGCCTAAGTTTCGAGCTGTTCGTGTCGGGCCGGGAAGTGGTCCTCTCAAAATGTTGTGTTGGGGCGTTCGTCTTTGTTTGTTTTCTTCTTTCTTGCGCCACATACTCTCATCTTTACCCCAAAAGTATTCTGACTCCCCCTCTGGAAGAACAAAATTTTCCACTATATAGTGCATTTCATCTTCATCCTCTATTTGGAGTTCGTCATCCAGACTACTCCCGGCACTAGTGTCACTGTCAGCAGAAAAAACATAATCCGGATCTTGATCTGAATCGTCCACATCTACGTCACTTTCTTCCTCGACATTGTTGTGAATAAGTTGGAAAATACGATCACCAAAGTCATCGTCATTCACTCTTAGATCCCGCGAATCAGCCATGTCAAACAAAATTTATGTAGAACAAAAAATAAAATCTATTTACAAAAATATTTACAATGATAGTATGTAAAACTTCGAACGTAATCCGTATCATCCGGTACCACAGGCCGGGATTCACCAAACGCTAACCGTATCGTCCGGTACGAGAGACCGTAAACAAAAACAAAAATATGGTATCACGGCACGACGGCACACAACTAACTGAAGGTCACAAATAACAATTGGCGGGAAACTAATGAACAGCTACTGAGTGGGAGAAAGCGGACAAACCATCAGGGATGCCAATTTCGAAGAGCCAAATTTCCCGTCCGGTCTCAGAGACCGGTGATACGGTTAAAGTGTTAACAGTTCTTAGTTTACATAGTGAATCATCAACATAGGGGAAGGTGGGGGAATATCGACCCCTTAAGGAGAATTGATCATAAATCTTTTGTTATAGCTTTAATGTGTTCCAATTTTTTTTTCAAGGCGCGTCAATTATTCCTTTATTGAATTCCGGCTCTAAATTATTTTTAAAATTAATAGATTTTTTGAAAAAAAATACAAGTACACCTATTACAAAATCGGGAAAAATCGATCAGTCGGGTAATATCGATCATGCGGCTGGGTAATAACGACCATGGTGGGTAATATCGATCAGGCATGGGTATTGTAATAAAACATGAAACTTACGTAAGAAACTCATATATTTTATGTTTGTATACAATTACCACAAATATATTTTGCAGCACTTTCCGCTCCTGTGCAATCAGCGTGAGACCACACGCCACAGGAGCGACATCTCCACCATATTTCATTCGATCCATATTGTGAGCACACGGCGCATATATCGTTGGCCTTTGATTTTTCACCTCCACTGCTTTTCTTCACAACTTTCTTCTTTGGAGCTCCAATATTTCTTTTCACCTTTTCGGCTTCTTTTTCCATTTTCTGTCGTTTCTTGTTTGCTTTATCTTCCAGGTCGTCTTTTATAGGTGTTGAAGTCATGATCGTTGAATGCTGAGTTCGTCTGCGTGTCGTTTTTGGGGGACCATAAGATGGCAATGGGCATAACTCCGTAAAAGATTTTTTTAACGATTTTTTATTTTTGGGTTTCAAAAGTTTATCTTCACGGTCGTTCAACTCAAGATCTGAGACTTCTTCTAATTCCGATTCGGATGAAGGGCATTCAGATGTTGACGGTGACGGTGATCTGGTTTTCCTTTTTTTAGTGTGTAATCCATTAGGACCTGGTTTGTCTATGTCCGATATTGGAGGTGGTGTTTGATGCCTCTCAGATAAATCAAGTGTTTCATCTCCACGACGATGATCTTCTGGCGAAGCAAGTAGCTCTTCCTCGGCAAACACATCGGGATTGAATGGATATATCCCTGTTGTTTCGAAACCTTTTACGGCTTTCTCGATAGCCGCCGCCCTGTTGAAAGCATTCTTGACAAGTTCTGCAATATTTGTTGCATTTATTTTCTCAAATTTATTATGCTTCATATATTTTTCACATTCCTGGTAATATGCTGATTTGAAGGGTCCAAAAAAGGTGACGTCTAAGGGCTGCAGACGATGTGATGTGTGTGGCGACAGCGATAAAAGGTGAATTCCCGATTCTCTACAAAAATTATAGGAAGGTAGGCTTGAATGGGTGGAGTGATTATCCAATACAAGAAGTACTGGACGATCCGTAGAACAATTTACATTTTTCTGAAAGTGTTTCAGCCACTCAAGAAATAGTTCCTTCGTGATCCATCCAGACTTTGAACACCTGTATATTGCTCCAACAGGACCGTTCCTATCAAGACCTTCTTTCATTCTATTTCGTTTGAAAATAAACATCGGTGGGATGTATTGGCCAGATGCACTGAGAGCGCATACTAAGGTTGTTGTTTGCCCTCTCTCGCCGCTTGTAATAGCACCGACTTGTTTCCGGCCCTTTGTAGTCAAAATCTTACTAGGAATGTGGACATTGCTTACACCTGTTTCATCTACGTTGAAAATTTGATGGCTTTCAAATTGAAAGCGATCAAGGAGAGATGCTAAATTACGAAAAAATATTTTTAGCTCTTCGCGATTAAAGGCTGTCACTCTATTGATGCTTGTCGCCTCAGGCTTGCGTAAAGAAATCTCTGGATGACGACGCATAAATGAGTAGAGCCAATCCTTTCCACATCTTCCAGCTTCTTGTTTGAATGGATGTGGAATATTATTCATTTCTGCATACTGGAAAACCAACTGCCGTACATTAACTGGTGTAAGTCCATAGAATGCATTTGGCATTTCTAAGATTCGTTTGGCAAACTCGGATTCTTCTTCTTGAGTGAAGACAGTTTTCCGTCCTAATGCGATTTTTTTAGCATCGAAACGTCCTCTCAGGCGATCTTGTAGGGTTCCATATGGAATTTCATACAATCCGGAAGCTTTTCTGATTGATATTTTCTTGTCCGTGATTTCATGCAAAGCTCTTTTCATTGCCGCTTCAGTCCACGAAGATCTTGCAGTTTTGCGTTGATAATTTCGTGGCATCTAAAAAATAACGATAATATAAGAAGGGAAATATCGATCAGGTCGGGGTAATATCGACCGCTTTGGTCGATATTACCCAGTACTGTATATTTCGATTCCGAACGCATGCTGCCAAAACAGATAACCTCAAATTCAAATGCATACGGTAACTATCTTTTAAAGACGTAGTTGTACATGTACAACAAGTAAAAACGTTAAAATAATTGAAAAATAAGCTGCTTACCTTAATATTCAACGTAGAAAACTAATAAGAAACTTGACAATTTCACAATTTTTCACCTAGTCCGTTCGCTCCGTGAAATACCGGGAAACTTATGTCACGAATGCCATCTACCAGCGACTGTTTAAACATGTATTACAGGGAAATCGCTCCGTGGCGCCAATTATTCGAGATTTGAATGTGATCGATATTACCCGCCGGTCGATATTCCCCCACCTTCCCCTATTGATAATTTACAGCTATTACTTCATCATTAATTGTCTTTATAAAATTTATTTCTATCGCGGGGTTTACAGATAACGAATACCAATCAGCCGGGTTTCTAATTATAGTAGTATTTGCTAGCCTTTCCACTTGACCAAATTTTCCCCCAGAAACTAGCATTAACATAGCCAAAGCTCTAAGTCCTGGATTTTTTCAATATTAGAGTAATCTAATTGCACACCTTCTGAAGACAAATATTCGTCAACGTATGATTTTTTCTGCTCTTCAGTAATACATCCATATGGCCAATCGTCGCTTTCTTGCTTGAGTTTGACAAATTTATTTACAAAATCAGAAAACAAACCATCAAATTTAGTTTCTTTGTTATATTTGGTAGATTTATATCTCCATATCTCGTAGATTTTCAATATTTTATAACCCAAATCTACGGCTTTTGCAATCTCTTCAACTGTGTGTGTACAGTCGGCTTGTTGCATATTTTCACCGCCGGTTTTGCATAGTAAAAACATTAATTTACTATGCATTTTCATCGGAAGAACTGGAAAATACAATGATTCAGGAGATAAAACGTCACATTTAATCAAACCACAAATTTGTCAACCCTTCTTCGTTTGTAATTTGCATACACTCTTCATTTCCTATATGAGTTTCTGGGTGACCGATAGGAAAACGACCATAGTTACAAATATAAGGGTATAGAGAACAAATGTAATAATATATTTTTTCGTTGTTTTTAACTTTATAGTATTCGACAACATTGCTAGTTCTTCCGCCGTAGAACGCATCGCGTATAGGCGTAAATTTCATGATAGATAGATAATTTTATTAACAGCTGAAAACATTACAAAATGTGTGAGCTTATGTCATACACATACATACATTAATACAATTGATAAAACTCTTGTTTATCGTACAAAGGATTCGTCAACAGTTTACTTTTTATCTGGTTTTTAAAAACATTTCCTGTTAGATCTCTTATATCTTTAGGTAGGACATTATACATTTTAAGTGCCACATAATCTGGGGCCGTTTGCGAGACAGTCAGTCTACATCGGGGAAGGTAGACACTGTCTTTATTCCTGGTGTTATGACTGTGACAGTCAGCATGACTTGTTGATTTACCCACGATAGATTTTGCATACAGTAACGTTCTGTATACAAAGATGGCATGGACATTATTTTGAGATGTTTAAACAACTCACGACAATGATCCCTGTAACCAGCGTGGGCTATTATCCTTATAGCTTTCTTCTGTAATTTGAAGATTTTTATGGCATGGGGAGATTCACCCCACAAAACAATCCCGTACTGCATGATACTATGAAACGTGCCATAGTATGGCATAATAGTTGCTTCCGTAGATGCGAAACCAGCGACTTTCTTTATAGCTGTCCATTGCATATCTGGTTTATTTTCCAACATTCTTTTAAATTCACATTCCCATACTTCAGTAGTAGTAAAAGGGGTGGGGGAAGGGGTATAAATATAAGTCGCGAGTACTGTGTATTTTCAGTGCAGTGCTCATTCAGTGCACTTTTCACTAGAATGAAAACGGGAAACAATAGCTTAGCAGCGATCAACGTGAGCAGAGAGAAAAATTATATTTATTTTTTTAATTAATTTCGCGGACGGTCTAAAAGTTTGCTTTGCAAAGAAGTTGAGATAAATAAAAATACACTTTTCTCTCTCTTTTTTCAATTCTCAAAAAATAAATTTAGCGAGTGTGGTGCGCGCGGTTGAACTCTACTCTTAATCCTTAAACTCGATGGATATTTTATTATTAATAGTATTGGTATTCTATTCGGACGTCTATGCAGACAATAGCTGGCCACACACACAGAGGTTGATCCGCCGGTTTGGAACTGCGCGGTTCAAACGTTTGTTGGAAGTGCATCTAGACAGATCTGAGAATTGGTATTATGGAGTCGATAAGGCGCCGAACAATAAGACTAGTTTGTACTCTGTTTTAATTACACGAAATCGGTCACACTTTAGGCTTGGACCATTCTGGACATAATGATTCAATAATGTACGCCGTTTATCAAAATGATATTGTTTTAACTAACAATGATAGTTACGGCCTTCAGCTACTGTATGGACGTAAAACAAACACTTTCAAAACCTACATCTCCTGAACAACCGCCTATTGCGAGCAGTTCTCCCCCGGTAAAACCTAAATCAACATCTACACAGCCGACAACAACAACTAAATCACAACCGTCACCATCAACACCACTTTCGCCTTTACCCACAACACCCACGGTTAAACCGCATTTACCGCCCGCAAATCCGTCATTAAATTCAAATTTGTGCAATTGTCGGGATGTGATCGATACGTTTTTGATTGTTAACAATTGGTTGTATATATTTCATAAAAGAAATGTTTGGTATATTGATTTGAGTCGAGAATAAAATTTGCAGTCGGACTTTGCTTTTATTTGAAGAAAATAAAACATTTAAGTTTTAAACGAATCAATTCTACGTCTTCTACTACTTCTTCTTCTTCTTCGTCGACTTTAACACGAGACGAGTGGCAAAATCTGGTGTAGTTGAAAGATATAGTTGATAATTTATTGTGTCTGTACGTTTTACTATTCGAACAGTGTAAAATTATATAATAATACGTACGTAGTTAAGTGTATACTGTTAATTGTTCGCGCTTAAGCGTCTCTGATTTTTTTTACACCTAGCGATAGTTTTGTTAACGGGCCGCCAGTGACTTATCACTGACACCGTTAGGGTTCTTTTTGGGATCTGATAGATGACGGTGTGGGTAGGCACAGGTATTGATGATTAAATAAATTTAAAATACCTAATTACTGAATATTTATTAAACAAAAAAAAATTACAAATAATCGGATAATTGAGTAGAGGAAATAAAATATAATAATAAAAAAAACAGTAGTTCAATTGACTCAAGAGACTTAATTGTGGTTCTCAATAACTCTTAAACAAAACAATATTAATAGTTGTTAATCTTAACTTTAATAATATTCTTAGTTGTTGGACTTACCCTTTGTTACTCGCAATATAACGACACACAACAAACACTTTTGAGAAAAAAAAATTAAAACTGTTTCTCCCCAAAGGTAACCCACGTATTTTAAGCCTTTTTTGTGTTGTACGCGACCCCCGTTATGTCCCCCGACTGACTGAATGAATTCCCGACTGTGTGTGTCCCCTGTGTGATTTTTCGATTTATATCTAGGTGTCCCTTCCTCTTTGCTCTAAATTTTGTGTAACGCGTGTGCGGGCGGCGTGATTAGAATTCAAAGAATTGGCACCATCAAAATTAATGTGTAGCAAAGTTTTGTAAATAATTAGTCGATTATTTATTATGCGTAGGGTAAAGTGGGGTGAGATGGCCACTGTTTTACATAATAGGCGCCTGTAAATTTTTTGTAAGGGTTAGGATTATGACATTTTTTTTTTGAACAACTTAACTATCATCCCAACAAGTAAGTAAATAAATATGGTTAAAATAATTTTAGAATTTTTGTTTTATTTATAAAAAAAAGTTGCATGTGGCCATCTATCCCAGATCAGTGGGGTTAGTTAGCCAATGCAATAGGGGAAAGATGGCCACAAAATAAAAATGAAAATAAATTCAAAAACGTCTAAATTATACACATTTTATTAGGGCAAACTAAAATATTCTTACTTAACATTAATTTTTCTTCTTTTTAAATGCGGTTTTACCACATTTTTGACATGTGTTTAAAAAAGAAGAACAATTTTAATGGAACCACATCTGGCATATTATGCATTGTAACCAATCCACTGTTTTTCGGGTGCTATAGTAACTTTCTCCACATCCTGTACATTCGGTTTCATCGACCTCCGAAAGGGTATCACTTTCCTCTTCATATTGAACTTCTATATTCTCCTCCTCATCAGAACTTGGCGAAGGTGAGCGCTTTCTTTTTCGAACAGATATTGTTTTTTCTGGAATTTTCTTTTCCGCAACGTTCTTTTTCGTTTGTTTGGCTCTCTTTGCGGATCTATCTTTCACAGTCGTAATGTGTTCAGGAGAAGTTAATAGGGAAATTTCAATGGTCTGGGTTGACATATCACATGTCTGAGTGGGCATGTCAACTTTTTTGACAGGAGTACCAGTAACGTTGGCAAAAGATCGGGAAAATGAAGGCGCAGTTTCCTCCTTATATTTACGTTTCGCCTCTGCGAATGAAATTTTCAAGGATGTTCTAATTTCCTGTATTTTAAATTCTTCCTTAAATTTAGGGCATTCTTTAGATCTGGCAGAATAAGCACCATTGCAGTTCACACACAGAGACTTCCTTTTGCAAGGTCTTCATGTATACTTTGACAGCAGTTTGCACAGATGCTGGCGGAGCTTCAATTATTCTGCGAATGTCCAAATTTCTGGCATTTATAGCAGCGAAGAGGCGACGGAATATAAGGATGTACTTGGAGTTTATAATAGGCGGCTTGGATCGTCGATGGAGGATGTGGTGTACAAAATGTCAGTATGTGGGATGGAGTCGGTACTAACTGACCGTGTCTCGTCGAGCATGAATCCTATAAACTTCAGTCACACCTTGATCTTTTAACTCGTGTTTTGATACTGTCTACAAAATGATCAGTACGATCAAATTTTACTTCTTGTAATACATTTCTAGGAATTTTAGGCTTCGGACCTGCTAATTGCGGAGGTGATGTAAATATTGAAAGAGTCACCCTTCTTATGAAATCTAGTAGACTCATTCTTGGATTGCTGTATCTGTAGAGCAGCCACATATTCACAAGGGCACCATTCAAGCAAAACCTAATAAATGGCCAGTACCACTTTCTTGAGCGAATTCTTATGCGATACAGTCCTCGTAGTTCGTCAAACATGTCTACTCCACCCATTCCTTGTTTATATAAATTCACTAAAGTTGGTTGTTCGATTTGGATGGAAGCCTTTTCTTTTTTGGACCAACACTTACATGTTCCTTTAGTGAGAGTCAGGCTGTCATCTTGAACATTAGTGGCTATAATAACTTGGTTGTTGTCATTCCATCGAATCAATAATATACCATTCTGGACATCTTTCAATGCATGTGAAGAACCTCTCTGAGTTTTTTTCATATCGTTAAGTGGAGCCTTTTCAATTCTGTCAGATCTTATTGTACCGATACAGTTAATATTGTGAGCACTCAGAGTGTGCAAAAGAGACAACGAATTGAAGTAATTGTCGATAGATACTGTACTCTCTGTTGTTAAATAATCCAAACACAGTCTACATGTAACACTTGATCCGAGCGTTTTACCTTCTACTTTATCACCCAAACCACAATACGGATTGAATCTTAGCAGATACCCTTCAGAAGTTTTGAGGCACCAAAATTTGAATCCAAATCTTATTGGCTTTCCTTTGATAAATTGTTTCATACTATGGTGCCCATAGTATGGTTCCGTAGCTTCATCGAGAGAAAATGATTGTCATAGTGGTTCGAACAACATCTGAGAGACTTTATTTACTTGATCTAGGAGAGGTTGGATTTTGTAGACTCTGTTAGTTGAAGCTATTTTATTGTTGTCGTTGAAATGCAAATATCTGTGAATTAGTTCAAATCTATTTCGAGATAGACTATTACTAATCAAATGATTAAAAGTGTCTGCTTTTTTCTCCCAATATTGTCTACGATAAGGTACTTTACAATAACCAGATACAAGCAGTATCGCCAAATATTTGTATAATTCTTCTGACGAAACATTGAATATTGTATAAATAAAACACTTTTTCCAAATGCAATTATGTAATATATTTTAAGCGCTTTCGGGGTTAACCCATCATCAGAAACTACAAAAAACATAAATTTAATGAATATCATTCTAATACAAAATTTTTTTTATTATAAAATTTTGTACTTACTCAAAATTAACTCTATTAATATATAATGAAGCCATAATGGCTTAAAGATTCGAAAATGTCATGTTATAGTTGAAAACCAAACCAATTAGAATCAAAAATGAATTCCTTTTGTATTGTCCGTGTAATATTTATAATATCTGATTGAGGTGGGCCTGGGTCGTTATCAACGCATATGTGTTATGAGACACACAGATACACAACCACACAATGTATCCTTTAATGATTAATTAATGACACATAGGATGTCTGTTACACTCATGACCACACATATAACTCGCATAAGCTGACGTCACCAATCGTTTTCCTAATCAGAACAATAGGGCTCGCAAAATCTGAGATTGACACCCTGATTACGCCGCTTTCTAACAGTGTATTCACCTTAGATCGCACCTTTAGCCTTTTTGCTATAGAAAGTCTATACGGTCTATAATATACTCAAGCGTTCTTGGTAAGTTTGATTTTCATCTCATCCAAGTTTGTCAAGTCCAAGTCGCCATCGCCTGACGAGAACAAAGTGCGTACCGTCCTAACAATTCCATCAGTTTCGCCTTTTGTTCGGACTCAATATCGCCAATCTCAACGTTACATAATTTAAAAGAATTGACAGTACTCACCATAATTGTCGGTGTGGATGTTGTAGTCGCACTGTCTGGGGAAGGCCTTCATCGAACTGACCTTCCACTCCGCCCAAGTTAGCTGGTAATTGTCGAGCCTGTTAAACCAGGCTCGCGCCGCGCCCCGTAACTTCAGCTGCATAAAATAGCTGCGTTCGCATGTTGACCATCCATAGACATCGCCTAACTGGTCTATCATGGATAGCCATCTTTCGCCATTAGAGTGAGGATCCTCTGGATTAAACACTTCGATCATTTCACTTGCCGCCTGCAAATCGCCTGTTGTGAGTCGACCAACTCCCACAGCGCCCGTCGCACCTATTGTACCTTCGCTTGACAATACGCCACTGGTACTACTTGTTGACGCTACATATCGCTCTATCGCACGAGCCGCCTGTCGCTCGAGTAACTCGTCCAGACGTGTCGCCAAATGCGTCTCAAGCACTTGGATGACCGCCACCTTTGTTCGGTCATCCTGACTTATCTCATCCGCCTGCTCTGCTTCCGCCACATCCGCCGTCTCCACCTCGAAATCCAACTCGCCGTCCATTATGATTTCATCCCCTTGTGACGCCATTACACTTGGGAACAACACAATATTCACTCAAAATTTCTAAACTCTACGCAGGTCTATCCCACTTCTGAACTATTACAAATGTTTTATTTCTCGTCAACTACACAGCACTAATCGCTTATAACACAGATATATATCGCCAGCACAAAGGAACACGTCTAACGCCTAAAGTGGCCGCCTGGTGAATACCCCTCTACCAACCCCGCTAAAGAGCGAAACCATGCACCGAGCGTATACTTCTCGTTATCGCCACGAGAGTGTCACTTCCGCCTTGTGTGTAGTTATTAGCGCCTACGCCAGATGTCGCCAATGTCTAATTGTCGTGACCAGACTGATAGCACATCCGTGCTATTTTATTCGCGTAACAATATAAAGTAATGCCACATTTATCAGCTTCCTCGACAATAGTAAAGTCCAGGTGGCATTTTGCAACATCAAATATGAGGAGACATGGCCCTGATGTTCTGTATTTATGCAAATGATTAATAAACTTTATGAAACTTTCTGTCGTCATACTTCCTTTTGGCGTCATCTTCACCAGAGAGCCTGGAGGTAAATTGTCTTGGAATTCTGGCTTTAGTCTCTTGCCTTTGAACAATATCATTGGCGGAATAGCTGATCCTATAGCATTTCTGCAGCCTACCACAGTCACACTTTCAGCATGCTCATTCGCTATTTGGTCGATCAGTAACTTCACTAGGTGCAAAATCTAGATCGGTAAAAACATTGAAGGGGAATATTCCGGTTGCTTTGAACGCAGCGCAAATATTTCCGGGTGTCATAACTTTCATGTGAGCTTCCCTGACACATTCAGCTACTTCATATATTGAGAAAGTTTTTCCAGGATTTCGCATCATCCAACTGTCTACTGCTTTGTTATAAGCAGTTTTGAATGGCCCAAAAATTCCTACATCCAATGGTTGTAGTCCGGTTTTGGGTTCGCACAATTGTTTTTTTAATTGATTTAGCATTACAGTGGCACAATCTTCAACTTCGGGCCACACGAATTTTCCATTCCACAGTTTTAAGAAGTTAACGCAAAGTTCATCTTCCTTTTTATTAATTGATAATTCCTTTCCAATAAAATGCTTAACAGTCTTTTTGGTTTGATATTCTATAATAACCCAAGACATTTCGTCTAAATTATTGGTGCTGTAAAATCTTTGAGTTCCAACAGTCTCTAGCACGGGATCGTGGTTCTCTTCTTTATTAGCATCTTCATGAAAATCAGATTCTATAGCTTCTTCATCACTTTCTTCTACTATTTTCCTTCTTATCGACTGGACCTTGTTCGTAGACGGCAAGATTTGTATTTCGTCGGTTTTTTCAGGAGTGTCAATGTAAGCAACTGATTTACCTGGTACAACGTTAAGTTTCTTTCGTTTAGCCGGGAGTTCACGTTTGTTTGGGTTCCGCTGGTCTTTCAAAAAACTGACCAATACTTCACTAACACTAGTATTGACGGAATTATTGTCCTTTGTAATAGCTTGAGGAATTTTACTTAATAGTTTTTGTTTAGATATGGGCTAAATTCCAGACGAATAAAACCCCCGAATAGGATTTTTTTTGTCGAATAGTCTTTTTAATAATCTGGGGAAAATACTCTTTTCAACTGATGAAGAATTTGGGTTGCATTTTTTCCACTCTAATAATAGCTGCTTCCACTGATTTTTCATCGAGCCAAAAAAACTGACATCAAGTGGTTGACTAGATGTGTAGCGTTCGGTGGAAGACAAACAAAGTCGATATTATGGTCTTTACAAAGTCGAAGAACATCTCTTGTAAAATGTGATGAAAGGTTATCACCAATTAATACTTTTTTTCCTTCGATTAAGTTAGCATGTGGCAAGAAAGTAGATTTAAACCAGTCAGTAAAACACATCGCATCGAACCAACCATGATTTGAACGGTTGTAACGCGTTCCTTTGGAGCAGCACCTTTTTTCGCAGAAAGGAGCACCTCTTGGACCACCTTCACGCCACGAATCCCACATTTCTTTAGCTTTGTAGACAACATAGGGTGGCAATAAATCCCCAGACGCCGAAACACACAACATTATTGTTACAGCACTTTTCGTAAAATTTACAACATTATCGGGGTATTTAACGCCTCGTTGATAAATTAATTTCTTTTTTCCCGGATCATCACTTAAATTGCTTTCGTCATAATTAAATATAGCTTCTGGACTGACACCCTCAAGTGTTATACTTAGTTCATCAATAAAATTCGATAACGTGTCAGTAGTCACTGCTGCTCGTGATCTTTTAATGTTATTGCTTGATCGTTCACTTAAGCTGTCTTTGTGGCGTTCCAAAAATCCTTTTGTCCAATCATAACCCGGAAAATAATTCTTAAAGCGAGTTTGCCTTCCAATTTGATCCAATTACGCTTTTGCAAGTAGTCGTAAGTAAATTTTCTTTTGTTTCAGTTAATGAATCAAGAGCTTGTTTCAATAAACGTGGAAATGTTATAATCATTTTTAAATCGAAATCGGTCAGAGGAAAGCCAAATCCAGACAGTGC
Source organism: Venustoraphidia nigricollis (assembly GCA_034508555.1). Lineage (NCBI taxonomy): Eukaryota > Metazoa > Arthropoda > Insecta > Raphidioptera > Raphidiidae > Venustoraphidia > Venustoraphidia nigricollis. The sequence goes on along the minus strand of JAVRKA010000093.1, from coordinate 831,205 downwards.
AATTATATGAGCAATAAACGTGCTCTCCTCTTGTTCTGTAAATATTGTAGGTCGGCCCGGTTTATTTAGAAACTTCTTTTTTAATTTGTTTTTCATGGTGCTCCATGGAATTTTGTATTTTGCTGCAATTTCCCGTTGAGTCATTAGTTTGGATCAATGTGTAGATAATAAGTCAAACTTTTGATTGACATGTTTCAAGTATTTTTGAATCATTGATATTTATCTCAAAAAGTTGAAACAATTTCAATGACAGACGTCACTGTTTTACTCCAACAGACAGTTTTTTTTATGCAACCTGACACAGCCATTTAATCTATTTCTTTTTCACTACATTTGACGACATTTCCAGGAATAAATTAATGTAATCAATATATTAGTTATTAAAAATCAAAAAGATATTATTATAGATATGGAATAAGTTAAAAATTATTTGTAATTTAGATTTTTATCATGTTTCATAAACTAGGACAATGTTCCATAATATGGACTTTTACCTTATGCTTAAATTAAATAATATTTTGAATTCACTGCAAACATTGAATACAAAAATGATCAAGGTCCAGGAGATCTTTCTTATGCAGAAAATACTAGTACTATTAACGTTTAAACTTTAAATGATTATTATTTATTAAAATATTGCCATGCATACCGTAATTAATTAGATTTAAACATATCTTCAAAAACTAGGTAACTATGGCACTAATTAGAATTTCTTGGTCTTCATCTTCACTTTCATTACAATAAATAGATTGGGTTTTACTCGGCTATTTCTTGTAACAGTTCTCCAATCTTCTGGAATATCAGCATGGGATTTCTGGTTGTTTAGTCCCATGTTTTTTCTATCGCATTCTAGGTAAGAGTGTCCGCGTATTGGAAAAACCACCTGGATGGCATCAAAACGTTTTACTTCTGTTACAAGGTAGTGCAAAGATCTCAGGATCAGGAACAGCATCACGTTTCACGTGTCGGCTTAGCGTAGTTTTTGACAAATTGCAAGTTTTAGCAGCCATATACACCGTTAATATGCCAGCTTTTATACCATTTACAGCCTCTTATTTTTCCATAATCGGGAGGGTCTTTTTTGATTCCGCGTTTGCTTCGAGGCGTATTTCTTGGCTGCAAAATATATAAATCCAATATGTTGATAAAGAAAAAAACGAAATGTCCACGGGTAATCAGTTGTACCGTGCAGGGGCTTGTTGTTCTGAAATCGGATTTTTTGAAGCAATTGGGAATCGTTAGGGGTGTTACAGCTCTCCATGCCTTGTCAATCAGTAAAATAGCTGTGATATTCGTAGTTAGTTGCTTGTCGAGATATTCTAAAACGAGCCTAACAATTTCTATGCGATAGAATGTCTTAAAATTATTGATGAATCCCTTGGTCCAATGGTTGCAATTTAGAAGTCGTATTCGGCGGAAAGAAGTAGAGTTCTACGTTGGACAGTGTAGGAGGACTGTCGTCTCAAAATGTACTTACAATCTTTATATCTTTCTTTCTGCAACTTTGAATTGTCGAGTGTCGTTTTGTTACGTAGCAATGATTTTTTCGTTCGAATTACCAAGTGCATAAAAATGTATTGATTTAGTTCGAAAGATTATGTAGGGAACTCGTGATATTCTTATAGAGAGGTCCGAAAAATCGCAGGTTAGAATTAACGAGAGTCGACTGTATAAACAGTAAATGTGTAAAAAATATAAATTTCATTAAAATGTACAATAATCTGTGAAGTACAATTGTCTAATACTGTGCATATCTTATAGAACTGGGGACAATTATTTCTTTGGGGACAATACAATAAAATATCACTCCGATTGGGAGCACCTACGACAGGATCCAAACCCCACGTAACTTGTCAGAATTTATTTATACAATTAAAGGATCTATTACGTCTATAGTGTCTGGTGGGCTTGAAACCACTTAGAGCGTGAGAGAGACCCGTCGAGCACTCACAGTTTAGTAAAACTTTATTCAACTGTCTAAACCGGGCTTTAGAAATATGAAATCCAAACTTTATAACAAAGAAAAAAAACAACCAAATGGAACTCACTCGTACTTCCTTACAATTACGCTTTCTTTGGGCGTTATGTGCTATGATAATCCAGGAGGCTAATCTCGCAGTCGAAGGTACACCACATCTCGCAGTCAGCAGCTACGTTCGTCTGGATGAACGACGACCTCCAAGCCAGCCGTTTGACAGTTTGTATTCGCTGACTCGCGCCAGACAAATGACATTGGAACCCTATTCGCGCAACCCAATACCAAGATCCACGGAACACCGCATAAGATCCGTACTGAGCATCAACTGTTATTCGTACTAAGCATACCATATACTTGGACCCTATAAACCATTACAAAACATCACCATTGAAACTCAACCATATTCAGCCGCGTGGGAAACCATGCGCAAATGAATACAACAGAATATCTATCTTACCTCTCTTCAGAGGGACTTAAACCACAAATTATCTCCAACAGAATTATCCACGTCGTCTAATGAGCACGTATAACATTTGATACACCATTAACCAAACTGATGTCTCTTGGATTATCCAGAAAAACCTCCAATCTTCTCACCTTGTTAAAATCCAAGCACAAAATGGCCTCCACGTAAAACCTTTCCCCTGTCACAGGTGGTGACGTCAGGACACCTATTGGGATATCACATCTCAGCGGAGAACGCAGCCTAGACTCGCACTCGAATAAGACAGATGGCGTACTAAGGTTTACGCCTTGTGATAAGACTAACAAAACGTCTACCGGTCTCGCGGGTAGCCTAAATAGGTAGCATAGCAGAATTTACTTGTAGTATAGTATGACGTTGTAAGTTGTACGTTGTAAAGCTAAGTGTCCACTTGAGATAAAATCTCGAGAGAAAAATATCTCGAGATTGGTCTCAGGGTGTTGTCCATTTGAGATCACTTGCGGTCTCGAGATAGGTGTGAAAGACTCGACAGTGACTTTAGTCTCGAGACCAAGACAATTCCGTGTCGACTTGAGAGTCAACACGCAGTCTGCTGTGTGACTTGATCGCACATAAGTACATGTGTTTATATCAAAATGGATTCGCGTCAGGCCCTAGCATTTTTAATTGCATATAAGATTGTGCAAAAACGGAAAATTAAAAAAAAGAAGTGTTGGGTAAGGAAATGGGTGGATCGTCGAATTGACTTGGGAGCCGGTTCAACTCTCGTAAATGAGTTGAAGTTGGAGGACGCACAGCAATTTAAAAATTTTATTCGGATGTCTGCAGTGAAGTTCGAATTGCTTTTAGATTTACTAAAACATCAAATTGTCAAGCAAGATACAAAATTTCGTGATGCCATTCCTGTTCATGACAGATTAATGGTCACCCTTCGTTTTCTGGCTTCAGGGAAGCATGTAAAAATAACAGCCTTTATCTATATTTTTGGATTACCTAAGGTAAAGTAGCCTAATAAGAGACCTGTTTTTTAAAAAACTCATAACTTCTGGTTAATGAAACTTTTTACGAACTTCAACACATTTATTAAACAAGAAATCTATTTCTTATAATAAATGATTAAAAAAAAAAGATTTGTTTCTAAAATTAGCACAAAAAAAAATTAAAATCAAAATTATGCAAAAATTAGTAAAAAAAAAAAAGGTTTCCTAATAAGAGACGGGGGTCTCTCATTGGGACCCCCAGTATCTTATTAGGAACCGTAAATATTTTTGGAAAAGTCAGTTAGTACTAAGGCTTAATATAATTTTCTTTTTTCACACATTGGACAGACGAAGTTTTCACCTTCTGCACCGCAATCTTCGTGAGCCCATTGGTAACATTTTGTGCACTTTACCCACTGTTCGCCATGTTTATCTTCAGAATACAGGTTTGTGCAAAATACACACTGAGCATCGTTGTTTTCTTCGTCATCACTCTCGTCGTTGAAAGAAACTTCAGTGTCGCTTTCATCACTTGAAGAGTCGTTTACTACTTGCTTCTTTTTTTTTGTTTTCTTGCCACTGTTCAAAAGGCTTTTGGTCTCAGCATTATCAAATTTTACTTTCTTCGTGACTTTTCTGATGACGTTACTATTAATTGATTTACCTTTTCCCTTTTTATCCAAACTCGCTAATAGGTCTTTTTTATATGGAGATGAGGTAATTAAAGCTGCACTTCCGGAACGTGCACTGGGTTTCTTTGCCGAAATTTTTGGAAGAGATCTTATTTGCACTGGACTTACGATTTTAGTAGCAGTCCCTGGACGAGATTGTTTAGCTTGAGAAGAATCCTTTGAGAAACCTGGAAGAGCCTGTTCAACTTCAGAAAAATCCTTTGAAGTTCCTGGACGAGATTGTTCAACTTCAAGAAAATCTTTAGAAGGTCCTGCACGAGATTTAGGAGAATCTTCGTCTGAATTATCCAAAGCTCCCGTTCGAATTTGCGTTGAGTTGTTTTCCGTATTAATTGCAGATTCCTCGTCACCCTCAAAGATGGTAAAGTCATGTTCCCGGAAAATATTTTTATTCAGGGGAAATAGACCAGTTGTTCTAAAAGCGTTAACCGAGACCTCCATAGTAGCTGCTCGGTTATAAGCAGTAGCAAATAATCTGGCAATGATGAATGGTGTTACAACTCTATCAGGATGGTTTCGCAACCAAGTTTCAATTTCCTGAGCATAGTAGGTTTTTAGCGGATTCATAAAGCCCACATCCAACGGCTGCATGCGATGGGTGCTATGGGGGGGTAGACAAACAATCGAAATATGGTTGTCTCTTGCTTTATTTATTACTTCTATGTTACGAGTGTGAGAATAGTGCCCATCGAGCACTAATAGCACAGGCTGAGACGCTGTCGGCTTAGCAAATTTTACAAAATGGTCAAACCACTGTGTAAAGATATCTGTCTGTATCCAGCCTGATGGATGACAAGCGTATATGGAACCGGCTGGTGCACCATCCATCAATTCAAGTTTCATATTTTTTCTGGGCCAGACAATTAAGGGGGGTACGTAAGTACCTACAGCATTCATACATGTAACCACTGTAATTAAACCACCCCTTTCTGCTGAGGTCAGTGTTGCTACTTGTTTCTTTCCTCTAGCAGAAATAACTTTACTTCTTTTATGCTGCACCACACTAATTCCCGTCTCATCAACGTTGTACAGCAAGTGTGGTTCAAAATTAATTTTTTCTAACTCTTTTTCATACAGTTCAAAAAACGTAGCAACGTTCTCTTTGTTAAAACCTCGTATTCTGGCATTGGACATACCTTGAGGTGACCTAACTGACAACTCGGGGTGACGTTTTAGAAAGCTCCTGAGCCATTTTTTCCCTGCAGTCCCTTTTGTGTTCGAAAATGGATGTTGAATATTATTAGCTATAGCTAATTCAAAAGCCATACGTTTTACATCTGACCTTCGCAAACCAAAAAATCTATTATCCATATTGAGACAATACTGAACTAATTCAGTCTCTATTTCTTTACTTAAAGCAGGTTTTCTACCAGAAGTTCCACACACAACCTGCTCCGGAGAAATGTTTGTTTGTTTCACATACCGTTCGAGGGTGCCTTTTGGTACTCCAAAATGCTTTGCCGCTGTTTTATACCCCATGTCATGTTGCCTAACTGCTTTAATTGCCAACACCATTTGTTCTTTGTTCCAATTTTTTCTTTTTTTAACTGAATCCGCCTAAAAAAACAGTTTGATTAAAATAACAACTTTGCCTTAAAAACGAATTCCTAATATTAGACCCGTATTCCTAATATGAGACCCTCCTCATAATAGGAACCCTCGAGAGTCTCTTATTAGGGAACAGTAACATGTCAAACAAAAGTTTTTTTTGAGGTTAAACAATTTTAAAATTTCCCATATGCATCTGGTACTATTAAATATACTTTTCAATAGCTATCTAGGGGTATTTTTAGGAAACATTTTGTACTTACCATTTCGAAAATAATAATAACTGTAATTAAACACTTTAAAATCTTTCTCAAACACGTTTTTCAAATGCAACCACCGTAAGTTTATTTCGATGATCTGAGCGACACCTAGCGACCAATAGACGTACTAGGTATTAAGTAACTGTAGAATCAGGTCGTTAATTCCATAGAGTGCACAACAAGCGACATCATAGGGGGTCTCTTATTAGGGAGGGTCTTCTTATTAGGCTCCTTTACCTTATATATTTCAAGTATACTTTTCTCTGTCAGGAGATGCCTACAGTAGTTTGCAATACCTTTTCCGCATTCCAACTTGTACAATTGGAAGAATAGTTATTGAAGTGTGCCAAGCCATTTATGATAATTTAAAGGAAAAATATTTAAAGGTATGTGTTAATAAATATTATTGAGTAATATCTGAATTAATTTTGAAATAATTTTATTTATATTTTAATTTAATACATTAAATGAATTATAAAAATCTTGGGCACTTGGTGATGGAGAAAAGTTATTCTCAGCGGCAGTTGGTGATGGCATTGGAGTGGAGCAGAATGAAGTATTTGTACTTGATGGGGAGGGCACACGTGACCAGTGGTTTCTTTCGTCCATATCCGAAATATTTGCAATTGATTTACGGATCTCGCTTTTCAATAGCCCTCTGTAATAATCAGATTTTAAAGTTTTTAATTCCAACGCTACGTATTCTCTAAAGCGATCAAAATCGTCTTTCGGCTTCTTCATAATTTCAATGGTTTCCTTCAGAACATTGTCATCATCTTGTGATTGCCTTTTGTTACAGCTTCTTTTCGTTTGTTGGATTGGTGTTTGCTCAATCTGCGAACTTTCCGAGTTTTCGAGACAAGAATTCTGAAAAATTAAGAATGCAATTAATATGTAGACTATGTCTTGTATGTTGTGGTAACAATAAACAGGCGGAACTATGGCCTGAACCAACATTTACATATTGTAAATGAAATTAATAATACGTTGATAAAATTGTTAAAATTTATTTTAATTTATTTTTATTTCAGTGTCCTTCAAGTAAAGAAGAATTGAAGAAATATGCAGATCAATTTGCATTAAAATGGCAATTCCCACATTGCTTTGGAGCTATTGACGGCAAGCATATTACAATGGTGACTTCACAGAATTGTGGAAGCCTTTACTTTAACTATAAGAATACACACAGCATTGTTTTGATGGGAGTCGCAGATGCTAATTATAAATTAATTTATGTAGATGTTGGTTGCAATGGTAGAATTTCTGATGGAGGGGTGTTTAGTAACTGCTCGCTGCACGATGCTTTGGAGAGCAAACAGTTACCAATTCCTGAACCAGAACCACTACCCCAAAGATGTTTGCCAGTTCCATACGTAATGGTAGCAGATGATGCCTTTGCTATGACGTCATACATTTTAAAGCCATATGGGTACCGAAATCAACCCGCACCGAATCGAATTTTTAATTATAGATTGAGTAGAGCTCGTCGTATTATAGAAAATGTATTTGGCATTATGTCCAGTAAATTCAGAGTTCTCCGAAAACCAATAAATTTGGCACCTGATAAAGTAAAAGATGTTACTCTGGCAATATGTACATTACATAACTTTTTAATGTCTACATCAAAGAATTATTTGTGCTCTGGTTCAGTTGATTTTGAAAATCCTAGTACTCAGTGAGTCTAGTCTCGAGACTGCTCTCGAGACTCTTTTGTCTCAAATGAACACTTAACTTAACCCTAGGATGCATAAGGTTAAAATTTTACACTTTTACATAAGGTGAGTCTGCGAGACTCATAACAGAGATACATTGAATTGAGCATAAAAAACAAAATTATATATTTATAATATTTATTTACAATTATTGCAAATTATAGAACTATGTTCCCTACATACATTTTTTGTACATTTGCTACATATAACTTTGCTCATTCTACCTAATTTAGAGGGACATTCGTAACAACGCCGTTTTTTTGCTGGTGGTTCTTCATTTGCGGTTGGTGTCGTAATTTCGATAAACATTTTCATGTCGTTCAATGTTTCTTTGCGCAAATATGGGTTTTTAGACCTTCTTACCATGCAGGGTGTCACTAATGCCTTGCAAAGATCTTTTATAAAAAGTCGCCTTCGATGACTTTTGCCGATTTCAAATGTATGCTCGCTTGTATACAAAAAAAATGCGTTAAGAGCAGCGACATCTAACATGTTAGAAAATACCGCAAAAGGCCATCGTCTTGTTTGCCTTTTGCAAGTATAATTCCCCACCATTTGATCCATATGGTCGACGCCTCCTTTTGTTTTATTATAAAATTCAATGATTTCTGGCTTCTTCTTTGCACTGTTTTCATTTACCATAGTATCGTGGTGCAAAGTACTTAGAAGGGTAACCGCTTTATTCTTTTTTGGTACATAACTTACTATTGTAATGTTTTCGTTAAATCCGAACATTGAAGAATATACTGGTCGGTCCTTAGAAGCTTTGAGGCTGAGTGGTATTTCTCTTTTGTTTTGGCGAATCGTTCCTACGGAAGTAATTCCTATTTTTAAAAGGTCCTCAAATAACGGCACACTGGCAAAGAAATTATCACATGTCAAGTTTCGAGTTGTGTTTTTGACACAATCCGTAAGTTTATTGACTATTGTCTTTCCTAAATTGTGTTGCACTTCTTCACCAGGCTGTTTGCCAATATAAATCAACCCATCAATAGCATAGCCAGTTTCACTTTCGCACATCCAGAAAAATTTAATGCCATATTTCGCAGGCTTGCTTGGCATATACTGAATAAAACCACAGCGTCCTCGAAATCCAAGCAACTGCTCATCAATTGTCAAATTCACTTTTGGAATCATATTTTTCCTGCACTGAGTAAGAAATAGTTCCCAGACATATCGTATTGGTGCGAGTTTGTCTGTTTCTAGACGCGCTGCACGAGTTCTTTTATCATCATACCTGACAAATCGTCGTATATTCTCAAACCGATTTACAGACATTGTTGCTCTGTACATAGGATTGGAACATTTATCCAAGAATAGTTCCCGTATTGAGTTATCCCACTGCTTCTCAACTCCAGCCAACATCAGCAATCCAAAAAAAGCGTTCAGTTCGACAACGTCCGTGTTCTTCCATGTTTTTCCTTTTGCAGAATGCTGTCGATTTGCTTCTCTATTTGTGCAAATAACAATTTCTTGAACAATTTCTTCAGTTATAAATGCATTCCAAGAATCGAGCACGGAAAAAATTTTATTTCGTTGTCTTGGACCGGCAGGAAAACGTACAATGTTATGACAAAGACTTTTTGTTGGAGGAGGAACAATAGATTTCCATTTATAACCATTTAATCCAACCATAACTGTTTCATCCTGAGTATCGTTATTACTCGACACTGGGTTTTCTTCTTCTTCGCTATCAGACGAACTTGCATATTCTTCGTCACTATCGGGTGTTTCTGGAATAAAATCCTCATCAAATTCTGAGTCGTCACTGGAACTAGAAAAATCTGATTCGGCCTCAGCAGTCCACTGTAGAACTATCTGATCAAAATCAGGATCATTGCACCTAACTGACGACCTATTTTTGCGACCTGATGCCATATTACAATGATGTACTAAAAAATAAATGTTTTATATAAAAAAGTTATAAATACAGTACGGACTCCTTTATTATCCACCATCCATGTGTAATATCCCTAAGGAACACAATTAGTAATATATAAATACTCTTACCTGACAATTAATAACTCAAGCAAACTCTGGAACACTGATAAAATATAACAAGAAAAACGTCTATGCACTCAAATTCACGAGAACTGAATGAACTCCTCTGATAAGTATCGAACACCCATTATGTATAAATAACAATAAACAAAACCATAGACATAACTATAGACATAACATTTAAGATTTACAACGTTGCCATTTACGAATACCTCCAAGTAAAGCTATATTTATACCTGAGTCTCAGAGACTCACCTTATGTACAAACGTGGTACAGGTGAAAATATTGTTATAATTTTTTTTGTGGAAATCCTGGTAATTATATGTGCAAAGAAGGTGTTATAAAACAGTTTAAGTAAAGCATTCCTAAAGCGAAAATATTGTAGCTTTATCGGTTACGATAATACGCAACTTCAACTAACAGCGTGAGTCCCGCAGACTCACCTTATGCATCCTAGGGTTAAGGGTGTCTCATGCGACTTGGTTGACATGGTTGATTTAGTTAATATCACAGAACATTTCTAATGTTATAAAGTATACAGTGAATCACTGTAATTAAAAATGAGTTTTATCCAGATTTTATTAAAGAAATAAAATAAATATTATGTCAAATTATTTTATTTTTTAAATACAAAAAAAACATACTTGTCATTTCAAAACAAACTAGAATTAGCAAAAAAAAAAAAAAATTAACAAAGATTTCTTGTTTATTAATCATACATTTTCGATTAACCAACTATTAGATATAAAAAAAACGAACACAGTGGCTTTTAATGAACATTCAACAGGGACAAATCAATCGAAAAATAATCGTACGATTGGTGTCTTGTGGTGCTACCACTCAAACTAGGTTCAGGCAAAATCAGCTTTATGTCATCTTCTTGCACATAAGAAAGATCAGGAACGTTTGGCAAATGAAACTGATTTTTATAATTAGCTTTCAGTCTTAGAAAACTGACAAAATATTCAAGATCACCATTCCTGTTTTCTATAACTTTACCGACATATTAAATCTTTTGTTTTTTGGTCGCAAATTGAACTAAAATAAATTCACCTTCTTGTGGTAGCCGAGGTAATGGATTTTTGAGGTCATTTTCAGTTACAATAGGGACTAAATTTACATCTTCATTTTCTTCCACCCAATCGTCGTCAGAATCTTGTAAATGAATTTCTTCTGTTTCCTCTTCAGAATCACTCTGTAAAATTTTCTGAGTTATTTTCTTTTTCATCGAGTTCTTATTTTTTTTGCCAGCTTTTTCTATTTCAATTGCTCTCTTTTCGGGTGTGCCTGTTGCTATTAAACTTCGTCCTAATTTTCTTGATTTCCTTTTGGTTTGTCTTGAACCCGCTTTTATTGGATCTTTGGATTGAAAAGGGTGATATAAAGTCATTTTTGAGGCAATCCTGTTGAGGTGGAGTTGATTCTCTCTCTGTCAACGTGTTGCAATCCAAAAATGTTGTCTGTGAGAGTTTGCCACTGTTTCCACTTATATTACTTTGGTTGATTCCGGATGATCCAGGTTGATCATCAATCGCTAGCAGTTCAAAAGATGTTTCATTTGGTTGAGCCATATCTGCAGATTGCTGTTTCTTTGGTGATCCAGATTTTTGCACACTCGTCTTGCCCCGATCATCACAATCTGGACAGGGGCGATCAGTAACCTTACTTGGCATAAAGTCTTCATCGGTAAATATATCCCTATCGAAGGGGAAAATGCCACACTTTTTAAAGGCATTTGTAATATTTGCCAAAATCACCATGGACAGTTTGTTCTTCAAATTTAGCATAGTTTGCACACAATTCTTCGAGTTTGTCGTTGTGAATAAAAAATATTGTTGTTTGGCAAGATTTTAATCTTTGTAATTCATGCAATATATCATCAGTTATTTCAATTTTTTCCTGTTCCAAGAAAGATCGGAAATAAAGAATTTGCAACTAAGGCTATCATAGGATGTAATCTCTTACACCGGTTAAAATGTTTGCCATCTATAAAACTTTTTACAGACTCACTCGCAAGCAACTCACTCTCAACCATAATTGTTGACAATCCACAACCATCAATGGATTTCCCAATAGCTTTAAAATAAGATAGCATGATGTAAAAAAAACCCCAATGTATAAATAACTTAGAACATCTTCAATTTCTTCAATATTTTCAAGTGTATGATCGATGTTTTGATATATTATCCCTACTGTATCATGAAGAGTATCTTTGCCGGTTTTTGTATCGCATTGTAGCTAATGCAATGTCCGTAGCGGTTGATGATACCAACTACCTTACGGCTGCTAGACTTTTTAAAGTGATACCTAAACATAATATATGTTTGGAAGTTTTAAAATTTCCATTATGGGTCATATAAATTAAGTCTTGGCATACAGAATTGACGTGACGTTTGAAACTGTCACTTTTTTGTCGTTTGCGAAAATAACTTCCAATAACTGAAGCCACAAAATCTGATAGGTTTGATGGGACTGAACATTCACCTTGGATCAATTTTTGACTATTTAAATTATCTGGGAGTTTTGGTTTTTCAATGTTCATTATTTCGTTGTGTCAAATCGAGGCTGCTGCTTGTAAAATGTTTTTTTCTTTTAAAAAAGCAAATAAGGATTCATCTATAGAAGTAATGCCTTTCGGTGCAATAACTTTTTTATGACCTGATTGTAGTATTTGAATATTCCCAACAAATTTAGCACGAATCTTTTTTTGTCTGTTAACGGTTTTATAGCGCTGTTGTACGCACCTCCCCACGCAATTATTCCATAATTTATAATACTCTCAAACAAACCATGATAGATAGATTTTAATACTAAAGGTTTGAGACATTTGCTTAATTTAAAAAACAGAAACGAGAAATACCTGATTTTTTTTGTTAAATTAATTATATGTATATTCCATTTCATATTTGAAACAAAAACTAGCCCCAGGTATTTACAATTTTCTACTCTACTGAGTTCTCTGCCGTTTATGTACAGATGATAGTTCTTAGGTACACTGTCACTATAGCTTCCAAAAGTGATATAAGTAGTCTTATCAATGTTCAAGGAGAGTTGATTAACTTTTAGCCAAAAGTCCAATTTATTTAACCAATTGTTTAAGGTTACGTTCACTTCAGACCAACTTTTGCCTGAACATAATCCTGCAGTGTCATCCGCATATGCAACAAGAGCATTAGGAGGTAATGTATTAAAAATATCTATATACATGATAAATAACAGAGGACCCAGTATTGTACCCTGCGGAACACCAACTTTTACCACAGTAGTTTTACTTGTGCAGTTATTAATTTTAACACATTGTTCTCTATTATTTAAATAGTTAGATAATAATTGATGTGGAATACCTCTAAAGCCTCTTCTACACTATTGGCCATGATGGGCGAATACTGATGGGCCATGATTGTCTCCATCATTGCGTACCTGTCCACACGATCGTTCACGTCTCAGTTGTTAATTGTCTTCTGTCCGATATGGATATAGAACCGCTAGCAGCTGTCGCAATTTATTTAATAAGTGTTTATAAACATTATATAAATATACATAATAAAATCGTACTTAAAAAAAAATGGAGGCGAAGGAGGTGGTGGATGCTAACTATACATCGAAATAGAACAAGGTAAGTTATATACAAAAAAAAAAAAATGTGGAAACCATGTGGTGTTTTGTAATTAAACTGTATGATTTTCAAATAAATAATATACTATTCTTTTTCCGTGCTTTTAAACATACAGTACATATTTGTTTTTACAGACACACTATGAACAATCAGCTCGCTGAGCTTCTAGCAGAACCATCTGGAGAATTCGATAACTTTGTTCGCATGTCTATTACCGACTTTGAATATCTTGTACAAAAGGTTTCCCCACTAGTTGCAAAACAGAATACCAAATGGAGAGATGCAATACCAGTGAAAATACGACTTGCAATCACATTACGATTTTTAGCTACTGGAGACAGCTACAGAAGTTTGCATTATACGTTTAAAGTATCTGCTCAGATTATATCCAAAATAATTCCTGAAGTATGCTTAGCTCTCAACGTGGTTTTAAATAATTTTATTAAGGTAAGAAAATAAAACAATTTTCATTCAAATGTGCAAAACTTTAATTAGTATTAGGTGGTACAAATTATTAATAATCTTTGTTCAATTCTGCATCATAACACGCTTGGGAAAGAATATCTTGAGATTGCGTTTCATAGTAGGTTTCTTGGGAAACAGTTGGGAAAGTAGTTGGAGATGGTATTTGTAATATGGGTATTTGGGGGGATTGTTGAGATTGGGGAACATACATTATTGGAGACGGAGCTTGGTTGATAACATTTGGAGGTGATTTTATAGAATCCATTGACTGGGCAGGTGTAAGTGGAGTGGAAGGATTGGAATAACTTGCATTTGTAGAGCTGGGACGGGAACAACTAGTGTACATGGATCGTGAAGATGATGGACGAGAAAGTATGATTTGGGATGGTGATTCTGTAGACACAATTGTACGGTGACGCTTCTTTAGTAGCAAACCGTCGATTTCATACATTATCTCTTGTCTTTCTATTTCTGAAAATGATTTTAATTTTTTTGCGAGAAGCCTGCCATACAAATCGGAGTCATCTTCACGCTCATCCTTTTTTTTCGTGTTACTTAACACATTGTTAAGTGTAGTTAATGCAGTGTTCATCTGTGCTTGGGTCTCCTGCAATTCCACAGGTCTCTGGCTACGTCGTCTTTGTACAGGGATTTGTACTGAAGACTGAACACTCTGATTATAATTCTCCTGACTTTCGTTGGGATTAGACCCTTCATTTTCTAGGAATTCCTGTAATAAACAAAAACATATTATAAAATGCTATATTATTTAAATTTGTCATGTCATATTATAAAATACTATATTTTTATTTTTCAGCTTCCTACTACGGAGAATGAATGGCTCACTAAAGCAGACAAGTTCCCCTTCCCTCATTGTCTAGGCGCGTTAGATGGGAAACACGTAACCATACTGCCACCATCTCAGAGTGCATCAGATTATTATAATTATAAAAGAACTTTCAGCATTGTTCTTTTAGCCTTAGTAGATTACGATTACTGCTTCATGTTTGCTGAAATAGGTTCCAAGGGACGGATTAGTGATGGCGGAGTATTTAGCAACAGCGTATTATGTGAAAAAATGTCTACGGGAAGTCTTAATTTACCGCCACCTAATTCACTTCCAGGTAGTGACATTATTGCGCCCTATGTGTTTCTGGGAGATGGAGCGTTTGCTTTAAGTACACATTTAATGAAACCATTCCCTGGGTACCATGCAATAGGCACCCCTGAAAGACTATTTAATCAAAAACTATCTAGCTCTCGGGTTGTTGTAGAAAATGCATTCGGAATTTTGACTTCCAAATTCCGAATTTTTAAATCAGCCATACCGTTGTGTCCTGTTAAGGCTTCTGTAATCACTATGACATGTGTTTTATTGCATAACTTTTTAAGAAAAAGTAAAACATCTAGATTAATTTATAATCCGCCAGATTTTGCAGATACATTTATAAACGGTGAGTTAATCAGACCAGGTTCTTGGAGAACCGGACAGAATGATAATAGTCTATTATCTCTTGAATCACTGCCACGTAGGGGTGCAAATAATGCAATACAAATACGATTAGATTTTATGAATTATTTTAATGTACAACGTAATGTGTCTACAGAAATGTGAACGGCATGAAACCGTAAAAATCTGAGTTTTTTACAAGTAGATTAATTAACTAAATGTTATCTACTTTATATATAGGTAATCAAATTGTAACCAATAATACGATTAAAAAAGTCAAATAAAAGTAAATATAATGAGTTTTATTTACCTCATCCTCCGTGTTTAAAATGCTTTTACATTCGTAGACATTCGTCAAGAAAGCAGCCAATACATCATAATAAATCCATATGGGTTTGAAGATGTCCTCCTCTCCAGCACCAGATTTAATAGAAGCTAGTACTTTTTTATGATTCATACGGAAAGCCGCCATCAAGGTTTCTTTTTTTCTTTTTAATTCTGCAGTAGGGATAGATATTGCATCGGCAATTCGTTTCCATGCATCATTTACCTGTTAAAAAAAAAACGTTTTATAAAAAAAATAAAACCGCCTTCAAAAAAGTCACTAAAAATATGAAAATAACAAAATTTTGAGGTTGGCGCCAATTTAATTGTCTTTTAAAACTATCTATGTACTTATTCTTACTAAATTGGCTCCGACCTCAAAATTTTATTTTCTCATCTTTTTAGTGATGATTTTGAAAGCGGTTTTATTTTTTTATAAAAAGTTTTTATTTCTCACTTTTTAGTGACTACAATACATAGTTTACACATTATTAACCGATTTATTTCTTGATATTTGATTACTAAAAAAACACTGAACCGATTTAAACACAGATTTTGTGGGAGCATTTCGTAACCATTCTGAACTCGATGGCGTCGAAATTATTGAAATCGGTTCACAACTGGCGGAAATATCGCGGAATATACATAAAAAAATATTGATATACTATTAATAAAATCAAAACTACTGAACCGATTTAATTGACAATTAAATGGGGCCAATCCGGAAACATTCTGAACTCAATGGCGTAGAAATTTTTCAGATCCGTTCACCACTGGCAGAGAAATCGAGTAACATACCCACAAAACAAATCATACAAATTGAGAGCCTTGTTTTTTTGAAGTCTGTTAAAAATAATAAAATTTTGAGTTAGGCGCCAATTTAAATTTTTTAAATACTTACTCATATTAAATGGGCGCCGACCTTAAAATTTTATTATTTTTATCTTTTCACTGTATTTTTTAAAGGCCGTTCAGTTTTTTTACAAAAGATTTTATTTTTTTTTCCTTTTTAGTGACTTTGCAATACTTTAGTTGTACGTTATTAACTGAGTTATTTCTAGATATTTGATTACTAAACAAACTACTGAACCGATTAAAAAAAAAATTATGTGGGACCACTCCGTAAATATTCTGAACTCAACAGCGTCAAAATTATTCAAATAGGTTCTCAACTGGCAGAAATATCGCGGGACATACATACATAACAATAAAAAATGCTTGGTTCACACTTGACAGTCCATATCGTGAAAACTACTGAACCGATTTTGATAAAACTTGCATTCTTCCCTAAGCTGGAAGATACCTAATCCAATAAAAAAAGAATTATTGCAATTCGATTTCTAGTTTCTGAGAAATCCTACGACAAACATACATAGATTTATGAAATTTGGCACACACTCATATAGACTTTACATATTAATTATCAGTATTATGCAATTCCAACAATCTTACAAACATACGGGTCAAACTAAGCACCTCCTTTTTTTGAAATCGGTTAATAAGAAAACATGTTTAGTAGGCCCTTACGGGAAAATGAAAACAAACCTCGAGAAAAATAATTATTATAGGTACTTACAGGGTTTTTATCTTTATGATATTTATTTTTTGGGTTCCATATTGCGGGCTCATTTCGATAGATTTCAATAAATCTGTAAGTTTCTTCTGAAGACCACTTCGCTTCCGACATTTTAATTGCGTACTTGTAAAAATCAACACACAGAATTTACGTCAAAGGCAGACATCCACACCGTACCGTAAACAAATATGAACTGAATAATTGGCAATCGTGTGGATACTCGCACAATCATGGCCGCGAACTTCCTTTGATGATTGTCCGAAAAACCGACACAAAGGCGATCACACACAATCATCACCAATCATGGACAATTACAGGCGATTATGCCCTCCACACGTTCGTGATGGCCTATAATCGCCCATGATGGCCAATGGTGTAGAAGAGACATAATACCACCTCTCCAGAGTTTATCGTAAAGTATCTTGTGGTTAACAGTATCAAAAGCCTTTGAAAGGTCAAGGAAAACAAGTACCGTTGGAAGATTATTGTCAATATTATTGTATATAAAGCTAGAGGTAATAGCAAGAGCGTTACTTGTACCCTTATTTTTTACAAAACCAAATTGATTATTAGAGATTAAATTGTTATCAATAGTTGCAATAGTTAATTCTATATAATCAAGTTTTTGAATATTGCGAACGTTTTCATTTCCTTGGTTTAAGTCTATATTTTGATTCTAAAAGAGATTCTAATTCACTGAGATAATCGAGATATGCTTGATTTGATTTTTGTTTAATATTTAGAATTTGGAAAAGTAATTCCGTTTTGTCTCTTTTGTCGCCAAAGTTTTCAACTAAAACTTCTTGTAATCGTTCGACACTAGAAATTGTATTTAAACGTACACAAGTTGCTGCACGACCCGTTAATTTTGATAATAGGCCATGAAAAGCTAGTTTACTTTGAAAAGAATTTGCATCTTGGATAGTAAATTGTCTTGTAATTTCTCTAGCGAGATCTAAAAATCTGTGTAATTCTATTACTGATTCGCCGCCAAATTCAGGTAAACAACGAAGTGCAAGATTAAAGTGTTCTAAAGGATTTGAATTAGCCATGTTTCTTGATTAAGTGGACTTTATCTTAGGCACGCCATTTTTACTGTGCACCCTGCGCCCTGTTATTAGATTTGGCCCTTCATCTAGCAAACAAAACAGATTTACAACGCTCTTAACGATTCTTCCACATTAAAATTGTGGAAACCAATCGCTGTCTCTTCCACTTGTTCTCTTATCAATATATCAAACGCCAGGGCGTTTTCTTATTCTCATAGCCATCTTTGGGCCTCGGCCATGTCAATAATCGTTACATGATCTTCATCGGATGGAGTTGTTATGACAATCGCCCTCGATCTGGGCTTCCCCATGATTTAAATATATTTTTATTATAAAAGATAATTATGTAAATAAAAGATTAATCTTCGTGCCACAGTTTTCCACGTGTGAGCTTCCGTAGTTTCAAAGCTTGATTATCAAGTATCCGGGATTTACTTCAGTATACCAATTACCCCATTCTTGCAGTCGTTGTAATGGGCAGGTTTTATCTTGGGCACGCCAATGTTACTGTGTGCCCCCGCCCTGTTATTAGATATAGTTCTTGGCCCTTCATCCGGCGAGCAAGAAAGATTTCCAACGCTCTTAACGATTCTTCCACATGTAAACTTTGGGTAGCGTTAGCCCTCGAGCGGCAATAGGCTTGGTGACTCAAACGGAAAAGCTAGGGTAAAAACTTTAAGGGATGATGTAGGTCATTTCCAATAATCAATAAGCCTTCATTCATGTAAATCTAATTTAATATATGAAAGATAGGTCTTAAAAATTAGTACAATAATTTCGTTTACTTACCGTACATCCTGCTGCTCTGAAAGGGGGAAAACTCGGACACACACACACTTGACTGTACTGTACTCAATCCCGCGATCTAATGCCTTCTGCACACCGGGTTACGCGCGTCAAGACACTATTAATCCTGACGCAGCATATAATCCCACGTTGTACAGGAGGTTCATAAGTCAGTTACTTAGAGCCGGTTACACACATTAAAATTGTGGAAATCAATCGTGGTCTCTTCCACTTGTTCTCTCGTCAATAGATAGTAAACGCCAGGGCGTTTTCTTATTCATATAGCCATCTTTGGTCCTCGGCCATGTCAATATATATCTGTGCGTATTCAAAATAAATATGTATATGGAGTTCGATTTGTCTCCGATACTCCGTTTCTAGTTCTTTGTGGCACATTGCTTTGGCGCTGTTCTTCTTCACAACTGCTACGTGATCTTCTTCGGATCCAATTCTTAACGCACTATGTCGGATATACTCACATTCTATCACATTTTCGAAATTCGAAATGAGGCGTCACACACAGCCTGTACGTTTACAGAAAAATATCCAAATTATATTTTTTAGAGGACTGTGGATCTATCAATTAATAATGCATTAATATGCAATCGCAACGTTTCGTTTTTATTTTAAAGACTTCATCAGGCTCTTAGAAAATAATGAAAATATTCATTTTGATAAAAATTGCGAAATGTTTTTTACCATAATCCAGATAAGAAAAAAACTGTCTTATATTTATTTTGAAAAAAATATATCCCTTTCTGTTTCTAAACATTTCCGAGTTAACACGTTCACTGCTCACGCAATATTCGTAGGGACCCCCAGAAGCTAAAGGTTGATTTTTTTTCTGACGGTTTTTCAGTGTTACCACATACCACCAAGAAGTGCATTTTGTCAAAAATTTTGAAAAAAATTTAAAAAACCGCCATGACGCAAAAACGCGTCATCAGCCTTACGCAATGAATATTTTAATATAAGGCTCATGACGCACTATCGCGTCATGCGTGATGTTGTTTCAAAAGTAAATATATTTGCTGCAATTCATACCTGAAATATAAATGAACGTAAAAAAATAAAAAAAAAAAACAACCAAAAACACAAATCAAAAACAAAAATTGAAAAAAAATTAACTGAAATACTTTCATTTGCTTATGAACGTACAAAAAAACAAAATAAAGAAAAGAAAAGACAAAGAAACCAAAAACGGAATCGAATAAAAAAAACAACTGAAATACCTATAACATGTAAAAAAAATATTTTATTTGGCAGAAAACGAAAAAAACATTCAACAAAAAACATATAATATAAAATAATATAAAAAAAATAACAAAAATATATTCTTTGGCACAAAAACAGCTGACCAGCCTTCACGAAACTACGCAAAACAAGTACCATCCAAACATCATTCAAGAGTAAAAAACAAACTGGTAACAAAAATGTATTCTTTGGTACAAAAATTATAAAATACAACTTCAACCTTCATGAAACTCCGCAAAACAAGTACCAACCAAACACAGAGCTGGCTTTGACGGACATGCAGGGCAGAAATAAATTGTGTCCTTTCTAATATTTTTTTTGTAGCATGCCTGGCATCTTCTGCGGGATCTGGCTTTGGAGTTCGGTCGAAGCGGATTTTTTTCTGGTACGTGCTGAACTGAAATAGGTGTGGGTGGTTGTGTTTCTACCTTTGGTGGCACAAGTTCTTCTATTACTCGTAGTCTGAAATCATATAATGAAATTCTGCTCCCTTCATATTTTTTGTATAAAAAATATGAATTCAATAACATCATTTGTAGGATGTGAATTCCAAGTTTTTTGTACCAACGAAGACTTTTTCTAGAGCAGGGATAATAAGACAGCATTTGATCCTGCTTGTCAACACCACCCATGTTTTTATTATACATGTATATGGCCTCTGGTTTCTTCTTTTCCTGGTCCCTTTTATTTCTGTACTCAACAAAATCGTGCGAAAATTCAGTGGAAATATAAGAGACATCACGCTTGTCGCGCCACTTTCCGACCAATACACCATTAGAGTAGCGAGCAATATTATCACCCGCTTTCAGCTTCGCATTTTTTACTTCTACAGGGTTGTCTTTCCGGTCAAGTCGCAGCGTACCGGTGCAGTATGTCCCTCTATCTAATAGTTTGCACGATAAATAATAACTATTATAATAATTGTCCATGAATAGTGAGTGTCCTGCATCTAGCCTTTCTTCCATTAGATGGAGTACTACATTGGCAACATGTCTTTTGCCACCGAAATCATCTAACATTCCAGTATAGACAGAAAACTTTAGTATCGTTCCGTCTGGTTCGGTCAGCATGTACAGTTTGATTCCGTACTTGTGGCGTTTATTTTTTATATACTGCCTAAATACTAACCTTCCGCGCCATAGGATCATAGATTCATCAAGGGATAGGTTTTGGTTCGGGGAGTAGACATTTATCATTTTATTATTGAAATAATCAATCAAAGGTCGAATTTTGTACAATCGATCTTTAGGATTTGGGTCGCCTGATTTTGGATTTTCGGCAAAATGTAAACAACGCATAATAATTGTAAACCGGTCTCTGCTCATATGCGTCGAAAAAAAAGGTACATTGAAAAGTCTGTCTTTCTTCCAATAATCTTGGATTCGATTGAGTTGAATTGTCCCCATATGTAAAAACAACCCAAAAAAGAGACGCATTTCGGCTACAGTAGTATCACGCCAACGAGTTATTCTGGAAAATTCACCTACATTTTCCGACTGGAATACCTCGACTGCATAGCGGTTTGTTTCCCGAACAAGAATTTCAAAAAAGCTGTCGTCAACCAATAAATTGAAATAATCTATCGGCCTTTTCCCTGTAAATACACGTTTTTTTTTTTCAAGTACTATATTATGCACAGTTCAAAAATAATAATTAAAAATTAAATTTTATACTCACCATCTGGCACTATTTTTAACTCCTGTTTTCCTGTAAAAGGCACCACACGTTTGCTAGGAGTTTGAGTCCATTTTACAGGCTCATCGGAGGTTGTTGGAACAGGGACTTGCAGGGGAGTGGTATCTAAATCCAAATCTGCATCTGTCTCAACAGGCACATTTTCAACTTCATCCAAATCCGACTCACTTTTCTCATATTCTGAAGCGGAATCCTCAAAATCATCGTCAGAGGCCAATAAAATTTTTTCAATGTCGGATTCGGCTAAAGGTAGTTTATACCGAAACCTGTTTTCACGTTTTTCATGTATTTTTGGTCTTTTTACTCCGGAGGGCCCTGCACCGTCGGAATCCATCACGAACTCAAACTAGCACTTAAATATAGTTATTCGACACGTAATGCACAGGCTCACAACACATCGCATGTATACGGAAGCAGCTGAGTCACATAATTCGCTCTATGCATGCCTACTACCGTGACGCTATATCGCGTCATCAGCCGCTCTGATTGATTGCGTATGACGCGATTTCGCGTCATGAGCAGTGAACGTGTTAATACCACCCGGGGACTGGATTCTCACATTCGTACAGTCTATCGCACCGGTGACCCTAGGAAATCTTTTCAACCGGTAGAAATCCAACTTAACTTGCGCGTTTTCTTCGTTCGATGGCATGCGTATATATAGCGGTTTTAGTTCAGCAATGTGACCCGCAACACGCCGAACTATTTTGCAGACATTTGATTTGTGTAGACAAAAGTGCTTCTTCTGTATTGTTTGTTACAGGCTCTTTATTAAAACGTTCTTAATTCAAAAATAACAATTATATCTACACAATATTCTAAAATGGTCGTCAATTTTATAACCCAATAATTGATTAATATTATTTAATATTTCAATAAATCATTACTAAAAAAAACATCAATGCACATCAAACAAAATACGTGCAGTATAATTATCAATTATATAACCCGATAACTGATCAATACTATTTAATTATTGCAAAGGTCATCAAAATATTAATCAGTTTAATCTAATATGTGAAATGTTATTGTCAATTATATTATCCAACAATTTTTAGAACCTCCTCCGCATAGTCCGGGAAATTTTCAGAGGGGGCCTGTTGGCGGTTAATAAATCGTTCCGACAATATAACGCGATCAATAGGGATTGTGAACTCCAGCTCTGACTTAATTCTATCCCAATCCTCGTGTAGGGGAAATTGGCGAATCCACCACTCTCTGGGTGGATCCTCGAGCTTAAATGTTAAGTAACTAAAAATAGAATGACGGGGAATAAACGGAACGGACATGAGAGAATCTACTTCTAAAATGAATTTAACAAGCTTATGTAAATTAACTCCGTCAGTTGAAGAGACCTTCGTTAGCATTTCTCTAACATCGGAATTCGTTATAGGCACTGACAACTGAATTGCATTTTCCGGTAATATCTGTGACTCATCAGAAACACCGGGCACTGGAACATTTGGAGGCTGCGTCTCCATGACGACGATAGGAGGATTTGTCGACTGCGGGGTGGACTGGACGGTTCTGGATTTTGGCATCAGGACTGTGGGCACATACAGGACAGGTTAAAAAAAGACTCAGGTTTTCCGAACTACGCTCTGCTACCAATTTAACATTTTACTCTAAGGCGGCTCGTAGGTGAAATCCCACTTGTTTCCAAACCTATCGTGGAAAAAAAGAAAAAAACGACAGCAGTATCTGAGTTGTCAGAAACCGTAGGGGATATCGAATGTTATAGGGCTGGGCCCCTTAGAAATATTGTAGAGAAAAAAAATTGATATCCGCCTGCGAATTTCGGTCAACACAGACAATTAGGAAAAGAAAGGGGAAAAAAACAAATACGTTTACTACCCAGTAATTATATTTAACAATTGTATTCAGGGATGCCAGAAAATTTTAATTTAAGTCGCCGCCCCATCTATGATCGAAAGTCGCAAAATATTTAATTTCTGTATAATATTTAAATATTACTGGAGAGTACTTCTTCTTCACTTGAAGTTTTATATTTATTGTATATGCTCGAATTATATTGAAGCATGTCAGAATTTGGTTCGAATTGCAAACAACATTTACCATCCTCTTCCAAGAGCATTTTTATACGTATGATAGATGATAATAACTCTAATCCCATTCGGCTTCTACCTTTAGATTTCGTTGATATGACTCGGGAGAATACTCGTTCTACTGTCGCATTGTTTATGGGCAAACTATAAACAGTTAATGCAAATCTAGAAATTTCCTCAAATGCAAGTTCACCAGAAGAATTCTGTTTGAGTGCCAATCAAAATCTGTAACGGGGACGCTTTTATTGATTTCTGAATTGTGGTATTTAGTACGAGTTGAGTCTTCCACAGAGTGTTCGGCCATTCTGTTTTTATTCGCGTTTCATTGCGAATAAGGTTCATAATAATACGCATGTAACGTTTCACCTGACCATTCGCACGGTGAATATTGGAAGTAATAAAATGGTACTGAATGTGCCATTTGTCTAAAAGCTCACGGACCTTGGCATTATGAAAATTTAATGCAGCATCCATGACTATTAATTTAGGGGTACCAAAAAGTGATATGAAATTTTGTAATATCTGTTCAGTTTCGTCGTTTTCATAGGAATCAGATTACAATATTCAGAAAATGCATCTATGATAACGAAGACATACTTATACTCAAAAACAACGGGTAATGGCCCTAAGCAGTCAATGTGAAGAGTATGTAGCGGTTCATTTGGTTTTTCAGGTAATTGAATTAATCCTTATAATGGCCCAGTACGAGTTTTCTTAACTGCGCACACTAGACAGTGCTTAATATAATTTCGAACAAGAGATCTCATGCGAGGGAACCAAAAATGTTTAATAATCGAGTCAATAGTCTTATCGGTACTAATATGGCACTGTTCATCATGACACAAGCGAAGTAATCCGAGTCTACTGTGTCGAGGTACAAAATAACGAATAATTTTGGTTTTGTCTGGCAAAACACTTTGATAGTGAAGAACCTTTACGATAAATAATTTCGTAATTGAAGTCCTGCATGTATGTCCACCATCTAGGTATACGAGGGAATATGTCTTTCTTGTGAACAGTAGCTTTGACTGAATTACAATCTGTAACTATTGTGAATTTTATACCAATTAGATAAACACGGAAATGTTTCAACGAATTTACAATGGCGAGAGTTTCTAGTTCATATGAGTGATACTTTATTTCTGTCGGACAGGTACGTTTGCTAAAATATGCAACCACTTTATTTTGTCCTTCATGTCTCTGCATTAAAATGCTGCCGTAACCAAAGGAACTTGCATCTGTATGCAATTCCGTTGGAAGGCTAGGATTAAAAATCACAAATAGTGGTTCAGATGTTAAAAAATTAATCAAGTACTGTTTGGCTCATTCATGTTCATCAGTCCAAACAAATGGAACATTATTTCTTGTCAGCATTGTTATGCACGCAGTTTTGGTAGCAAATTGGGGAATGTACTTACGGAAGTAACTTGCAAGGCCCATTAGTTGGCGAACTTGCCTAATATTTTTAGGAGACTGTACCCTTTGAAGAGCTTCAACTTTACGTCTACTTGGACGTATACCCTCTGCAGAAATTTCTTCTCCCAAATATTCTATTTTTGACTGTAAAAAAAAACATTTTGAAATATTAAGAGAAATTGTTCACCAGAAGAATTCTGTTTGAATGCCAATCAAGATCTGTAACGGGGACGCTTTTATTGATTTCTGAATTGTGGTATTTAGTACGAGTTCTTCCGCAGAGTGTTCGGCCATTCTGTTTTTATTCGCGTTTCAATGCCAATAAGGTTCATAATAATACGCATGGAACGTCTACTACATCTACTAAATCAAAAATAAAAAAAAAATGTGACGTATCGTTATGCGGAAGGCATCGAAGGAGAAAGGGGTAAAACAAGTATAAGCTAGAACACAGTTCACGCGAAATGATAGTACGTGTTATGATATTTATACACGGACAAATGTAAAAGCATTTATCCAAAATATCACGATGCAAATAAAATTATTCTCTTAGAATTTTGAGAGTCGAAGGACACCTGGTTTAATGACCATTCACAAATTATCTCAGTATAAAAAAAAATTTCACAATACCTTTGATGTCTTTACTATACCCAAAATTAGTAATTCACGCAGGTAATGAGGCCTTACAGGAACCAAACGAGCTTCCGTATCTGATCCAGGATCCGGATGAAAAGTTGAGCGCCAATACCAATCCAATTCTCCCAATCTCTGGACGAATTCCCCAAGGTCGAAGTGCGGTTAAAAAGGATGATTGAAAAATCCAGGACTCAGAATGCCAAGAAATCGCAAAAAAAAAATCTTGCCTTGCTTATAGATGTTCGCAGATTGGCTCAAAAACGTCACCACAAAAAAAAGATATTAAAATAACCACAAATTTACAAACACGTGTTGCGCTTATCAAGATGTAATCGACGAAAATTAAGAAAAATATTCAATGAAATTAATAGCACTTTAATTAATACTTTAAATCACCAAACTGGAATCGTCGATGGAGAACGATTCTCCTCCAAAAACAAAATTTTTATCAAAACATAAAACCCACAGATCACCACTCAAAACTTTCAGAATGAATCATGGCGACTCTGCTGTCCCGTTGTCGTCAACGTTCTGCCTGCTCTCACAGCGCATGCCTCGAGCCGATGGATGCCAAGCTAAAGCCCCATTCACACTCGCAAATCAAACATAATAGAAATGTCAATTAAGACGTAACAACCTAATCGATCTAATTGATCATCCATCCTTGGTAAAGGGTATCGATCTTTAACTGTATGAGAATTTAATTCTGGAAAGTTGGGAAGACTGGTTATTGCTATTGAGAGAGCATCTTTTACTTTCAGTAGTCTTTCAATCATTATTAGGGTAGAATTCCATCTCGTGGCAACGTCCTGTTTAAGCTTTAGAACTGGAAGTTTCATTTGCACTTGAACATTTCTTAATTTTTCTGAAGCTAACACACTATGTCTGAAGTGTCCAACTAGACTTTTACACTTTTTAATTATTGCGGAAAACTCAATGTTGCCGGTGTAACTGATATTTCAGATTTTGGATAGGTAGGGGAGAGCGGGGCTGAAAGTGCCGATTTTTACAAATCCTTATTTAAATCGGGTAGAGCCAATAGTACGGCTAATACTTCTAGTCCATCTTAGGTGGAATGTTGTCTGGATTCGAAATCTGTAATCAGTTTTTGTGCATATCTAAAGGTTTTCTTTAGAGAATTATTTTTTCAATCCGCGGTCTTAAAGCACAACCGACCCCTCGCTGGGGTTGGTTGTGCCACAGCTGAGGTCAGTTGTGCCGTCCGTAATATTTGCTCGTTGTACTGGTTAAAATGGAGTGGAAGTAATAAAACCACCTAATTTATTATTTTTATATTTATTTGTAATTAATAAATAAACATTTTATAATTATATATCGATAGTGTAAATCGCATTGTGCGTAACTCCATTTAGCAAAATTTTACAGGAGAGCTAAAAAACTAGTTTAATTGACAAAAACTAAATTGATTGGGAGGAGATTGGTCTGTATGACTAATTGTCAACTCAAGTGCACTAGGATGGTATAATTTTTGATTTGGAGGATTATAACTACTTTTTTTTTGAAATAATGGAGTTACGCTCTATGCGAATTAATAAACTGATAATAAATTTCTTTTAAGAAAATTAAAACTAGTCTATTTTTCTTTTTTTAATTACAATATCACGAACAAAACTTATGATTAGATAACAAAAATATACCAGTGACTAATTATTAATGATAAACTAACAATAATAAGTGATAGTAACAAAAACATAGTAACTAAAATGCAAAAATTGATTAAGTAATTATTATACTATGGTAGACAAGTCTAGTTATGAGGTAATTGGTCGTAATATGTATGGTAGTCAAGTTCTAGACTTTTCTTCAGCTGCTGTAAATGCTCATATTTTTCCCTTTTTATGGGGATTCGGGCTCTGTACAATGCAGGCAAGGTGTTATAGTCTACACATTTAAGGTTTACAGGCAGTCTGAATGGAAAAGTTTTCCATTCCAATTCAGAATGTCTTAATTTAAAAAATATATTTTTGTTGGTGTACTTAATGGCCTTTAAGTCAACGACCTGAGGATCTCCGATTCTTTTTCCAGGTCGTATTGATGAAATCAAATTTACATTACCCTCGACGTGCTTAAAAAAATCATGTGTTAAATAATGTACCTTATAGGGATTTTTCAAACATGCCTTTTTGCATATCAGAACATAATCAGCAGGTACATTAATTTTGGAATTTCTAAGTATTCTCTCTATTGCAGCATGCATGCTCTCAGCCTCCATCTGGGTATGACCCTTTTGCAGGAATTTTTGCATTATAGTTACGTCTTTTTCAATTGCCAAGTTGAAAAGGGCGTTTGCTAGCACATAATTTCGGTTTTGGGCTGCGCAGCCATCGCTATACAAAATGATATTATAGTCAGTTTTTTTGTCATTCGTATTAGCTTCAATTTTCTTTTTGAGAAAATTTTCTATTATTGATGCAAACTCATTGGCTGTTACTTTCCCCTCTGTTTCATTCCACAAAAAGCATTAGCCTTGCTGGCGTTTTAAATCGTAAATCGTGAAATTGTGTACGATAAGTTTAGTTTTATAATAGAGGGAGCTAACGTTTGACTTTGGGCTGAGTAACACAGATTGCAAGTCCATAGCAAAAACTTCATTATCGGAGTCTTTGTCGTTAGTTTTTTCTTGACGTGCTTCCTGTTTCAAAATAAGGTGCAAATCGTATTCTTCTTGCGAAAGATTTTTCGTCTCAAAAGCTACACAAACATCGCATCTATCCTTTTTAGGTTGGTATAAAGATAAATTCTGCTGATCGAAAATTGTTGAAAAGGTGCCTCGAGACATGGGTTGTATATTATTTTCTTCACAAAAATCTTTGCAATAAGCTCTATACAGTTGTGATTTTGAGTACCATACTGTTTCCAAGTAGAGCTTTGAGGTGTTTGCTCTACAATAGTGGGACTCGAGTTTGGGCAAGCTATCGAAAAATTCAACAATTTTTTTTATTCCGACTCCGCTTGCAGGCTGTAACTGAACTTGCTCAATGTCTATTTCCTTTTTTTAGCCCATTTCTTTATGGCGATTTCTCCCACACATAGTGTATTCAAAAACATCTTTTTGCATACTCGTGTTTGATTGTATCCAACTTTTAAATAAAACTCAGTAGATGTTTGTCTTCTTGAAATTTCCTGTTGTCCCCTTCGTCTTGCTGTAGGCTTTACAACTAATAGTGTGTTCACATAAGTTTTTTTTTCACCCCAGGTCATTCTCCAAAAATTTTCGAATATTTCTTGCCTAGCATTTTCAGTAATAGAAAAACATTTTAATTTAGTGTTGTTACCCCGACCTAATTTGCAGCTACAACGTGGTTTCAATATTTTGGCAGCCTTTTCTATATTGTAATTCCATGTACCATTTTCTTTTTTCTTTCCTTTATACTTTACTCCCTTTTCTCTACTCTTGTAATTCACTTGTTTCTTCCATTTATTTGTAACTGTTTTACTTCTTTTAGATCTGGAACGTTTTCCATTATTATTATTATCTTCCGGAACGTTCTCTTCGCGTATCTCATCAATGTCAAATTCTGAATCAGCATTATTACTTTTCTCTTCTTCCATCTCTTCTTCAGTAATTATGTAATCAGGGTCTTCATCCATTTCTTTATCTTGAAAAAGTGTTATTTGCACCAAAGGAATATCTTCATTGGAACCCAAATTTGGTGTTTCACTGCAAATAGTAATCTCTCTTGGTACAGCCAAATTTTCAATATCAACGATAATGTTGTATGGTTCTTCCTGAGAAATTTGGTTGAGAAGAATCTCTTCAGTTTCTCTAGCATAATTTTCGAGATCATCAACAGGGCTATTGTTTGTCTGTCCATTGTTTTCGTTTCGCATTATAATATTATTATCGATGTTATTTTCTATCGGAGATGAAGAAGTAGCAGTAGATAACTTTGATGCCTCTTTTAAAAGGTTCATAATCTTGTCTGCTCTGCTAGCCATTTCTGTAAAATATATTATGAAACGTGACCACTTTTGAAATAAAAAAAGCCGCAGCCAATTTTACCAAAATATGCCAAATGGAAAAAATTGATAATACTGGCTTACAAAACTACATATTATTAATTCTCAAACGCTTAAGACAAAAAAAAAAGATTTTCCTAATATTATTTACACTCAAAAGAATAAATATTTATTGTAGAAATGTTCGTATCTCCCTTTAGTTTTTATTTTCCTATTTGGCGCAAAATGCTTATCTCCTAATGTAGACAAATAACTATTTTAATTACCGATTCTTAAAATTTGTAATACAAATCATAAGGAATAATAAATAATGAAACTTACCTTTTATTATTTTTTTAACAAACAACTACTTTTTAAATAAAATCACGCACACACGTCATGACGTAGATTGTAGACTAATGTCAAACAACGAAAGTGGTGGGATATACGTATTTTGCTTGCCAACAGTTGGCAGTATGGAGATAGGCACTTTTCTGTACCGGCTTCAGTTGCAAAACGGTTAATGCGACGGACTTAAGCATGTTTCAGATGATAGATAAAATATTATATTACTAGATGGCGCAATAAAAAATATTTTTAAAAAAATGGACTTACGCACTTTGCGATTTACACTATCGATATACTAAATAACTGAAAAAATTAGATATTTTCGTGCTTATGAAAAAAAGTAACTTTTATGTTAATAATTTACACTTAATATTAGTAACTTGCACTTAAAATTAAAAAAATTGTACTTCAATTTAAAGAGATCTCTTAGACAATTATAAAAAATCAGCCTTTAAAGACTACACTAGACTATTTAAGTAAATATCAAAATCCCTTAGGTAACTGAGTTGTATGACATAATTATTACCTAATTAGGTTATCAGTCTTTTGCTTTAGTCTTATCAATAAAGCCAAAAAAGAAACAAAAAGTAACAAAAAGAGTAAAATCTTATTCTTCTGATGACTGATCAGAATGGCAATTGGGACATACAAATGATAAGGCTTCGTCATTATTAATACATTGCAAATGTGCCCACTCCTTACAAACTCTGCATTGAATCCATTTTTCTCTAGACACAGAATTAGAGTAAGTATCACAGCATATGATGCAGTACCATTCTTCATCAGTACTTTCATCATTCTCTTGAAGAACTTTTCTTTTGGCGGGATTCTTGGTTTTCTTCTTTTTTAGGTTAGAACATCCTTTGCTACCTTTTCCCTTCCCTTTATCTTTGCTTTTCTTCGTAGCCTTACTTTCGTTCTTTTTCTTTTTATTTGCTTGTTCCTCTACCAAAGCATTTTTTTCTGGCGTATCCGTAAGAACAGCTGACTTCCTTTTGCGTTGTTTATTACCTCCAATTAATCGAGGAGGCGCTTTAGGAAATGGTCTGATTAGCTCTGGAGAGAAAGGTACTGCGTCATTACCTCCTGTTTGAGAAGTGATGGAATCAACTGTTTGAGCGTGATAGCAAGGAACAAGCTCTGGACTATACTGTCATAACTCTTGTCGTTGGATACCCGATATCCCGGGCTGATTTTCACAGTCCACATTGATTGACTGCTGAATACCTGAAGGGCCCGGCTCATTTACGTAGTCAACACTGCAATGACGTCGCTGAGAATCATGCTGAATTATTGATGGACTGGGCTCAGAATCTGTAGATAGTTCATGTTCATTTTCAGGAGTTTTTTCTCGAACGCTGGAGCGGTCAGGTAAATTATCATTTTCTTGTAAGGGTTGATTCTCAGGCATCGGGCGATCAGTGACGAAAGACGGTGCAAAGTCTTCTTCTGTAAAAACTGTCGAATCATAGGGCCAAATACCAGCTTTTTTAAATGCGTTGCATATGTTAGTGGGTGTTGCTGCCAACGGAAAAGCATATTTTACTATACCAGGTATTTCATAGATTGATATAGTCTTCCCAGGATTGGTTCGCAACCAGTTGTTTTGGGCTTTTGAGCAGTACGATTTGAATGGGCCATTAACACCAACATCTAATGGCTGCAAGCGGTGTGTGCAGTGTGGTGGAAATGATAACAATATTACTGAATTTGTTTTGGCTTTTTCAATCACATCAATATCTATGTGGGATGAATGATTGTCTAGGAGTAAAAGCACTGGCTCTTCAGGGCTAGGCTTAGCGTATTTTATAAAATGATCCATGAACTTCAAGAATTCCACACTTGTCATCCATCCCGAGCGGTTGCCAGCACCAATACTTTCAGGAGGACCGTCTCGTAAAAACAGATCCTTGTATTTCAGACGCGGGAACACAAACATCGGCGGAATCGTATTTCCCAAAGCACTTACAGCGAGTTCAACTGTGACTAAAGTTCCACGTTCTGCTGATACAATTGCTCCTACTTGATTCGTTCCTTTTTCAGCCACAATTTTCTTTGATTTCAGTACAGTTTGAACTCCAGTCTCGTCCAAATTCCAAATACGTGAAGGAGTAAGATTATACTTCGCAATTTGGTTACCAAGTTTCTCAAAAAATTGGCCCACGTTGTATTTGTTGAACGATGTCGCACGTCCTGCACTCGTTGCTTCTGGTGTTCGTATAGAAAGTGTTGGGTTTCTTTTCAAAAAGTTTGTCAACCAATCCTTGCCGGCCTTACTGTTTTCATGCCAAGAAGGTGGAATGTGTTCGACACCAAATTTGACCGCACACTGATATGCAAGTTGTCGAACTTCTTCGGGTAGAAGGCCGAAGTAGATAGAGGCACTTTTTCGAATATATGACGCCATCAATGTCTCTTGTTCTTCACTAAAAATTAGTCTTGGTTTGTATCCAACTGTAGGTTTTTGTCCACACTTAATTTTCTTTACAAATCGTTGTAAGGTTGTGTGGCAAATTTCTAACTCACGCGCAACAGTTTTCAACTTGCGTCCATCTTGAAGGACTGCATCAGCAGCCCTCTGGGGTAGATCCTGCGAAGTCGTTCCCCTTTGGGTTTTCCTTTTGTACGTCCGCATCCTACAAAAAAAAATACAAGTTAAAGCAAATTAGTCAGGGGTTGGTTGTGCCGCGGCACAATTGGCCCCCGATTGAAGGCACTTTTTACCCCTTTTTAATAATAGTTACTATTTGTCATATACCAAAAAAACACTGTAGTTTTAGCATTGTAATTGCATAAAATAACATTTATTAATAAGATACAAGCACGTTAGAGAAACTTCTATGTCCGTAGTATCAAAACTACTTACTTGAGACCAAAAAGTATAAATACGAAAATATTTACTTACGTGGCGTTTGTGGATCACTATACACACGGCCGCTTGGTCCGCGTCGCTGGCGCAACTAAAATGGCTGCCGTGCATGCCGGTCCGCTAGTGTTATTGTGACGCAATACATACTTATAGCTATCTCTTTTACTCTGGGAGATATTCGCGTCGGCACTACTTACCCCCGGCACTTTCAACCCCGCTCTCCCCTACATATATTTAAGTCCAAATAACTTTTTCTTTACATTTTTGGCAAAAAATATTAAAAATAAAGATAGCTCAAGGTGCTTTTTAACGAGAACTAAAACCAAAAATAATTTCTGGGTTTATTTTTATCCTATCCGTTTATTTGTGAACATAGGTAGATACTGTATAACACCAGTTACAGTTTATGCAATATACGTAATATAGGTAATACCACAAAAAAATAGCTAATAGATATTACAAATAAACATCAAATTGTCATCTGATGTCATAATAATGCAGATTATATAGGTACGTGAATGTATAATGAATATAAGTGAACACAAACGATTTACTTTTTAGCTTTGTTGGATCCCAAACCACGATTGTTCTTTACACATAGATTGAGTGAATGTGGAGCTCTTACACTGGTTTTCTTGCTGCTAAGAGAAGGTCTTCCTACGAGTTTTCTTTTGCCACAGATTTTAGTTTTTCGTCTGGAAACGGCTGTTGGCTGATGGAAGAATTTTTCAATACATATATTTATTTATTATGCCCTTACTAGCTGTTACCAGCGGAAGTGGATTGTGTGTATAAGAACTTGGCAACGAAGCCGATGACGTGATAGTATTAAAGTTGATAACTTACCTGTCAGGGTAGTATGGTGGAAGGGTGAGCCAAGCAACTTATGAGCTTGTGTTATGCTTATTAAGAAATTTTATGGGCGCCGTGGCCGATGACTCACCTTCTAAGATGTGTCCCATAGTTCAGGCCACCTATAGGATCGAAGCAGGGGTAGGGGAAGTCGGGGGAATGCTAAAAAAAACCTACGTATGTGCATACAAACTTTCATAATTTAACTATGGAATCTTGCACCTTTTGGGCATTTTATTACTATAAAAAAAAGGTTGTTCAATGAACCGATTTGAAAAAAAAAATAATTTAAAATACTGTCGTTTTGCGGTATTACCCCAAGTACAGGCTAATATCGCGCATATGATGGGGTAATTCTGCGCAAGCATTAACTAAAGCTGAAAAGCTCTAAATTATATTTATGAAAATTTTATTGTTGCGTAAAAAACAAATAAATTATAAACAAAACAAATTCATCTTTAAAAAACTCATTATGAAAAGGATTTTATTTTGTTTCTTCTTTTAAATCTTGGCACACATATCACATGTATAATTAACTGCTGAATCCCAACCACTACATTCTGAATGTGCCCAGTTTGAACACATTACACAACGATACCAAATTTCCTTGTCCCGTCCGACAAAGCAAAAAATGCAATTTAGTAATTTTTAGTTACTTTTAGTATTATAAATTTTAAAATTTGTCTCTGATATTTTACTATTGCAACTTAAAGATATAAAATTTTTCTTATAAAATTTTTTAAGGTTTGTTCATAGGTATTAATTTTTATTCATAAGTAAAAAAAGATTATTATAAATGATATTTAAGTTATCAATGTCTGTTTTAAAATTTATTGCTTCTGGATTTTTTTTTTATAAATATCATTTCCCAGATTAAACGTTTTTTTAAATTATCTTCAAACTTTAAGATTTTTGTATTATTAAAATTAAAATTATGCTGGAGATTGTAAGCGTGTTCTGTTAGACTGGTATTCATTTCATTAGGGTTGTATTTTTTATTATTTATTGAATTTTTGTGTTGTTTAATTCTATTAATTAGATTTTGTTTTGTTTGTCCAATATAAACTGCTGGACAATTTAAACATTGAATAGAGTAAACTAAGTTAGAATTTTGATATAAGTCAGTTTTATCTTTAATTTTTGAAAAAATCTGGTTATGGAAATTATTATTTTTAGTTATTGTTATAAATTCAAATTTATTGAGAATTTTTTTAAGTTGAGATAAATTTGGAATATATGGTAAGGTAATAATTTTATTTAAAGTGTTTGTATTATTTATGATATTTTGTGTATTATAAAAAGAAAATGGAGAAGCCACCGTTTGTATATTATTAGTGTTATTTTTTTCTTTATGTTTAAGTGTATATATTCTTTTTTTAGTATATTTTTTTATAAATTGCAAAGGGTAATTATTTTTTAATAAAATTTTTTTAATTTTACTTATGTTCTTTTTATGGAAACATTTGTCTGCTAGTATAATAGCTCTGTCTATTAAACTATTTATAACACTTATTTTATAATTAATGTTAGTATTAGAAAAGAAATTTAAAAATCTATCTGTTTTAATTGGTTTTCTATAACAATTAGGGGAGAGTGGGGTATAATGATCCCTCTAAGAGAAAACCCCTTGTAGTGGAACTATAAAAAGTGTTACAAATGCGGAGTTTTTGTAAAAGAAGAAGGGTGCTTTACTTAACAATTTGATATGGTTATCAAGGTTAAATGCTTAAGGAGATTTTGTACCCACGGAAATAATGTGAATACTGCAAAAGGATCATTTTGCCCCCGGGTTAAGGGTAAAATGATCCCTTAAAGCGGGCAAAACGATTCCATGTCGAATAATTCAATTTGTGATTAGTTCACATAATATTATAAACATAACAAGCACAGGTAAGGATTTTTAGTCAAGTTGTATTTACGGAATAGAAGAAAAATAATAAGAAATACTTTAAGAACTCAAAACCGGAAGCGTATTTACGTTTCCGTGCTCATTTGAACACAGCGCGGTCTTGAAATAAACACGGAAATGTTGCGAAATATTTGGTTTCAAACACGTGTTCATTTCAAGGTGTCGAATCTCGAAATACACACTGATTTGTAACGTAACACCGCCCAGTAAAATATTACAAATCCGCGTTCAACTTACGCCTAAAATGCAATAGGTGTCTATACTAATTATTGGCGTAAAAAACTTTTTAACAAAAAAAAAATCTTCAAAAAAGCTACTAAAATACAAAGAGATAAAAATAAAATTTTGAGGTGGCGTCAATTGCGTTACTAAAACATGAAATCGATTAAAAGTGCCAATTTAATTAATATCTACTTTTTAACCGACTTCACATTTTAGTAACGCAATTGGCGTCACCTCAAAATTTTATTATTTACGTCTTAATCTTAGTAGCTTTTTCGAAGGAGGTTTTTTTGTTAAAGTTTTTTATTTATTACATTTTAGTTTTTACTGGTTATACAATACGTAAATTTGCACGTTATTAACTGACTAATCTTTTGATATTTGATTACTAAACTAAATTAAAACAAATACCACTGAATCGATTTAAGTAAAATTTATATGAGACCAATCCATACCTTCGGATTGGTCCCATATAAATTTTACTTAAATCGATTCAGTGGTATTTGTTTTAATTTTTAACAAAACAACAATCAGTCGAGTTGAGAACCTCCTCTTTTTTAAGTCGGTTAAAAATAATAAAGTGGTTTTTATCAGGTATATTTTATTTTTGCATAAAACAATATTACATTTATTAGAAAATATTGTTATTTTTTACATACAAATACATAATACTAATTATTAATGTTTTTTTGCAACAGGTTCATTGTTATTAATGTTTAAAGAAATATTGTGTTTTCTTTTTCGGCATTCTGCTTTTGTAGGCCTGCCTGATTGAATTCTTCCACTGCACGGTAAGCCTCTATCTTTGCGACGAGCGATCGATGTAGGCTGGACACGGATTTTTCGAGATCTTTTAACATTCCTTTCACAAATAAATGATACTATATTCGATGGAGTTTGTAGTTGTGACAAATTAGAAGCAAATTTCGTGAGTATGTTGGTATTAGCTGGATTGAAGTCATTTTCTAGAACACTACAGATTCTTGAAAATTCGGATTTAATTTTGTCAATAACATGCATATAGTTGTCATTAATACTCACACTATTAACAGGGCTATTTGATTCAGATGGAATTATTGGAAGTTGAAATGAGTCGGCGTTAGAAGTGCATTCTGTTTGAATGTTTTTTTCAATAGTATTAGTAATATCTTCGAAAAATTTTGGAGAGAAATCGTCTCCTAGTGCCCATTTTGCAAAATTTTGGCGATCTGCTTCGGTTAAAGACAGAGAAGTTGCAAACATAATTCCGTACTTTTTTTCCACAGCACATAGGTGTTTACAATATTTGCCTCCCTGTCCAAATTGACAATCACATATTGCCATGTCACAGTTTACCACATACAGATGAATACCCGACTTTACAAAATATGTACTGTTATCGACTTGCACAATTTCGTCTATTCCTTTACTATTTCGATAAAATTTCTCATATGCTATGGTAAGTTTTCTCGATCTTCCATTTGCAAACTGAAGAAGTCTTTTCTTATGATATGATTCAAACGTTTTAGTAATAAATTCTATCAAAGCACACATATTAAATACTTTGCACCGTTGTAGTACAATGTCCTTAAATATTCTTATCGATGACTCACTGTAATTGTTCGTGTTGTTACCTCTGGTAAGTATATCGCATCGATATGGTAAACACCATTCTTCGCGACGATCCCATAAGTTAGTTAAATGATTTTCCACTTTCATATTTTTCTTCACTCTGTCATCAATCAACAAATTAGACATATTCATTTCTGCTTCATGCACTGTTTTCGCAAACATCACACAACGAAAATTGTTCATGATTGACTGCCGATCCTCTTTTCCAACTTCGTGTTCATTTTGCCACAACCATCGCCACAATGCCTGATTGACATGAAATATACAAAGCAATAGCCTACTGTTAGGAAATACCTCTCTTAAAGCGTTTCTCTCTGCACTACTGTCATCAGTCATAATTATCCCTGGTTGAAATAATTTCTTGCAAGTTTCCTCAAGATAATTTTTTGATGTTTGAAAAGCAATGGTATAATTATGCTGTGATTGACTTGTGTGTAAAATAACAGCCAAAGGTAAAGCACCAACCTTAGTAGCAACGAATATAAAAGTCACACACGTGTTAGTCTGGTCACACGATCCACTTGTATCGATGAATATCATTTCATCACCCAATCCGGCCATGTAAACTCTTTGCATTATTGGAGTAACTATAACACAAATAATTGGATCTTCCCTAACACACATATTTACGTTGAACGCAAGAAGTTCTATCTGTTTTCTTTTCAAAATGTCTACTATGTCGATACTGTCTCTGCTGCCGTAATTTTGTAGTCGCCACTGTCCATACAAATGAATTACTTGGCGATCTAGAGGATTTTTTTGAGCATTTGCCAATGTCACATAAACATCTTCCTCACAATTTTCCATAATACTGAATTCGTGATATGATTTTGCTGCTGCAGCTGTCATTCCAGCATTAAAGTATGATATAAATAACTGTTTTGTATCTTCAGAGCAACGCAATAGGCTTAAAGATTGAGCCACATTTACTCTATGTGAATGGTTAAAATTAATGTCTATAACAACATTTAAACCTCTCTTTAATAAAGGTGAAGTTTTTAAAGTATTTTCTGTTACTTTCAAAAATTTAATGCTTATATTTGCCTTACAGTTGAAGTTTCTAGTTGCTCCTTTTGTTTTGTTTTTCGATTTGTTCCTCTCTGCCAGCTGACAAACGTATAACTTTCGAAACTCAAAACGTACAGGTTTAGGAAAGCGTCTCTTCATTATCCAATTTGTTTTTGTTTCTACAGAAAATATGTTGATAAAATAACCACATCTGTCATCGTAACCGCCGGTGTCTGACAATGAACACTGGACTTTGCAGTTATAATTAACGAGAGAATGCTCTTCAAATTTCAAAATCTTTGGTGATATTAGCAATAACACTTTTTAACTGTTCCATAACTTTTATATTTACTTAAACGCAGAAGTACCTAACCTCAAAATCAAACTAATAAACAACATGAAGCGAGTAGTCGTCTCACATGACACTGATATGGAGTTTACAGCGTTTCAAATGCACACTGGTATGTAGGGTCCAACGGCGCGTGTATTTCGATACAAACCCGTGCGTAGTTCAAGATTCGGCGCCTTGAAATGAACACGGGTTTGAAACCAAATATTTCGCAACGTTTCCGTGTTTATTTCAAGACCGCGCTGTGTTCAAATGAGCACGGAAACGTAAATACGCAAACCGGAAACATGACATAGCAAACTAAAACTTAAAATGTTTTTTAATAGGCGCAACATTATCTTCGTATACGCATTTGATACACGTGTAATCATCGTCGCTAACACCTGCGCATTCATCATGCGCCCACCCGCGGCACGTAGTACACTGAATCCAGCCTTCTCCATTCATTGAACATTTAAATTTTCCAGTGCAGAGTATGCATTCAGTGTCATCAGAATCTTCACTGCTACTCTCCCAATGCTTTTCTTTCTTCCGATCAATTTTCTTTGTTCTCTTTGATGTCTCTACTGCTTTGCTCTTAGCCCATCTTGCTTCTTTTTTGTCGTTCTTCTTTTTTTCCGCTTCAATTTTTTCGGTCTTCTCTTTTTCGAGGCTTTCCTTGTATGGAGTGCTCGTTAGAATTACAGTGCCACTTGACCTGCGTTTATTATTGCTTCTTTTATTGATAATTTTGGGAAGAGGATGACAAACGGATGGAGTAATGGAAAATGAGGAATTATTGTTGCCGTCCTTTACTTCGACATCTAAAACGACGGTATCTGGCCGTGAACTTGGACCGGGAATAGGACTTACTGGACGTCTTTCTTCCGAAGATTCTAAATTATCTACCACCTGGGCACTTGTTGTTTCATTTGGTTCGTCGGTAACTTCTGCAGCTATGAAATCGGCATCTGTAAAAATGTCTGAATTGAATGGAACAATTCCAGTCTTTCGAAACCCATTAATAGCGTTAGTGGGCGCAGCAGCTTTCAAATAAGCTTCGCAAAAGATTTTGCTGATTTGAAACGTGGTAACAGTTCTTCCAGGATGATTGTTAATCCATTTTTCTAGAGCTTGATCCAAGTATGCATTTAATGGGAACATAACCCCAACGTCCAGTGGCTGGAGCTTATGTGTCGTGTGAGGTGGTAAACACAACAAAGAAACAAAATTTTCCCTTGCTTTTAATATCACATCCAAATTTTTGGTATGCGTTAGGTGTCCATCCATAATTAATAACGCAGGGTCATCTTTAGAAGGCTTAACGAAACTCAAAAAATGATCAAACCATTGCTTAAACAAATCGAGCTTCATCCACCCGCTGTTGTTACATGCAAAAATGGTCCCTGGTGGGGCTCCGTCCATTAATTCAGCTTTCATTCGTTTCCTGCTGAAAATCAGCATAGGTGGTATGAAATTTCCGGCTGCTGATATGCAAATCACTGCTGTTGTTGATATTCCACGTTCAGCTGACGTAATTCGCGCGACTTGCTTCCTTCCTGTTTTGGCAAATGTCTTAGAATTTTTTCCAGGAACTGTGGAGATAGACGTTTCGTCCACATTAAAAATTCTATGAGAAGGATAATTACTTGTTTGTGTTATATTTTTCAGTAGACCAAAAAACTTAGTGACAACTGGTTTATTAAATGCTCTTGCACGAGCAGTAGAAGTAGACTCTGGACTCCGCAAACTAATTTCGGGATGTCTTTTTTGAAAACCGTACAACCAGTCTTTACCAGCAGCCTTTTTTATACGACAAAATCTATAGGGTATTTTGTTTTTTTCTGCCAGCTGAAAGGCTAACCGACGAAGATCTTGTGTTGTTATACCATACATTCTCGTCTCCAAATCAAGAATATGTTTTATCAACTCGTTTTCTTGACTTGAACTGAAAACCGTCGTCTTGCTGCCAAGATGTTTTACATTTTCCTTGGCTATTACATTTTTATTTTTCGCCCGGCGTTTTAAAGACATCACCGGAACATTGAAGCTTCTTGCTGCTGTTTTTATGGGCATTCCGTTTTTAATTTCATTCAAAGCAATTTGCATATTCTTTGAATCCCAGCTTTGCCTTTGTGTTTTACGTAGATATTTACGTGGCATTCTGAAAAAGAGAATATCTACCTTATTAATATAAACTCATGACTAAACGCATTAAATAAATGGGGTAAAATGATCCCCTGATCATTTTACACCACCCATAGGGAATCGTTTTACCCCAAATGCACTGCGTGACTTTCATCTAACCTAAAAAATTTCAATGAACAGATATGCATTCAACTACCTAAGGATCATAAAGGCCAGTTATTCCATTACAAGTTGAACATACAACAGATTCAATAAATAACAGTAAATAGATTTAATACAGAATTTAAAAAACACTTACATTATATCGGAGAGTCACAAACTG
Source organism: Venustoraphidia nigricollis (assembly GCA_034508555.1). Classification (NCBI taxonomy): domain Eukaryota; kingdom Metazoa; phylum Arthropoda; class Insecta; order Raphidioptera; family Raphidiidae; genus Venustoraphidia; species Venustoraphidia nigricollis. The sequence continues at coordinate 789,678 of JAVRKA010000093.1, read as the reverse complement.
AACAAACGAATGTCACTTTTTTTTTAGCGGCCATGAATAAACCACATGTGCTGTCCGCAACTATAGAACACTTGAACTATAACTTTCTGCTACCGTTGCCTAGATGGCATTACTAGTTTAGACAATATTTAGGGGGATCGTTTTACCTGAAGGGATCATTATACCCCACTCTCCCCTAGTTATTATTTTCGATTTATTATTCATGATTGTAAGATCTAAAAAGTTTAATTCATTATTGTTATTTGAGTATTCAATAGTAAATTTTAATTTTGGGTGGTAATTATTGAATTCATTTAAAAAAAATTGTATTAATATTTGATTCATTTGCAATTAAAAAACAGTCATCAACATATCTTTTATAAAAAGCAATACCTGATAAACGTTTAATAATTGAATTTTCTAAATCAGAAAGAACTAACTCAGCTATTGTAGAAGAAATAGAGGAATCCATAGGTACACCAAATGTGTGTATATAAATTTGTTTGTCGTAAGTGAAATACGTGCTATTTAATATGAAAGTACATGCTTCAATGAATTCATTTTTAGGTATCAAGGTATATTTTTGTATGTTGTTCCAATTATTATGTATAGCTTTAATAGCTAAATTAATTGGAATGTTTGTATATAATGATATAATATCGAATGAGTAGAATTTGTAATTATTCGGTATATTAACATTTTTTATTTGCTCTTTGAATGTCCAAGAATCTTTAATACTAAACTTGTTTTCACTAGTAATATTTGTTAAAATGTTAGAAATAAATTTTGATAGTTTGTAAGATGGATTTGAATAGGAAGCAACAATTGGTCTGAGCGGTTGATTGTTTTTGTGTAATTTTGGTAATACATATATTTTTCCAACATCATAATACTATAAAAATTGGCCGTATAAAATTATTAATATATCGTCGGTCCGCAAGAAAAGTGACACAACTCAAAAATTGTCATTTTTCAGGAAAACGCTTTTAAACAATAACATTATGCATTGTGACATTAATGAACCGAAATTGATGGAATTTTCAGGGTTTTTTTTTGTAATAATTCCTTTACTCTCTGGCCTACGTAAAATAAATATTGTTTTTTATAAAGCTAAGCAAACGACCCTTAAAATCTCACCTTTGTTTGACTTGTGACATTTTTCCTGTAAAGTTGTGTTCAAATTCAAAGACACAATTATTATTGTTTTTAGAAGATAATTTTATTATTTTTTTCAAAATTGTATTACAAACGGAAGTACATACTCAATCTATGTTTTTGAAAAAAAATGTGATTCTCTTTATACAGAAATAAAAATTAGAAACTCAAAAATAAACATAATTCCCAGGTAATTAATGACAAAAAAAATTCTTTCTTACAAATTTTTGTAATAATTAAAGTAATATTGCGGAATAACACTTTTTTTGTTCTGCGTGAATAAGCTTAATATGCTGGCTTTTTTCTTTTCGCTTATTCCAGGTTTGGTGGGATATAGCCTTTTTAATTCCCTGATCGCGACACTAGTATCGCTAGTGTTCGCTGAATTTTTAGTTCTGGTTCTTCTTGGTAGCTTAACCTGAATTACATTGAATTGTTCTTCGCCATAAGACGTTTTGTAGAAGAGTTTGTACGGCTGCTCTTTTTCGGCTCTAATTACTTTAAATGTCGTTAACTTAACAAACTCGTTGTTAATATTCTTTGAAAAATTCGTCCCAATGGATGAAGAAAGGTCCTTAATATCAAAGAAACTTTCATGATTTAATTCAATGACTTTATATGGCTCTCCCGTTATTTTCGCAGTTCGAATTAAAGTCATGTACTGGTCGGGAACGAAAATGGGTCCTGATCTAAGGGAACGCTTCACTTGACGTTCAATGACTGAATGAACGCTATCTCCTTCATTTTGTGTGTGACCCTTTATCAAAAATTTATGGGTTATCGAATTTATAAACTCTAAATGTTGGACAGCGTAAAGATACACTGAGAACATGAAATGGTTTTTTTGCTGGCCGCAGCAATTATCCGAATAAAAAATCACATCCAATTTCTTGTTCTCAGTTGAATTGGCTTTATCTTCTAAAGAATATAAATAATTCAGGATACACGTTCCGATTTCACTAACACCTCTATTACCTTCAGACTCGTCCCACATGAAGCACTGAACTGATTTCGATTTGAGTTCGTAGGGGAAGGTGGGGCAAAGTGGAACTGATTTTAGATTATATTTTTTCACAGCAAAATGAATAAAATATAAATTGTTTTTTTTATTGCAATCCAAAGATGGGTCATTTTGCCACTTCATATATAAATATGAGAGCCTGATTCCAAATAGTCTTTAGATAAAAAAAAAAAAAAAACAATTGACACATCGCGTTCCGGAATGCCCCACCTAAGGGGTAAAGTGGAATGATGTATGGGGCAAAATGGAATTATGATTTTTTCAAAAAATATATTTATCAAACAAAAATTTACAGACAAAAATCGCATATATACGGCTTATCATCATCACTGTCGTACCCGGAGCACTCCTCATGCGCCCAAAATTGACATTTATAACATGTGATCCAGCCTTCTCCTGGTTTCGACTTCAAAAAATCGCCCTTGCAAAAAATGCACGTCGTATCCTCTTCATCGCTGGAAGTAGGATCTTGCCTCGGAACCGGTGTTTTATTTTTCACTTTTCCCTTTTTGTGAGCTTGTTTTGGTAGAGTTACAGTGGACGAAATTGAAAACAACTTTCTCTTCGGAACAGTTTTTGTTTCTATTTTATCCTGCAATTCTTTCAAATATGGACTAGACGTAAGTACAGCGGTCTTACCACGATTTTTTGAAGCCTTTCTAGGCGTACCAGTAGGTTTTACTTCGGGTACCGGTATGATGTCTTTTGGACTAATATAATTTCTGACAGCAGGCTTAGATTGAGGTGTTTGCATTCCTGAACATGAAGGACCTGCGTCCATGCTCGAAATACCTGATGCAGCAACCGTTAATTCCTGTGAGCCGGTAGCATTTGGTGTATCTTTTGAACTGAGAGCATCTGTAGGTTCTTCTCTAGATTCGGGTATAAAATCTCGATCAGTTGTCTTACTGGCAGCAAATGCTTCTTCTGGAAAAATATTTGGATCTGGAGGATAAATTCCGGTTTTTTTAAATCCATGAATGGCATTTTGTGGCGTAGAAGCTTTCAAGTAACTTTTTCCAAAGAGTTTACCTACTTGACGAATCGTAATTGCTCTACCTGGATTTTGTCTCATCCATAATTCACATTCTTGGGTGTAAAAAGTCGACAAAGGATACATGAAAGACACATCCAAAGGCTGTAGACGATGTGAAGTATGGGGAGGAATACACAATATATGCACGTGATTTTCTCTGGCAGCGTGAATTAGCTCCACGTTTTTTGTATGAGTTGAATGCCCATCAAGAATTAACAAGACGGGATCGTCTACAGAGGGTTTTGAATAGCGAAGAAAATGCTGGAACCATTTTGGGTAGAAAATTTCTGTTTGCATCCAGCCAGAAGGATGGCAGACCATTACAGTTTCTGGTGGGCAGCCTTCTAATAGCTCTAGATTTTCTCGGACTCTAGGGAAAATTAGTAATGGCGGAATATACTGTCCTGCTGCATTGAAACAAACAGCTGCAGTTGTGGTAACACCTCTTTCTGCTGAGGTTAAATTTCCCACCTGTTTTTTTCCCTTTAAACTAATAATTTTTGAAGGCTTATTGATACCCGTTTCGTCTACATTATAGACTCTGCTTGCAGGAAATTTGTATTTATCAAACAATTCTAATAACAATTCAAAGAACTGCCTAACAGTTTGTTTATTAAACCCAGCTGCTCTGGCAAGTGAAGTGTTTTCTGGATTTCTTAATGATAATTCTGGATGTCGTTTAAGAAAACTGGCAATCCAATCCTTTCCAGCCATTTCTTTTTCAACATTAAATGAATTTTGTTTGTTATTTTGCATGGCGAATTGGTACGCTAGATATCTCAGATCAGAAATTCTCAATCCAAAAAATCTACTTTCCATAAATAAACAGTGGTTTACCAAATCACGTTCTTCCGCTTCCGTAAAAACTTTCCTAAATCTTCCTAGTTGCTTTACGGACACAGTGTCCACTTCTCCTTCTTTCTTTGCACGTCGAAACAATGTTGTAGAAGGCACATCAAAATGTTCTGCTGCTTCTTATTAACTCATTCTGCCTTCTCTTACGGCAGTAATAGCACCGATCATGTCTTGCTGGGTCCATTTTTGCTGCAAAGTTTTGCGTGTATATTCTCTCACCATTTTGACCTGTGTAAAAATAATGATTGACAGTTAAAATTGTGAATAAAAAATATGACAGGAAGTGTTAACTTATTTCACTTTGCCCCGTTCCACTTTGCCCTTCGGACAGTTTTTAGTTTGAAAATAACCTAAAAAATTATCCAAAATATTTTCGATGAAAAAAATATCATAATTAACAAGGGAAAAGCATATGTTAATGGCAGTAAAAATGTCTAATGACTGCAGTAATATAAACTAACTGTATACTTAAATCAATGTAACCAAATACTTACATGAAAATACTTGTAGATCACAAAATAACAATAACTGTCAAAAAAATTAAGATACGGTATTGTAACTGCTGACTGAGGTTTGTCTGTTTGATATATGTTGTGTACCAGCTAACGCGGCTAGATAGAGCTGCTCACTATTAAGAAACTGACGTCGTTCCACTTTGCCCTGCATTCCACTTTGCCCCACCTTCCCCTACACAGTAAAGTTGAAAACGTTCAGTTTAGAGGTGTAGTAAAAACTGGATACGTCTCCCCTAGGGCACTGAAGAACGGCTTGCAGATCGTACACTGCAACAACGACTTCGTCATTATTGTTTTCTTTGTCTTTCTGTTTTTCTTCCCGTGAGAGATTTTTTTCCTGCAAATGTGTCTCATGATCTTCTATCAAATTTTTTTTTTCTTCTGCAGAAGCAATCTCAAACGATACGCAGTCTCCACACTGATCTTTTTTTGGCCGAAAAAAAGATATTTTAAATTCTTCATTGAAGATTCTGTTGTACATAACGTAGTTTGCATACGGTTTGCTACTTTCTTTGCAAATATTAACATAGTCTCTGTGGAGTTGCGCTATTGTTTTGCTCCCTTCAATGTACTCTCGGCTAGAGCCCTTACGACAATAATGGCTCTCCATTCGTGGTATTGAATTTATATGCATCCGAACACCGCTTTTTACATCGTCATCAATATGGTAATGATGGGCATGTTTTCCACGCTGTTCTGGGGCTATCATACCTTTAGTCATAAATGTTTGTTTGTTAATAATAGTACGAATTGGCCTGTCTGTTATTGATAAAGTAGATTTAAAGAATGTTTTACAAACTCTAAATTTTGTTTCCTTAATTGAAAAATAAAACGCATGATTGTTCGTTCGCTTGCTTTCTACTCGTTTATGAAATTTTGGAGTAATGGACTCTATATTTTTCAACAGGAAATCACGTTGACGCTGTAAATTTCCCAAATTCCAATAGTCTGAAAAAATTGATTTCCGGTCATTTTCAGAAATTTTTGAGTTGCATTTCAGTCTGCATTTTGTATTGCATGGTGGTCCCAAACTTTTGGCTTTAAACACTTTCTTACTTTTGGAACTTGATACATACTCCAAGCCAGAGTTTCTACATCGTTTTGCAATTGCTTTTTTCCATTCTTCTGGATTTGCCTTTCTTTTTTTACATTTCTGAACGTTTTCTTTTTCGGTTCCTTCTATTTCGTTGGGTAAAACAGGTAAGACTGATAGTTGTTCCGTAAACGGTCGATCTGAACTCAACTCATCTTCAGAATCTTCACTTGAGGATGACGTAGAACCAGAGCTTTCGCTAGAAGTGTAATTCGGGTCTGCATCGGAATCGTCACATTGAGAATAGTTATCGCTATCTGACAACACTGGATCAGTAACTATTGCACTAGTTCCTGGGAGTCCAGAATCCTGACCTAAAACAAAAAAACATTACACATTGTTATAAAATTATAAATTCTGTAGCTGTCGTGTACCTTCTCTATTAGGTGTGAATGTACTCCAGGGATTATTTGTGGTCATGTTTAAGTCAGTATTTATTGCTTCGTTTGTTGGGAGTTTCTCAATTTCGCTCTCTGTTTCAAGACAACCCTGGGGTTCTTCTATGCAGGTATCAGCCTCGGAGTAACAAAGAGTTTCAATATAGGGATTTGTTACGCAAGTCTCTGTTCCTGTACTATCTGTGATAATGTTCGCATGTTCTTGGGTAATTACGTCTTTATTTTCTTTCATTGGAACCCATTGCTCACTCTGGTCTGCAGTATTGCCATTATTCTCCTGATTAAATTTTTCTTTCGACAATTTGAGTAATAATTTAGTGCGTGCACTAAATGCTGTCATGCGGTTCTCCATTCTTATTCAATAAAAGTAGTCTATAAATAAACATAATATTAGAATAATTATTAATAAAAATATACATACAACAAACAAACAACAAAGACAATAATTATAACAAACAAAGTATTTTGACAAAACAATGTGCGTAACTGACAAAATCAACAATCAAAAAACGACAGAAGTCTAGAAACTACACAGATTTGATAAAATATTATTTTTAATTATTGCTGGATACTCAAAAAAAGTGACACAATTCCAGAATGTTACTTGTATGAGACAAATTATTATTTTTAAATTAAATTTTGAAATCAAGAAAAGTGTCACAACATAAAATAATACCATGCACAAATAAATATACAGGTTTAATTAGACTTACCTTATCGTCAAAAAAGACACAACTCAGACTTATTCAAAATGTGTCACTTTTCCTCAAAACTTCAATAAGCGCACCACAACTTGTACGACACAACTGAAGTTATGTCGTTTATCATGAGAGGTATAGTCAAATTCCCGGGTAGTGGCAAAGTGACACTTATGCCATCTACAAGGTATTTTTTGAACTATATTTACGACGTTTTTTCTGATAAAAGTAGACCGGTTTTAAGATGTATTAGACCGTCTAACTCAAAAGTGACGATTTTTGAGTTGTGTCACTTTTCTTGCGTACCGACGATATATAAAATATGTTTCCAAGTTTTATTCTTGATCTTAACGACTAATGCCACCGAGTTATCGGAACGGGTCGTTTGGCCATTGGCTACGCGAGCATATTGTTCGCATTTCTTATAATTACCTAACTTAAGAGAAACTAAAATAATCGGCCAGATTAACGCTAATATAATTTAGCGTGAAACCCGTGTTCAATAGAGCGGAAGCCTTAACATTACCTAAACTAATATTAATTATAGGGATAGACAGTGACTTATCGACTAAATTATTTGAATTGGCGGTTGCAGCGAAATAATTCGAAATAGCTGCAATCGGAATCTTATCGAATAATTTTGGAGACGGGGCCGAAACGGGGGAAATTGTCAAACTATCGCTATCAGTTAAACAATTCTTACATAAAATTTTGGGGTATATTTTTCAAGAACTAGAATCCAAAATCGATCGGAGCGGAGCGCGGGACGGGCGAACGGGGCACTGACTTATAATATGTCCCTTCTGGTTGCAATAGAAACAAGCTACAATACGGTTTCGGTTTTCGGGACTAGATGGGGAACTGGATGTACTATAACGAGATTGTTGTCTCTGCACAGCTCTCTTCTTTAGTAGTTTCGCTTAATTTTTTATAAAGTCTTTTGTCGCTTCATGTGTAACATATTTTCGATAATGAGTTTCTTTTTCTCTTCCTCATCTGTGCAGTATTTTATTTGTACCTTTTTTTGTATGCACACCTTACAAACATCTTTGCGAGGAGATCCGAATCCCAAATTAAATTCTGACACAAAAACTCCGTAGTAAAATGTGTACTTACATTTTGCGTCAGGATTATCTTTCTCAAATAGTTGCCACATTTTACGAATAGATAAGTGTGATGCCAGATATTTTCGATTAACTGCGTCATCCTAGCATAATGAGATAATTTACATGTAAATTCTCTACGTTTGCCACCACGACTTTCTGGTTTAGCTTCATTGTGTTCAAAGTAATAACGACTTGCATTCAATAATCTATTTATATATTTTTTTATATATTTTGCGTCAACACTAGCTAGGGCCATCGCAATGTCATAAATATTGAGGTTATGTAGCGTAGTGATATTAAATCTGATATAATAGACATTAAAAAAATGTCAACAGAAATCCTTTGTAAAATTAGGATGCTACATAATCCACAAAATATTACGTAGCAAAAATCTTACCTTGAAACGCCAAAAAACTGCAGAATTTTTAATCAAGTTTAGTATGTCAAAAAACAGCGGCAAAGAACTAATAATATACTAGTACACTGTTACCAACTATTTATATTTTTCCCAGGCAAGTTATTCAAACAGTTTCTGTAAAAACATACATGGCCGAAAGTCAGCACCTGACGAATGTACCCCCTTCTCCCCTACATACATTGCAAGTTAAAAAAAAGCTTGTAAAAATAATTAGTTCGCCATCTTGGGCGTTCCACCATGTTAGATTTAGAATAACTTCATATATATTGTCATCTAAACCGAATGTATATACAAAATTTTAGCTCAATCGGTTGGAGATATCTGCTTCAAAATTGAGTTTCAAGCTTTAGAAGTGCGCCATATTGGATTTAGAGTGACGTCACTTTATTTTTTTCGAGTTATTCTTAGCAAGCCCTTTCATTTGATATGTAGGAGTGCATAAAAAAAATAGTCCGCCATCTTGCATGTGCCGCCATGTTGGATTTACAATGACCTCACACAGTTAACAATGCATTGTCATCCAAACTGAACGTGTATACAAAATTTCAGCTCAATCGGTTGAGAATATCTGCTTCAAAATTGAGTGGCAAGATTCCACCCGAATAAATTACATACATTACAAGCTAAATAAAAGCTTGTAAAATGGTGATCCTTTAATGGCTATGGTACTCAGCGAAATAATTTCTTTCATTAGTGTAGCAGAGGTGAACTTTACATATAACACAAGTGAATATGTCAATGCAGAAAGTCAATATGTCCACCAGTGGTAGTTTTGAGTAAATCGCAAAAAACTGTTTGAATGCGTTATTATGAGAAAAAAGTTTTCCGAGTTAATTTTGGTCTACAGTAGAAGTATTTAAAGTTAATATTCTTATAAATAATTAAAGATTTTGTTTTAAGTTTGCCCCCAAAAAAAATTATAATATTGAGGACATATTCACTTTCTGCATTGAACATACTGGGTGCAACAAAAAAAACAATAAAAGAGTAGAATTAAACTCAAATTTATTCTTTCTTTAAATACAAAATGCTGTAAGACATTATTTTTACTCATTTGACTATACTTCGGCTTCACTGTCACCGTGTTCTTTTTCTTTCGTCGGCCAATTTAAGATTTCATTATAGAAATATTCATATTCATCTGGAATATATTGCTTTATTTTTTCTATATCATTCTGTTTCTTTTTATTTATGGGTACTTTATTGTTATATGCCTTATCCGTGTGCAGCGGAACTGGTTCCTTTGTCAGTCTTAATCTAAATGTGTGCTTCATAAAGCCGTCGATAAAAGCATACGTGGTGATTATTCCCTGTTTTTTATTATCAAATTCAAACTCATAGAATTTTGAAATGTTGAAATTTTTTTTCTGTTCCCGTGAAGAACTTCTCCCACTCGTTTCTATTGAAGTAACTGTTTTTTTCCATTTCCCCGTCCACCATCCTTTAAACTCGAAAATGTCATTAGTTTCGACCATATTGATTGTGAACTTATCCTTTTTGTTACATGCTCTTCTAACCATAACAGCATACTCTTCTGGTGTATATGTCCGATCTTCTTTTCGCACGACCCGTTTGATGAGACCAAAGTCCCGATCGCAGGGCAGAAAAGAGTGTCCGCGTATTGGCAAATAATAGAATATTTTATCAAACCGCCCAGAGTCTGTTAAGGCTGACAGGAATCTCAAAAAGGTGTGATTTTTGTTCTGACCGCTACAGTTGTCACTAAAAAGATGCAATTCCTTAACGGTCACCGGAATGTGCATGTCTATGTAGTCAGTCAGAAATGAACACACTTCGTTTGGAGTTTTTTTGGCTATGCCTTCATGGTACATATACATTTTAGCTTTGTTTGTGGCTATGTTATGTATTCCAAAAGAATACACCCACAACTGCCTAAAATAGAAAATGTCCTGTACAGGGATGTTTGGAAGCGGAAGATTAGACATATAGTCAAAACATAAGCCTCCCACGTCAGATCTAGCTTTACAGAGCTCTTCAACTTCCTTTATTTTGTTATAGAACTTTTTACTTCGACGTTTATGGACCATTAGCTCCGCCGCAAAAACTCTTTTTGCTAAATCATTTAGAGAACGGTTTCTTATTTTTATACCTAGCTCTTCGCATACGGTGCACGTATCGACTTGCGGTCGCCCGAAAGATAGTGAAAAGTTTTGTCGAAAATACGATAGAAAGAAATAATAACACACTTTAATATCTGGATACTTTTCAGTAAACATTTGGTACATCTTCTTTACGCTTAATCTTGCATCCAAATATTGTTTCTCTTTACCACAGTAGTGGGAAGTTTTTGTCGGGTATGTTTCGATATGTTCGTGTATTTTTGTGGTAACTTCTGCAGGAATAGCGTTTCCACTTCTATTTTCACCACGTTTGTCATGGGGCGATTGTCCCAATGAAAGCAGTTTGCAAATTCGGTACAAACGTCCATTGCTTATACCGTGCACAGACACGAAAGTAGTTTTACAAATTTCAATTCTTTTGTTTTCAATAACTAAGTAATATTTATAGGATACTGTCTTGGGTTTTTTTTCGGTATTATTTCTATTTCTTTTACGTCGAATATTTTGAGAAGATATGAGACCTTGCAGATATAAGTCTTGTTCATTTTTAGTTTGGAAATTATTGAAGTAGTTCAACTGTTCATTGAGATACTCCTTCGTAATTTTTTCATAGCATTTCATTCGGCATCTAAATAAAATAAAACATGCATTAACAGCGATAAATTTTGTTATTTCTTTACTAGTTTTCTTTAAGATAAACTTACCTGCAAAGATTGCCAGTTTTTCGAGCTTCTACTGTTTTTCCTTTCCAATTTATATGCTTTTTACCGGCCACTTTAGAATGTTTAATCACATTTCTTTTGTATTTAAATTCATTTCTTACGCCTTTTCTTCTTTTAACTTCGACTTCACTTTCAGTCTCAGACGAAGACATTTTTTGACTTAAATAAACTTAAAAACACGCGAAACAAAAACTGGGATTATCGATATAAATGACGAACTTAGTTAAAAGCTATGCTTTCATCCTTCCAGCGAAAACTAAACTAAATGCGACTTGTAAGAAGAACCTAAATTCGTTATTTTTTTCACACACAATGCTTTATCACTAACAAAGAACTACTAACAAAGATAGAATGAACAGATGTAATCAGTAAATTCATAGTACAGTAAACAAACACGTGTGTTGCAGAAACAGAACATGTCCTGGACATATTTAGTTTCTGTACTACATGCATATATTATCATGGTATTATTTTAAGCATAGGGAATGCAGATACATGTTTCGTTTCTGCACCAATCGATAGAGCTACCTCGAGAGAGAGATTGTAGATTATAGACGCTCAACATCTGAGGTTATCAGCGTCTATAAAAATTAGTATATAAATATATATATATAAAAATTAGTATATCTACATGTATAACTCAAAATCGGCAAAAAGTGGATATGTTCACTTTCTGCATTGACCGATTCAAGTATTGTTTGTACGATTTTCTTTCTTGAACTTGGCACAATTTACACACCACTTTCTGATATTGACTTTTTCCATGGGATGCATAGGTGATTGTCGCTCTATAGATTTGCGTACTGCATTTGTTTTTGAAGTGGGAACGTCTCGGTGTTTTGTGAATATATTGTCTCTACGTGGCTAAACCATTTATCAAACTCCGAGCTACGACTTGTCTGAACTGTAAGCTAGTCAACAGACTGCCTTCCAATTCTTTTTCATTGCTTCGTGTAGACAGTATAAGCGTTGTAGAAAGATATATCAAACAAATCAAAGAACAGTCGAAGAATACTTGGTTTTCGATCTCCGATCTAGTTCATAGCACACCTTACGTTGATCTGTAAGGTCAACTCCACCCATATTTTTATTGTAACGTGATACAATCCTAGGACATTTTACATCAATTTTCTCTGCTAAACAAGCTTGACGGCGTTTTAAATAAACCTCATTGTTGAAACTGAACAGAATGTTCTTTTGGTTTGTAACTTCTAAGGAAAGATTTCAAAGTCATTCAAAGCTTTAATAAATTGTAAGGTACTGTCGGGTAATAAGACCGGCTTAACGCAGCTTTTTTCCTTTTATTAAACAAAAACTGTTTTAACATACAATAAACAGAGAACAAGTAAATTATTTTCACACGCTGTATACCATCAATTTTCTTCAAATTATTTAATAAGCCTTTCACATCCTTAACTTTTCAGTGTTCTCCCAAAATACATAGATCACCATGTTTTCCAATTTTTTCAAAACATTGTTCTCTGGTAGTGATAATTGGAGTCATTCTTAGATCTTTCTCTATAGGGCTGAACACCCGATCCGCCGGCAAAAAAACTGTGGCCCCTCACAGGAAAAGTGACATGAATACTAAGCAAACTTTGGGGTGATTTTGAGTAAAGCCATGGAACTAATGTTTGAATTATGTGATTATTTTTGTTTTGGCCTCCGCAGCCATCACAAAACAATCTAAAGACCTCAATGTTATCTGGAATAGCACATTGTCCAAAAAGGAATAAATTGCTGACCCAGTTTGAACAGAGCCTCGGTTTGCTTGTTTTTCATCCCAGACACAAAACATGGGTTTGTTATTGCTTAAATTGACGATACAAAAATTATGTAGGCTTATTTGCAGTGAATAAAAAGAGTCTCGGTAGAGGTAATACCTGTTGTAAATCGAAACACAATGACAAACTTTGTGCCACTGTTTTTTTTTCATGATGTCATAAAACGCATTGGCACGTAATTTGTGATTGCGTTTCTGTGTCATTGATTCTATTTTCTTAGATGGGTCAGATTCAATTTTTATTTTGTTTATGAATAAAATACATGAGCTGCACACATTCGAAGACGGATATTAAATTCGCCATGAAATATTTTATAAAACTTTCACTTTAACCGTTAACTAGTCGCGCACTTTTTTTTCACAGTACTGTTCGCGCGGTGTATTTTGTACACCATGCATTTTTTTACAGTGGAAAAATGTTTTATCATTTTGTATGTGGTTTAAACAGTACACTGATGAAAAAAAACATATCTCAAGTACAAACATGGTTGAAGGGACATAACTCTTGTAGTTCCCTTAATATTCAAAGGAGCGGGTAATTTCATTACAATACCTTCTTGTATGGTTTCTTTAGATTTTCTAGTTCTCTTTTTGCGTTTGGGTTCCATAACCACGAATGTGCAAAATGTTGGTTTTGAGAAAAACACATTTGAAAGATTTGTTATGTACTATAATACAGCAATTCATAATTTTGATGTTTAAAAGCCATATTTTAAAACACAATAGCCTATAGTTTGAAATGTGATGTGGCAATTTTGAATATAAATCAAAATATTGTTTATATTCAAAATTATTGTTTAAACAAATGTACATTCGTTGTTTTGGCATGGGGATTTTTTATTTTCACTACACATTCCTTTTTTGCAAAGTAGAAAAAGCATGACAGGACATTGAAACATATTTTATTTCTTTTTATTGCAAAATAATCAAATCAAATAGGTACAGCAAAACTCACTGTGAATCGTATTTTTCCCCTGCATCTGTCGCGTTCAGTTCCGTTTGTTTTGAGATTCTGATAAAATCCATGATGAGCCTTTGGAATGGTATTATCTGCAGATCGCGAAATTTAGGGATTGCGATTGGTAATTCTGTGCTATAAGCATTTTTAATAGTATTAATTGAACGTCTCCCACGTTTCAGTTTTAATTGAACTTCAATGAATTCAACGTCTTTAAAACTTTTTTTGTAGAAAATGTTCGGAGAATTTTTTCTATACTGAAGCCAGCAAAGAGATCTTCAAGGTAAATTTGTAGTGAAGTTTTCAGCGTTGCGGTTCTGGTATCCGCAGCCATCAGAAAACAACGCGAACTCTCTTTTTTCATTCAAGCAAATATGTTTCTCAAGGTGTTCTAAAAGACATGACGCAAAAATAGATGCTTGTAGGTCTCCCTCTGTTTCATTCCATACATAGTTGGTGCGCTGTTGTGTGGCAAGGTTATAGACTGTGTAGATATAATACAAGCTACTTGCTTGAATAACAGGACGCAGTTTTACTGCCTGGACGTCCATAGTGAAAGTATAAATATTACCTTGAATAGCTGCTTTTTTGTCATCTGCTTTTTCTTTTCGGGTCAGACTTTTATTATCTATGTGTTTTTGATACTCGTCCTCTTGCAACTATTTGACTTTATATTGGCAACAAATGTCGCATTGGTCTTTCCGGGGATGATAAATTGATAAATTTTGGTTATCAAAAATTTTGTTAAAGGTAAAAAGCGAAAGTGGTGTTTTCTGTTCGCCTTGACAGTGACTACCGTAAAGCTTATACACGTCCTTTTTTGTCTGGTGTTTACCTAACAGGGGATGGCACGACCTTGGGATTTTATTTTGAGATGAAACTTCGTGCAATAATTGTATTCCTTTAGGGTATTCACCCCTTGAAATGGGAACGCGCAATGCTCAATCAATTCGGAGAAAATGGACTTTAAAAATTCATACACAGCTTATATACTAGTTAGATTTCTCGCTGGCCAGCGGCGCAATAGCCGAGTCGATAACGTTTGTGTGTACCGTGTGAGCGCTCGGGGTTCGAAACCCGTGATCAACTTTTTTTTTTTATTTATTCATTAATTAATTTTTTTGTATTTATCATTTAAATAAAAATAAATTTATTTTTCTAACAAAAAAGACTTAAAATTTTAAATTATAATTTAATTAAAGTCATTATTTTATTATTTAAAATACAATATAACTAATGGTTATAACAATAAGTATTTATTGATAAGTGAAAAGTTTCAATTGTGTTATTCGATTTTATTTTGTATATAAGTATACATTTTTTATTACAGACATGAGCCTGAATTATAATTATCGTAAAAACATTCAAAACAAAAAAAAAATTGGCATCGAGCACAATTAATAAAAGTGGAATTTTTTTCAAGAACAATGGTTGGAAAACAAACATCATTTACATTCACAAAAATTTCTTTATCATCAAAAAGTTTAGCAGCATACCAAGCAAATCGAATAATTTTATTGACAATTGGTGATGATAATTGATGATGAACAATTGATTGAATATTGATGCAGTCTTTCCGTGAATTTATTTCCCTATAATTTTCGATTAAATAAGCCGAATTGTGTAGATGTTCAATGAGATTTTTAACCTGCGTATAAAAATAAACCTCACAAAACTGAAAAAAGTACACTTTGGAGGAATAACTTTAATCGTACATGGGAAGATAATTGTTATCCTGGAAAATTTCATCGTAGATTTGTGGTTTTGTTTGGCCTCCACAAAAGTCTACGAGGAGAAAAAAATTTTCGTTTCGTACGTACGGCTTTAAACAATCTTTTAAAAAATCAATATATAATCCTGTTGTAAGCTTTCCAGATTTGGAACAAGTTATTATAACATTGTTATATTTTTGAGTATATTCATCTACTCTAGTGCCAAATTTACCAGTTGGCTCTTGAATACATACAAATACTTGAGGCAACAATTTCTCAGATAACGTAAGAGCATATTGTGCTGTATATAAATATGTTACTTTATTCATATCTTGCCGCTTGACAAATACAGTTTTATTCCTTCTTCTGCAAGAGTCCTATTAAAATTAGATTGATATTGGCACCCTAAAAAAAGCATCAGTTATATGAATCGAATTAATTAACAGTAAAAATCAAATACAATTTGAAGACTTATTTTATCCACATACCTGTCTGATCAGTATTAATGACGAACTTTTTATCAAATTTAGGTATCAGTTGTAATGCATGTGCCCGAAAAATTTCTGCGCAGACTTTAAAATTTCAGACATAGTTGCTGTTTCTTTTTGAGACACGTATTTCGTTATTTTTCGTTGACGAGTATCATGCTATTTTTTAAATTTCTTGACCCGTCTTTCAGAATCTTTAAATTGTCCAGCAGCAGATAAAGCCCACTGTTGTAAATTCTTATTGGTAGTCACTTGCTGATAATTTTGTCCTGCTTCCACAAAACGATTATATGTCCAAGAATAAATAATTGCATATTTATCAAATGTATTTCCTCCTTTTTTGATATCTTCCCATTTGGATAAAAAAATATTTTTTTTAACGGCTGCATCCATTTTTCTGTAATGTTTCTAAAGTCCATTTGGAATGTTTCTTCGCGATGCTAACAACTTTTATTTTATAATCCAATGGGATATGTTCTGACTCTCGCTTTTTTTTCTTCAGGCTCATACTCGTCAGATGAGTAGTCGGTTGTATTGATTAATTCAAGTTCGTTTTTACTAATTAATCTTTATTAACCAAATAGAATTCTCAAATTATGATAGTTACATAATAAATACAAATTATATAATCTCTTAATTATAGCTATCTGCTATGTGTGTTCTTTCCTTTATACTAGGAGCATACATTTTACGTCTATTATAGCCGGACGGGTTTACTAAGTTTTCCTTCTAGAGATGTAGCCTGGTGTTGGTGCGAGTTACTTCCCAACAATTATTCTCTCAGGTCATTCTACAATCTACATCATAGTAGGGGGTGTCCGCTTAAAAAATATATCGATATTTATATTCGATGTAAAACATCGGATCCCAGCATCGATGTTTATCGATATATCGCTAGAAAACATCGATATTTTTTCACTATCGAATACTTTCCACAAAAGTTTAATATTACCTTTTTCCAGTGAAACTTGCAAAATTTGTGGTCCTTGATTTTGTAAGTGTGAATGTAGAATTAGAGACCAGAGTAACATAGCTAAATTAGTAGTGTAATAATAGTGATTTTCTATGAGTGTTACTTGAATAGAATTGTACTACTAAGATAGTGCACAGAAAAAAAGATTGACTTGAACCAAGTAAAAAATTCTTGAACCAAGAAAATTTGAAAGAAGACCAAAATAATTTTTAACCAAGAAAAAAGTTCTTGGCTCAAGAATATCTTTTTTAGCTCAAAAATTTTTTTCTTAGGCCAAGAACTTTTTTCTTGGTTCAAGATAATTTCGGTCTTCCTTCAAATTTTCTTGATTCAAGAATTTTTTTCTTGGTTCAAGACAACCTTTTTTTCTGTGTGGTGAGATGGCTAAAATGAGTTATACCTACATTTGTAAGTGAAATAAAAACGACTAATTAATAGAAATATTTTATTACATACCACAAAACTTCAAAACAGTAAAATGAACCTTATTTAAAATTGAAGTCATCAAGTAGTGTTAAAATTATTTAGTTCTTTAACCCTTCATTAGGCGCGTGGTTTATTGGGACGTATTTGGGCGCGTGGTCTACCATCGTAGACCAGTTTTGTTTTACACTGAGACACATAATTTTAACATTTTAACTGAAAATATTTGATAGTTACATTTATGGCTCTATTTTCGATCGTATAGCCTAGTTTTTTTTGCAAAAATTTTATGTACTTGGTATAGGAAAAATAAAAACGCTACTTTATCAATTTTTGAACGTTTATTGACAGATATCTTTAATTTACGAAAAAAACAAGTTTCACATAACTTTAAAAACAAAATTTATATTTTTTATAATAGAACATAAACAAAACTCAAACAGAAAAATCAAAAACAAAAAATTTTTTGAATAATAAATATGTTGGCGAAGACTAAATATTGCACAATTTTATTCGCTCAAACATTCCGTACATATATCCCTCATGTGTTCCTTGCACGCATATCTTCCACATTTTACGCAAAACCTTCTGGAAGACTTGTTTATATTGCGAGGGCAAATATGACAACGACCAACATAATTTTCTGGTCTTTTAGGTGGTGGGGGTGGAATGTCCGCTGTTCCCAGAAGAACTTTAGCTCGTCGCCTCAGTTCTTTTGGCAATTGAAGAATTGTCGATCTAACTTCGATCTGAGGTTTTATGAGCTCCCACGCACATTTTTCAAGAAAATCGCTCCGTAATATTTTTTCTTCGGGGTGGTTTGCCTTATACACGCAAAGAGCATTTATTCCAGAAATATTGAGCAAATTATAAAACAACACCATTGGCCAGCGGCGCGTATTTCTGGCAACATTATAGTTCTGGCACAACTGATCTACAAGATCTACCCCAATTTTGGTGCGGTTATAATCGGTTACCATAGCTGGTTTTCTGTCATCTCCTGTTTCTTGATCAATTGCGTTATCGTGATGCATAGACGACATCAATATCACTGTTCTGTTTTTCTTCGGGCAGTATGAAACCAGCGTACAATCTTCTTGAAAACCGAAGATAGATGACTTTTCCTCCCTATTCTTCTTTGGTAAAAACTCTAAAGGAATCTCACGTCTATTTTTACGTACCGTACCAAGATATGTTAGCTTCATCTTTAGCAAATTATTGAGGAGTGATAACCCACTAAACCAACTGTCTCCTGTTATATTACGATTAGTACCTGCTACTGGCTGCACTAATCGCAGAGTAATGTCTTCTCCAGTATTGCTAACTTTATACGGACCTTCGGGTTGAACTCCTACATAAGTTTCCAAATTGAAGGTGTAGGATGTTTTAGCATCGACCAGCGCAAACACTTTTATTCCATATTTAGCGGGTTTGCTTGGTATGTATTGTTTGAATGCACAGCGTCCTCTGAAAGCCAATAACTGTTCATCTACAGTCAGGAACTCACTGGCAATAAAGTTATTTTGAAAACAGGTCAAGAAAGTCTCAAAGAGTTCTCTAATAGATGCCAATTTATCAATCTCTCTCCGTTCGTGTCTCGTTCTCACGTCATCAAACCTCAGACACCTTATAAGAAATCGAAATCTTTTCTCACTCATGGCCAGGTAGCATGATTCGACTCCGTTTCCTTTAGAATTGTCCCAAATTTTGTTTAATTTTTTTCTTGAACTTCTGAGAGTCCCAATCAAAAACAAAATTCCTATGAAAGTGCTAATTTCCCGGTCATCAGTATATCTGGCGTCACGATCTCTTTGATATTTGTTTCGAATACTTTCAATGTATATATTTGTTGAAGCAGTTATAATTCTTATAATGGTCTCATTTAGAAACAACTTTAGGCATTCGATTTCAGTTTGGGCATTCCGAGCATCACCCTTCGTTCCAGGCATCAGTTTTATGAGATTGTGAGAACGGACACGAACTTGTAGATTAGGCCTCGTCTTCCTCCATTTGGTTGATTTGTCCTTTCCAACATAAAAATTTGTAGCACGCTTTTCATTCGAGTCTTCTTCTAACGAACCATCTTGGTCTTGGTCCGACTCTTCTTGTTCAGATTCTGTTTCGTGGTTACTCACTTCAGCTGCATCTACATCCACAATATCCTCTAATTCATCCTCGTCTTCTTCGTCAATTGGACTTTCTTCCCCACTTGATAGCTCGTCAAACCATCTTTTCCGTACTTCCGAGTCCCTACTTCTCTCCACACATCTTTTCTTAGACTCAGACATTTTTTTATCTACAATATATTGGTTTACTGTACACATGACAAAAATGAAAAAAAATTAGATGTGGTTTTATGGAACCATGGTGCAAGTGAAACTTTATTGCCATAACTCTAAGCGATTTTAATCCTAAATAGTCGAAAGTATGTAATTTCGTTAATTAATTAATTCATTAAATATTAATTGCTTTGTGAACCTGGGAACGTGCTACAGTCTGCGTGCGAAGCATACGCTTTACCACTAGGCTATGAGATGCTTTTGAATAAAAGCTGTTTTTGTTATACTTCGTGTCAATTGAGCATGACGCATGTCGGTCGCATGCGTAACAGAACAAAAAAAAAAACGAGGCTAATAAAGTTTCACTTTAATAAATAATACTAACCTAAACTTCACAAAATATTGAAAATAAGAAACTATGGTTGAGCAAGAAACTATAACACAGTTAGGCGCGTGGTCTACAATTGTAGACCACTCCTGTTTCAATCCAGATGACACACACAACCAGCCAGATTAAACCTCCAAAACACTGAGCAGTTACATACATCCAATATCTACAGCTACTGAGAAGCGCACATGTACAAAAATTTTTTTTGCTGAAATAGCACTGTTTAAAAATGAGTGGTCTACGATTGTAGACCGCGCGCCTAATGTAGGGTTAATAGATTCGACAAAAAAATAAAAAAAGCAAATATTCGATGTTTCTATAAATATCGATATATCGAATACAATAAATATTTGTCAAAACATCGAATCAATTACAAAGCGCTTTCTTTCCTCATTTGAACCTCTAGGTAACATAAAACTTGACCTCTAATACTCTGCTCAACGATGTTAATATTAAGATCACCATCTGATAGACGCTGCCTGACTTCTTGTCCATAATCTAGATTACATATCAACACATTGTCAATCTCTTTAATGGTACGTTTACACCAGACACTTATTGCACGATATTTATGTCGGACACTCATTTTTGCTAATGTAAACAGTGAAAAATTTCTGTCTGACATATGTATCATGGGTGCGATTACATTTGACAATTCTGTCTGTACATTTATGTCAAGTGTCTGGCGTTAAATCGCATGGACCGTTTATACTCGCCTTCTAGTACTAGAAGTTAATACTGTCCGACATATCTCGACGTTCTCAAATTTGCAATAAATATATTAATAGTTTATACTTACCGCATATATTTGTGTCGTACACATCTGCCTTCTCAACGAAACCTGTATTGTGTTGCTTTATGATGAAACTTTCAAAAAGAAAAATTGCTGCAAGTGTGATTATTTTGGATATGTTAAAACAAAAAAGAAAAAAACGTGCTGTATGGGTTCGAGAATGGATTTTAAGACGTGAAGAACAAGGTGCCTACAATCAATTAATGCGTGAACTCAATGTCGAGGAACCATCGCAATTTTTAAATTTCGTACGAATGAAGCAGACTGATTTCGAAAGCTTAGCTAGTAAAATCAGTCCTCTTGTATTTAAACAAGACACAAAATTAAGAAAAGCGATTAGTGTTAGAGAACGACTTGCTGTCACTTTACGATATCTAGCATCAGGTACGTAGTACATACTTTGGTATGGTTTATTTTGAATAATAATAAATAATAATAATAATTATAATAAGGTATTTGGTAAGAAGCCAATAATATAAAATTGATTTATTAATTTTATATTATTGGCTGCTTACCAAATACCTTATTATAATCTGTTTACCAGCCGTACTAACTTCATAATAATAATAATAATAAAAAACAAGAAAATTTCTGCATTGTCCCCCCAAAAAGTTACCATTTTGCTAGCTGTTCTGTGAGTTTAAGCTAAAGAGAAACATTACGCACAAAACAGCAAAATTAGGAAAATTTGCAAAAATTTATCTTATTTTTTTTCTTATTTGAAGTAATTAAACCGCATTGATTAATTATAATAAATTTCATTTATCAAAGTTTAATATAGTACATTTTTATAGCTGACTCTTATGTCAGTTTGAGTTATTTATTTAGAATACCAAAATGCACAATAAGTTTAATTGTTCCTGAGGTATGCAGAGCCATAATTGCAGTTTTAAAAGACGAATACATCAAGGTAAGATTTTATTCAAATACATTTAAATACAATAAACTTTCTTACGTATTTTCATAGCTTTCTGTTTCTGACTGTAAGTATGACACTAAAGTTTGAACCGGCGACAGTTCAGGAGTATTTGAGTTGTCTGTATTTTCAGAAAATCTAGCCTTGTAGTTTTTTGAAGCAGCGACATTCACATGTTGTTGCTGATTGAATTGTTCGCAACTATTTGAGTAGTCGGTATGTTCAGAAAATGAAACAAGTGAACTGGGATTACTGTAATAATTTGAAGCAGCGGCACTGAAACGTTGCTCTTCTTCCGTATTTATATCTAGTATAACCTGTTGAAGTTTTCTTTTCATTTTCATGCGTAAATACTCAGAAGAAACGCTTCTCAGTTCAGAAGCTATATATTTGCCAAAAATATCGTACTGATCCTCTTCTTCATTTAAAGCACTTATAGCTCTTTTCATAAGTAATTCGTTTTTTTTTCATCCTCAGTTTTATTTTTCTTTCTGTGAACAATTTGACTTTCTTGGGTTTTGGGTACAATAGGAACATTATCACTCTGTTCTAATTGATTGTCATATTGTATTTCATGTTCAATTTCGCTTTCATTCACATCATCCTGCAAAAAATAGAACTATTTCTTCTAAAAGGCTTGTTTCTACTGTAGTCATAAACTAGTCAAATTATTTTTTAAGTAATGTAGTTTGTGTATACTGTAGACATAACCTAATATAAATAAGTATTTGATGATTATTTTTTTACAGGCACCGACAACGCCCGACGAATGGAACAGTGTTAGCAAAAATTTTGAATTGAAGTGGAACTTTCCAAAGTGTTTGGGTGCTATTGATGGTAAACATGTTGTTATTCAAGCGCCTCAAAATAGTGGCAGTTATTACTTTAATTATAAGGGGCAACATAGTACAGTCTTAATGGCCATTGTCGATGCTGAATATAAATTCCTTGTCGTGACAGTTGGTTGCAATGGAAGAGTGTCTGATGGGGGAGTGTTCAGAGCTACTGGAGTTTCACATTTTATGGATACTGCAGCCAAAACACTGGAAAAAACGCCTCTCCCAGGAAGGACGTTATGTGTGCCATCTGTTTTTGTAGCTGATGATGCATTCCCTTTGCAGCCACATATAATGAAGCCATATTCGTTCAATAGTCAAGGTTCCATGAGAATTTATAACTATAGAATTTCTCGGGCAAGGAGAATAGTAGAAAATGCTTTTGGTGTAATGTCCAGTGTATTTAGAGTATTGAGAAAACCGATTCTCCTTGCTCCAGAACGAGTTGATTCTATAATTATGGCTGTTTGCTGTTTACATAATTATTTATTGTCTGGCAAATCTGCAAATGTATATGCTCCAGTAGGCACATTTGATGAAGAAAATTCTCAAACAGGTGAATTACTACATGGAAATTGGCGAAATCACGAAGGATCTACAGAAAATTTGCTACCACTAACACAACAAGGCAGTAATAACTACTCAAATAACGCAAAAGAAATACGAGAAGAGTTTAGAGAATACTTTGTTAGCCCCCAAGGGGAAGTTTCTTGGCAATACAGATTAATGTAGCCAATGAGATAACTTTTAAATAAAGATATTATAATAAAAAGCAATTTGTTTTACCGTTGATATATTTCCTATCGCTGATCTGCACACTGAACCACTTTGTAAAAACAAAAGTGACTTGAAGTAAGGCCATTTAGAAACATATAATTCATCTGTTCCAGTCCCTGTTTTTTTCTTCGTTGACTTTTTTAATTCACTATTAAATTGATTTCTTAGGTTATGTAGCTTTCTGTTAACTTCCTCTATTGAAATACCAAATTTTGAGGCAATTTCCATTGCAGCATTGCGTTTCTTTACTCTATCTCTGTAAAGCTTACTTTTAATATCCCACAGTTCGGGTTTACTTTGATACATGTCAATCAGTTCATCAATTTCACTTTTTAACCACTCTTTTTTATCCATTTTTCCGCACGACACTTATTTCGTTTACAAAAAGTAGACGGCTGGTCAACTAATGCGATTTCTGTCGTGCGAGTTCCCGCTTGTAAAAAATCAGTGTTTACATTTACACGTATAGAAGTGTCGGATATTTTCCTGTAGTCAGCAGATGTGTACGACACAAATATATGCGGTAAGTATAAACTGTTCATACATTTATTGCAGATTTGAGAATGTCGTCCATATATTCACACGATAACTTCTAGCAATTTCTAGGCGAGTATAAACGGTTCATGCGATTTAACGCCAGACACTTGACATAAATGTACAGACAGAAGTGTCAAATGTAATCGCACCTTAATACCCGTTTTGGCAAAAGTAATCTTATCATAACTTTTAACGGCAGAAATGGACCTTAAAATCTTTCTTGCAGATGCAAGGTCTTCAACCTCACCTAGAGGTATCTCTTTTTCTCTTTTGTCCATAGGACTCAACCCTTTGCATTTCACTTGTAGAGGCTTCAGGTTCATTATTGTCATGAAGATTTACTTCAGACACTTTTTCGGGAGTACTTTGCTTAACCGAAGAGGAATTACTACTTTCATCATCATATGTGCATTCTATATGTGGAATTCTGACCTCATCAAAGATAAGTGGTTCGGTTTCCATTCTCACATGGGCTTCTTCCTCCTGGTATTCATCCTACCAGGGTAAATCAAGAACTAAATCTTCTGGACGTTCGTGGATTAACGAATGGGCCATCTAAAAAGTAACTGATTGTTGGTTTCTTTTGCTCAGGTTTCATTCGCGAAGCAAGAAAACCATCCATTAACATGACTTCTTCTGTCATATTTGAGATAGTGGGAAGACCCAATCCAAAATTAAAAGACAAATTTTTAAAGGAAAATTCCATGTTTAAAAAAGAAGAAAAATTTAATGAGCAGCTTTCGAATAAATAATATTATACATCTTCAGATCATCTACAATTAAAAAGTTGACTTCTGATTTTACAAATTATAAAAATTTTTATTTAAATATAAAGATAAGATGTCTTCTGTCATGCCGTTATCATCATCATCAAATTCAGAATCACCTTGAAAGACGAATTCTTTATACAGTAGACTCGCGATATAGTGAACTAATTAATGCACACCCATTTCACTATATCGAATTGTTCACTATATCAAACATTTTTTTTAATTTATTAAAAGAACGTTTTTCTTCAGTAAACTATCTTTATTGATATGTCATACAGACAAAACATTACATACATAATTATAATAAAATAAAAAACATGTATTCTAATCTTTTTTTTCAAAAAATGAAGTAATTTTTGTTTGCATTTTTTGTTTCTGGATTCTTGTTTGCACCATCGTATTTCTTAAGTCGTGTAAAACGAGTAGACTTGAATACTCCACTTTATCTTCGTTTTCTTCAGCCCATTGAACTATGTTATTAATCGATTTTATTGCAGAATCTGTTGTCACTCGTTCCTTCACTGCAACATCTTCTCGTATGACATCATCTCGATCGTTTCCATTGCTTTCACTTTGGTCTTCAGTTTCCTTTGTATCCGGTAAATTATCTTTATTCCAGTCATCTACATCATGATTGTCGACTTCGGGATTAAAAGTATGCAGTAAAGTAACAATTTCTGATCTCACCGTATCAATTTCTTCATTTCTTATTCGACTTCTTAAAACACTCAAGGGAATGTCGTCTTCTTCAATGTCATCTTCGTTGGCTAATGGTGAAAGAAGATTATGCCAACATTTTTCTACAACTTCCGGCTTTAAATTTTTCCATGCCAGAGCCAAATTTAGAACGGCGTCTTTTAACGAAATAGATTTCAAAGCTTCTCCGATATCCTGGTTGGCTCTAGTAATTTGAGATAACAAATTTTTGCGATAAAATAATTTTGTTAAACGTATGGCATTTTGGTCCATTGGTTGTATTAATGGAGTGACGTTAGGTGGCATGTAAACAGTGAAAATGGTACCATCATCACTTCTTAGCTGTTCTGCGGGTGGATGACTTGCTGCGTTGTCCAACAAAAGCATGGCTTTAACTGGCAGGTTTTGGCTAGTTAGGAAGTCTGTGACCTGAAACAATTTTAAATAAATTCTAGTTTAATGTACAGTTTAAATTGCAAGGAGGAACAGAAAAGAAGGGAAACAAATTTGTAAAAAAAATCGTTGTCCAAAAAAACCCAAACTGATTTGTAGTTCTCGAGATACAAAATAAATTGTTCTTTTTCGTTAAAAAATGGTACGAATTAAAATTACGAAACTTACCTCTGGAATAAACATCTTGTGAAACCATTCCTTAAAAATTGCTGCTGTCATCCAAGCGGTTTTGGAGTTCTTATAATTCACAGGGCAGTTAAAATTTCGAAATGATCGTGGATTTTTAGCTTTTCCAATGAGTAATGGTTTCAATTTGTGGGTACCTGCCGCGTTAGTGCATGCTAGGAAAGTCACTCTTTGCTTTTCAGTTTTTCTTCCTGGGGCTGTTTTCTCTTCGCGAGCTACGTATGTTTTTCCAGGAAGAAGCTTCCAATACAAACCCGTTTCATCGGCATTATATGAAGAGGTGGCTGGAATAACGTTGTAACTTACAAATTTACAACTTTACAATAGAGGCAATTTTTTCATTCATAGTAATACATTTATTTTTGAAGGAACAACGTTGCATGTACGAACCCTTACAACATTTTTTCCACTGATTATGTTAAAATCTGTCCATAAACACAAACGGCTTACTAGTAAATGCATTTTATATTTTTTTCCGTGGAACAACGTTGTATGTTTTGGATATTTACAACGTTTTTCCATGGGTGTGGTCTCAACAGCTATCAATTATTGGTTTATAATTTTATGCTTTCAAATAAAAACTACCAAAAAGAAACTAAACCATTTTTATTAAATGAACATAAAATTAGAACTGTACAGTAGACAGTGGGTAGAAAACATTTAAATGTAATTTTACATTTTCATAAGTAACATAAACAAAATATTTTTAGTCCATATATAAATAATCAACAAAAGGAAAATGTGATGCTTCAGTAATCAAAATTTCTAAGTACTCGTTATGTTTTCATAAAAGGTTCGGTTTTCTGGAGAAAGGTATTGACACATATCCATTAAATCAGCCTTTTTCTCTGTTTTTATTGTAAGAGGTCCAGTGTATGATTGCGGCAATTCTGCAATGCTATTGGAATTGGTTTTTTTATATTTATTTTTCTGTTTTATTATTGGAAATCTAGACCATGATCTGATGACGTTATGTGACTGACGTGCTTGGATTACATTAGGTTCCTCGGAAGTTAACTTAAGCCACACATATTGTGTGATTTTTAATTTGGGATCTTTATATAAATTTGATTCTACTAAAGATAAATCCTTGAAATCTTCAGTTTCCATGCAAATCACTTTAAATGGTTTACTTTCTCGAGCCTAACCCAGTCAAAAGGAACGTTGATTACTGCAGTTTTCTTTTTTTTCTCGATGAGAGCAAAATCCCGATCACATGGCAAAAAGCTATGGCCCGAAGATAAATATTTCTGATGGATTTCTGTGAAGTATTTAAGATCTAACAAAAATTTAAAGGTAGCTATAATCCTCCAGTTATTGTTTTGTCCAACGCATCGATCAGACCAAACTATAAGCTTTCGTTCTTCATGTTCATTCAGTGGTTTGAAGTTTTCTTTCATATAACGGAGTAAACAAGAGGATATTTCAAGAGACCCCCGACGAGCAACAGTTTCATTCCAAAGAATCATACTTGCGTTACCAGTTTTACAATCATGAACACAGTAGTTATAATTTGACAGCTGTCTTTGATAAAAGACACTCGATTGGCGCAACAGTGGACAAAAAAGTACTTGCTGGAGGTCAGTACAGAGAACATACACATTTGGTGTAACTTTAGCCATTTCGGTATCATCTCGAAGCTGTCTATATCCTAGTTGGGCTTTCAATTGATGCGCGGTAGTGTCTAATGTGATTTTTTTCCGTTCTTCTTCAGTATCTGCCGCGCACAGCTTCACATACTGCTTATCGCAGAAGGTGCACGTATCGGATCGTGGAACACCAAACCTAAGCTTCTGTTTTGCGAATTCTGCAGTGTATGTCCTTTTGGATACCTTGATGTTAGGGTATTTTTCTAAGAAAAGTTGATACATTTTATTTAAATTTAGATCTTCAGGTAAGTACTCATTGCTGGTTTTCGCGCGACTGTAATGGCTCTCTTGCCTAGGGAATGATATAATATGTTGTTTGATGCATTCTTTCACATCATCTTGAATCTTTTGAGGTCTGTTTTGGTGTAAACCACGCATATCACGTACGTCTGTTCCGTCTTGTAACTTTTCGACTATAAGTTGCAATCGTCTTGGAGTAACTCTGTATATTCCGCATACTGTCTTTTTACAAACACGTACTGTATTTCCAGGACTTTTTGGTATGTAGTAGTATACTGAGCATTTGCGTCTAGGAGATGGCCCTCCATGTTTGGGCCTAATTGGTTCATGTATGCTAATACATTGATCAGCTAGAAGTCTTTGCTGTTCATTGTGACTCCGTTGTCGAAATTCCTCGAAAAGTTTGAGTTTTTGACCAGCAGGTATGTCAGCTGCAGCACACCCACCTTTACATTTACAAGAAACGCCCTGTAACAAAATAATTTTGAAGATAAGGGGGCAACTACATATAAACAAACTGCAACAAAAACTACAAATTTTGCAAGGCAGGTAAGTTAATATTATGTCCTAAAAAACTTATTAACAGCTGTCCAAGTTCAAACACAACACATAAAAAAGCATCAAGTTGCAACGTTTTTCCGCTTACCTCTTCTGGTGGCTTTAAAGCAGGCACTACGTATCTCTTCTTGCTTATATATTCCTTGCCTTGACTTTTTAACTCCTTTCTTTTATTGCACTTCCACTCTGAAACTTTTGCTGGTCGCTTTTTGCCTTTATTCAGTTGATTTTCGACAGAAATGGATAGCCTGACGTCAGCCATTTTGCTTGCAGTTGGAAGAACTGAATACACTTACAACGTTTATCCACGGAGAGACGAAATTTTCAAGGAAACAAACTTTTTTAAATCATATTTACAGACATCTTTAGGTCTATAATCGAATTAAGATGCATTCCCTATGACACATACAACGTATTTCCACTTAAAGATAGCTTTCGTAAAAATTGTAAGTTACAACGTTATTCCAGCCACCTCTTCATATATCTGCTCATTTGATAGCTGAAGCTCATTGATTTTTAGATGTAATGTTCTTTTAAACGGATCAACAAGCTCGGGGTGTGATGACAATTTTTCGCCTGAAATCTTTAGGTAGCGTATTCCAAAACGCTTTTTATATTTTTGCAACCAACCGCTGCTTGCATTAAAAGAACGAGATTCTTTGAATTCACTGTGAAGCAACTTGGCCTTCTCTTGAATCATTAAACCAGTTACAGGAAGATTTTTTTCTCTTTTCTTTAAAAACCACTTATATAAAACTTTTTCCATTCTAGGACACTCTGAATGCCTCAAAGTTTTCATTTTTCCTGGTCCTGTGAAAGTGTTGTTGACCCTTTTCAAAATCCTTGCTCTTCTGTTTCGAATTGCGCATATAGCAGATTTAGCAACACCATATTCTTTAGATAAAACGGTCACTCCGACACCTTTACTTAAATCTTCCAATATTTTAGCTTTATCACTTAGGGATAAATGTTTCCTATTTTTTGCCATACCTACTTGTGACGCGATCTAATGCAACTATACAGTAGAAAACTGGGCTGATGTAATTGGTAGGAAACAAGACGTTTCAAATCGTTTTCCTGTTCTAACATGTTTGTTTTAACTAAAGAAGCTATTGGGTTCACTATTTTGAGAGTCAATGTGTTCACTCTACAGAATACATTAAGAAAAAAATGTCTGTTCACTATTTGGAGTAGTTCTCTATACAGTATGTTCACTATATCGCGAGTCTACTGTATTTATTTTTTTAAATTAAAAACGATATTTGCTGTATTTTATTTCAATTTTTAATATTTCTTAGTATTTTTATTTATGATAGATATATTTATTATTTATTATAATATTTAATTTTTTGTTTATTGGGTGTAGGTTACAACTTGAAGATCACTTTTTAAAAAATTTTCACTTGTTTTAAAAAGTTGTGATAGCTTTTTATTATTAACAATTTTCGTTTGATTAATAATTTTGCTTCTTCAAGCCGGAAGACTGCGCCAGTTATGTGTACGTGGTTTCGAGTAGTTTATTATGATATAATTAAACACTTTTGAATTTATTTGTTATATTTTTGAACATAGATACCTAATAACCTTGATCTTAGTTCACTGATTAGCATCTGTTCCCTCACAGGCAGAAGTCAGTCCTATTTATCACATTACCATGCTTGACACTGTGACCACTTTCCCATGGGAAGTCATGAGGTTGCAAAAAGATAGTCACGTATGTAAGAATGCTTAATACGAGGATTCCACATAATATACATGGTGGATCATAGGATGGTTACGTAACTCGCGCACCAAACTATCGTCGGGCTGTCATATTTTCTACTATAACTTTGGATCTATGAGGAATTTTTGCAATAGACTTTCATAGAAACAAACCTAAAACTATAAGGAACAACAATCTGTTTAAAAAAAGGTTTTTTAATAATGATGCATGTATGTAAGGCCTTAAATGTTAAAAAATTCCACTGTTAGAATAAATGCATTTTTTACACCGTTTGTACTTGCTCTTATAACCTTTCTAAGAAATCTTCTGTCAATAGAATGAAACGCATTTAAAACACTATTTTGAAGAACTTCAACATTATTATAATTGTTTATTCCATACACTTTCGCTTTAATGTCACCTCAAAGAAAAAAGTCCAAAAGTGTAAGGTCTGGCGATCTTGGCGGTCAAAAAACATTACTGTGCGTTACAATTACTTTGTCGGCAAACCCAATATTAAATATTGACTTACAATCACAGCGTTGTGAGCCGAGGCACCATCCTGTTGGAACCATGCTTGTTGAATGCATTTGCAGGTACCTTTCAGACGTCAATTTTCTCTGAAAATTATTCCACATCAAACGATGATTGGAAATTCAATATCTTGAGTTACGGTCCAAGGAAAAAAATGTTTACCATGTATTCATAAAAGTTAGCGCTGGTCATCCACCCATTTTCATTTTTACCTACGCTCCAATTTGGAGGCATTAATGAGGCAATTGTGGCAGGGATTCTTTCATAAGAAAAAATCATCATGGGTGGCGTAGCATATTCTTCCCATTTTTCGTTTCATTAGTGTCTTACCCTTTACTTTATTCAGCAGAGTTACCCTAGGTACCCCATATTTTTTTGCCGCAGTTGACGTCGGAACTCCTCCTCTGCATTCTTGAATAGCGGCTTCCATATCAGCCTCGTAACGAAACATCTGTCCTTTTATTGGCGGCATAATTATCAGTCTAGAACAATAGAACCAATAATTGACATCATGTATACCCCAATAATAGACACCATGTCTACCTTTAGTTAAAGTAATCCAAAATTGTTGATATCTCTACAGTAATCTTTTCATTGGGAATAGAGTTCAAAATCGTACCGAACCTAATATAAGAGTTTAATATCTTGAAACACCAATGGATGACACGCCTGTCATCTATTAGATATTCATTGTTTTTGGAACTAAATAGTAGACATATCATAATTTGTCAGAAAAATATTAGCAAACACAAGAAAAGCACGTTTATCACTATCCCAACTTATCATTGATACGTTGACAAATGAGTAAAAAGTATTTTTTATATAAATATCGATTCAAAACTCACCTTCAAAATTCGGCGTCCTTAACATAAAAAATAAGAAAACGCGGAACGCGTGCTCACTCCGTTACATGACACAACGACTGACGACATTTTGAAATTTCGTTTAGAAACTGTTGGAAGTTTTTGAGAACAATTCATAGATGGTGCTAGGTGTCCTATGATATTGTAATTTAAGCCCGCCATTCACTATCCTGCACGCAGTCCACCACGCAGGCAGGAAGTCGCTCACACACTATACTGCAAGCAGTCCAAACCCGTCATTCACTATCCTGCATGCAGTCCGCCACGTAGGCAGAAAGTCACTCACACACTATCCTGCAAGCAGTCTGTCGTCAGTGTTTTTGCCTATTTTGCTAGTGACGTTTCTCTTTGAAAATGCCTAATCTACGCTGTCTTGTCAAAAAAAAGAAAATAGCTATTTTACTATGTTTGGTTCTATTACTAGAAAAAAATAAAAAAAGAATATGGGAAAAGAAACTGTTAAAGATTCGTCACAAGAAATGTATTTGTGCTTGTGACGCTACAATGTTAAAGGAAATTGATCCTGATGACTATAAAAATTACTTAAGGATGGATGAAGAGACTTTTCGATATTTATTACATAAAGTGGCACCAATAATAACAAGACAAAACACTATGATGCGCAACAGCATTTCTGCAGAGCAACGATTGGTGGCTACTTTGCGATTCTTGGCTACTGGAAGGTCATATGAATGTTTGAAATTTAGCACCAAAATTTCACCGCAATTGCTTGGCAAAATTATACCTGAGACATGTAAAGCAATTTTTGACGTTCTTCGTGATGAATACTTGAAGGTAAGTAATAAGAAAGCTTAGTTTTTTACATTATTTTTAATGGAATAAAAAATCATACATCGAATTATACAAAATTACAAACTTAAATGTTTTGGATTTTCTTATAATATAATATACAGAGTGTATCGCAGAAAACCGAACATAGAAAATTAATGAGTGCAACAAGGAAAATATAAACAAAATGAGTAGACTCGACAAAAATAGAATGCAATCATGGCTAACTAAATTAAAATAACTGTAATGGCTTAGCATGAAAAAAGCAAAGCAATCACTGATCCTTAGTGATTTTCACTACAGTGTTATCCCTATGTACGGTTTTCTGTAGTACACCCTGTATAGGTACTTATGTCAGATCTTACATTATTTTTTAAATACCAAATAGTTTTCCAAAATGTTTACAGAAGGTTCTTGGCTTGTAACTGTAGAATTATTTTCACTTTCAGTGAATGGTGTGTTAGTTCCAAATATTGGTGATGGAGAATTATTAATGTTATTGCGAGTATCAGGATGTACTTTGTGAGCTTTTGCAAATGAATACTTTGAAGAGTGTGCTATTTGTTGAGTATGTTGTGTTGACTCAAGTGTGTGAAGTACAGGTGGCTCTAACTCTGAATGTGAAGTATGATTTTGATAATTAGGTGAAAATTGTGTGTATGTTCCATTTGGTGTTGGTGTACGTAATACTGGCGATGGTGATGAAAAAATGATTGAAGAATTTATAGGCTCTGGAGAAGGCGTATATAATTGCGAGTTTGTAGAACTGTAGCTAGAACTAGCGTGAAGAGTTGGAACTTGTGGGGTAGCTATGTATGAGTCTGCTGTAAGTTTTCCAATCTTTGAATAAAATATAACATCTGATATTAATTTTTGGGCGATTGTTTGATAAGGATTCCCCAATTTCTTTACTTCGAGTCCAATCATCCTACCAAAAGCCTCATACTCATCACGTTCGTTATTATTGTCATCTTGAGAAAGTTGTTCCACCATATCCAGGATTCTCTTTTGTGTTGATTTTGCCTTTTTTCTTGTATTTGGAGTCTTGAAGCTCTAAAACAATAGGGCACATAATATTATTATTTATGTTTGGTCCAGTGTCCTAGTACTGAAGAAGAATGGAAAAAGATCAGTAACGACTTCTACTCTAAGTGGCAATTTGGAAATTTACTCGGCGCGATGGATGGAAAACACGTTAGAATACAAAAACCTGTCGACAGTGGTTCCCTCTACTATAATTATAAACATTACTTCAGTGTTGTGTTGTTTGCGATAGTCAATGCGGATTATGAATTTATTTACGTGCACGTGGGAACAAACGGCCGTGTATCTGACAGCACTGTATGGAAAAATACTCAGTTTTACAGAAAGTTAATGGACGGGGAATTTAATTTACCCAAGGAAAGTAATTTAACTAACCGTGAAACAAGTGCGCCATATGTGTTTATTGGAGATGCAGCGTTTCCGCTTAGTGAGGTTTTGATGAAACCTTTTCCTGATCAAAAAGCGACGTATGAACAAAAAGTATTTAACTATCGACTTTCACGTGCACGAAGACTCACTGAAAATGCCTTTGGAATCCTGGCGTCCAGGTTCGGATTTTATCAAAGAGCTCTTGAAATAGCAGTAGACAGCATCGACTACGTCGTTTTAGCAAGCTGCGCTCTCCACAACCTTTTAATACGTCATAGGCGGAATTATATGCAGAATTCAAATTTAATTCGCGAAGACCTAGTAGAAAGTGTTATTCACATGGGCCAATTTGAAAATAATGTTTTAGACCCACTTCAAGCCACAAATCCCTACACATACGCAGAAGGTGTAAGAGTACGTGAAATATTCAAAAACTATTTTCTAAATGAAGGAAAAGTTGAATTTCAAGACAGAATGATCAATGCTCGAATAGTTTATAATAATATGTAGTCTGTGTTAATAATAAAGTTTTGTATAAAAAATACAAAACTAGGTATATCAGGGACTGTGGACAGAAATAAATTAAGAAATCAACAAATTATTTTTTCGTTGGACGTTTCGTCTCATATATTATGAGTTCATCAGCAACTAAATTTATTTTTATACAAACTAACCTCAAAACTTTTGTGCTCAGGTTAACCTGAAGACATAGAGTTGTTGATTTCTTAATTTATTTCTGTTTACATTCCCTGATAAACCTAACTTTATATAAATTCATGGACTAAAAATGAATAATGAATAAATAAATAAAGTTACTTACTGTTGCTTCCGTATTTTCTTGTTCCATATTTTCTTCCAAACTGTCGGCACCGGCACGAGCCGCATCTTGTGTATCAGATAAAAATTTTAACCGGTTGTAATACCACAGACTAGGAACATAAATTTCATCTGTTGAGCTTCCTGTTCTAATACTGCTTTGTACTTTTTTTCTTTCGCGATTGTAATTAGTTCTTAAAGTGTCGATTTTTTTTCGCACTGACGCAATATTGGCTGTGGCGTCATATTTTTTAAGTAGTTCTAATAATTCTTGTAATGCTGTATTTCTTGACTGTCTGTTACTATAGTTAGATGATTTAATATCCCATAAACAACGGTTTTCTTTGTATATATCAATAAATTCTTCTAAACACGTGTTATCCATGATGTTCAAATTAACTAATGGCAGTCCTGCAACGGCTGCAACACCAAATTCTCTACTGCGCGCGAAAATGCAGGACGCCGTGCAGGGCGCCACGCAACTGACAGTCCGGCGCGGCGGACTGCAAGTAGTGGGAGGAGCTTGCAGGTCTCAAGCAGGACGCAACGATCATCCTGCGTCCATCTGCCGGACACCGCGCAGACTGCAAGCATATTCATCAACCTGCATCACTCGGCGGACGGCAAGGCGGACTGCCATGCAGGATAGTGAATGGCGGGCTTAAGAGTCATTTTACTAAAATTGTTTTTAATACAAGAACATTTTTTCATAGGTGTCATCCTTTAGGTCACTGTCTGGCATTTGTAACTTTACCTTAAATTGATACAGTACAGAATGCAGATTGCAGATAATGAAAAATATTTTACGCCTGTGTCAATAATTAGTAAATTAAAAATTACCAATAAAACAGACAAATAATATATTTAATAAAACAATTATTTCGACGTTTCGGCAATAGATGATTGCCTTTTTCAAGAAAGAATATAAATTAAATAATTAAGTTAATATGCAAAAACTAAATTTATGACAGTTAAAATTTTTTTTAACTTTATTTCTTTTTTGTCCTTGGTAATTAATATAAAAATGATTTTTCAGGAAAAAGGACTTTTTAATTTTTTATTTACAGCGACGTTTCGTTCCTTGTTTGGAACTTTATCAAGCTTTAATAACTATGAAATGTTTTGATTAAGTAGATATAAAAGTTAATATACACATGTAAATATAAATTTGAGTTTAACAATAATTTATTAATAAAAAGTTTATAATTTCGTTTTTTAAAAAAACGTTTTTACAGTTGATGTTCAAATTAATAAATTCCCTCGGTCTTTTAGTACCTGAAGTTGAAGTTCGCCGATCATTATTAGCATCCCGTTCCCGATCAGACAGATTTAGTGCGAGTGCGAGAACGTCAGTAATTTACTCTGTCCTTCACAATATCATTAAAAAATGTATGCTTGTACCGTGGGTCCAAAAACGTCGAAATTGCAAATAAAGAATTATTTATCCTCCAGGTTGGAAAACTTCTTAGTCATTTCTCTTTTTATAAGTTCAATGAAGTTAATTATAACGTTACTGACGGCATCACCCTCAGTAGGTGGCTTTGTGAGAGAGAGAGAGATTGTAGATTATAGACGCTCAACATCTGAGATTATCAGCGTCTATAAAAATATGACAATAGTCAATGTATATAATAATTATAAAAACATAAAACAAAACGATACTATAACAAAAAACAAAACAATACAATAACAAAAAACAAAACGATCAATAAATAAATAAATAAAATCATAGATACCGGTCGAGACCGGTTTCTTTTAAAAAACGAAACAGCAGATTGACATTGTCAGGATCATTTCCTAAAATAACCGACAGATCACCTGACAATCCGATCCGCTGTCGTGTGTCCCTGAACTGGACACACTCGATTAAAATGTGTGAGACGGTGACACGAGTGTCACACGTCTCACAGATGGGCGGTTCCTCACGAGCCATTAGAAAACCGTGCGTCAGCCTACAGTGACCGATGCGAAGTCGTGTGAGTAATACTTCCTCCCACCTGGAGGAACGACAAGATGTGATCCAGGAGTCAACTGTAGGTTTAATTGTTCTTAGTTTGTTTTCTATCGTCGTACTCCATTCGTCTTTCCACTCCTGTTGGACTGCTGTTTTAAGTTCATTTTTCAGATCGTCACCGATAACGCAAAACACATTTTGTCCGTTACTTGCAGCGTCTTTGGCAGCAGTGTCTGCCAGTTCGTTCCCCCGGATCCCCATGTGACCGGGAATCCAACAAAAACGGACAATGGTTCCACCTCTCCGCAGGGAGTACAATTTGTCCTGAATTAAGCATATCAGCGTATGACTAGGATACAAACACTGTATAGCCTGAAGACCACTCAAAGAATCGCTGCAAATGACATACTTATTCGGGCCATGAACATGTCTCAAGGATTGCAAAATTGCAAATAGCTCCGCAGTAAAAATACTGCATTGCTGAGACAGTTTATAACCGTAACTCTCGCTATCGGTGACGAACGCACAGCCGACTTGATCGTGAGACTTCGATCCGTCTGTATAAACGGGACGGAAGTCTCGATTTTGGTCTAACCAATTAAGGAACAGTTGACGATAGAATTCTGGAGTAGTTGTATCGCGTTGATACACCGACAACGACATATCGACGATGGGCTGAGGGATAAGCCACGGAGGCACAGAATTGCGTCCAACTCTTAGCGTTCTAGGAAGCACTAACTGAAGTTCGTTCAGATGATTCGCCAACCTGATACCGAGGGGACGAGTAGCATTTCTTTTCCGTCTGTACAGAGAAGAAAAACGAGGTTCGAATACACAACTATATGTAGGGTGATCAGGTTGACTACGGAGCTTGGAAGCGTAAGAAATTATGTTTCTTTTCCGCCTGATGTTCAACGGAAGCTCTCCGCTTTCAGCAAGAATGCTGACTACTGGGCTGGATCGAAACGCTCCAGTAGATAGTCGAACTCCAGCGTGATGGACGGCATTTAGTGTTCGTATGTACGACTCACGCGCAGAGTCATACACTATGCTACCGTAATCCAGTTTAGACCGTACGAGTGCCCGATAAATTCGCAGCATAACCGTACGGTCCGCTCCCCAAGTGGTGCCGGATAAAATTTTTAAAATATTAATCGAGGACATCGATTTTCGCTTTAAAATATTAATATGCGCCTTCCAGTTTAACGATCGGTCCAAGGTAAGCCCAAGAAAACGGGCACTGTTTTGCACAGAAATGTACGTGCCGTACAGATACAAGAACGGTTCCTGATAGCAACCACGAGTCCTGCAAAAGTGCACACACTGGGTTTTCTCAACGGAAAAATTAAAACCGTTGTCGATTGTCCAGCGCTGTATGCTATTAATGGCTATTTGCAGATGACGTTGTGCAGTACGAATGTACTTTGACGAACAGTAAATCGCCAAGTCGTCAACATAGAGCGATGACTCTACAGTTGTTGGGATGCTCTCAATTATGCCATTAATAGCGATGGAAAAAAGAGTGACACTGAGTACAGAACCCTGTGGCACACCGTTCTCCTGTATAAAGTCATTAGACAACGTGTTGCCGATACGTACCTGAAAATGACGCTCAGTTAAAAAGTTACTTATAAACTTCCCAAGATGTCCTTTGATACCCCAATTGTGTAGTGTGCGGAGTATCCCATACCGCCATGTAGTGTCATAAGCCTTTTCGAGATCGAAAAAGACAGCCAGCAAGTGCTGTTTATTTAGAAAAGCGTCCTGTATTGCAGACTCCAACCGGACGAGATGATCCATCGTCGAACGGTGTTTTCGAAAGCCGCACTGGGCGTTCGTGATCAAGCGTCTAGATTCAAGGATCTAGATCAATCGTCGGTTGATCATCCGTTCGAGGAGTTTTGACAAACAACTGGTTAGAGAAATAGGACGATAACTGGAAGCTTGTTTACGGTCTTTTCCCGGCTTCAACAACGGCACTACAATAGAGTTGTACCAAGCGGATGGAAACATGTTCGATGACCAAATCAAGTTGAACATCTTGAGAAGGAATGCAAAACCGGAGGGAGGTAGCCTTTTCAAAAATTGATAATGGATGTCGTCTGGTCCTTGAGAAGTATCATGGCAATCGCGCAAACTCGACTGTAGTTCCCACGAGGTGAATGATGCATTATAATTCTCATCGTTCGGCGATGAGAAGTTCAATGTTACTTGTTCCGCTAAGGTTTTCTGAGCCAAAAAACTCTCGAGGTAATTAGTGGAACTAGAAACTCTTGCGTAGCATGAACCCATGTAATCTGACACCTCGGCAGGTGACGTTATAACGTCATTGTCCATTATCAATCCCGAAACGTGATTATAACTCTGTTTGCCAGAGATCCTCCGGATTTTTTCCCACACTTCGCGGGCGGGAGTAGAACTTCTTATAGTGGATACGAACTCGGTCCACGACTGCTTTTTACTCTCTGCTATGATACGTCTGGCAACGGAACGCTTCTGCATGAAAATTATCCGATTCTCGTCCGTCATATTATTTTTGAAGTGACGGAGAGCCTTTCGACGTTCACGGATGGCCTCCCGACAGGTCTCGTTCCACCAGGGAACGGGCACGCGCAGTGGTGTTGTCGACGTGCGTGGGATCGCAGCCGAAGCTGCCTCGATTACCGCATCCGTGAAATGCTCTACAGCTGCGTCGACGTTGCCAAAGTTCATTTCGCCGATATCAAGCGCTTCTTGAAAAAGTGACCAATTCGCTTGTCGTATTATCCATTTCGGGGAGCGTCTCTCATCCACATGGAATGAAAGAGCCCGACAAATGATTAGAAAATGATCACTTCCACAGAGATCGGCATTTACTTCCCATTCACAGGATGGGGCGATAGAAGAAGAGCAGAGAGTGAGATCAATAGCTGAAAATGTCCTATTTGCTGCCGAAAAATGTGTATTAGTACCCGTGTTCAATATTACCAGGTTCAAATTCAGAATCAACGTCTCCATCAGTCTTCCACGAGCATCCAAGTGATTTGAACCCCAAGTGGGGTTATGGGCGTTAAAGTCCCCCATGATGATAAAGGGGCGTGGAAGCTGATCGATCACAGACACAATACTTGCGAGTGTCAGTTGTTCTGTCGGAGAAATGTATATTGAACACAAAGTAACCGGTTTCGGCGCAAAAATTCTGACGGCGATGACCTGCAAATCAGATCGTATCGAGACATTTTCCGAAAACACACTATTTCTAACTATGACAGCGACTCCGCCGCTTGCTCGTTCGGCAAATGGTTTATCTTTACGGTAAATGGCAAAGCCACGGAGAACTGGAGTGTTGATGTCTTTTAGATGTGTTTCCTGTAAGCTAACAGCGGTAGCATTATGATCGTTGAGCAGTAATTTTAGTTCGCTTAAGTGGACATAGAATCCGTTCATATTCCACTGTAGGAAATTGAATGGATAAAATTTGACAATAAAGACACTGCCTCATTATGTTTTCCCCCTCGCATCATTTCGATAATGCGGAGGACATTCGTCCATCGCAGATTCTGATGAGCTGCTGGTAACACGACTGATGGTCATACTTTTAGTGTTATTACGGTTCAGGATGACTTTAGATTTTTTTATCGGTTATTTGATCTTTTTTACCGGCGATCTAGATCGATTAGCCGGGTTCTTTTTTATATTTTTAACTTTAACCTCTTTGATAATTTTGCTTTCGACAGTTTTAGAAGTACTAGGGGAAATTTCAATGGTCTGTGTTGACATATCACATGTCTGAGTGGACATGTCAACTTTTTTGACAGGAGTACCAGTGACGTTAGCAAAAGATCGGGAAAATGAAGGCGCAGTTTCCTCCTTATATTTACGTTTCGCCTCTGCGAATGAAATTTTCAAGGATGTTCTAATTTCCTGTATTTTAAATTCTTCCTTAAATTTAGGGCATTCTTTAGATCTGGCAGAATGAGCACCATTGCAGTTCACACACAGAGACTTCCTTTTGCAAGGTTGAGCTTCATGCATACTTTGACTGCAGTTTGCACAGATGCTGGCGGAGCTACAATTATTCTGCGAATGTCCAAATTTCTGGCATTTATAGCAGCGAAGAGGCGACGGAATATAAGGATGTACTTGGAGTTTATAATAGGCGGCTTGGATCGTCGATGGAGGATGTGGTGTACAAAATGTCAGTATGTGGGATGGAGTCGGTACTAGCTGACCGTCTCGACGAGCATGAATCCTATAAACTTCAGTCACACCTTGATCTTTTAACTCGTCTCTTATTGTTTCGACCGAGCAGTTGAGTAGATCGTAACAATAGATCCTACCTTTAGAAAAATTTAACTGCTTATGTAGGTCTACCTTCACTGGTACGTCAGTAGTCATGTCTGAAGCTTTAATGCTTTTGCAAGACAATACCTTATCAGCTTGACGTTGGGATGATGTTTCAATTAGTAAACATCCGTCACGCAACTTTTTAACACTTTTAAAATTTCCAAATAAGCCATCGAGATGTTTATTAATGTAAAAAGGACTGTCACTATTGAAATTTCCGGTTATTTTACTCACAACTAAATATCTGTTACATGGAGTCACAGTTAATGTGTCGTTACCAAACAACAAATCTAAATTTTCATCATTACGCCCTCTTTTAAAAGGAGGGCTGGTTAAGGGAGGGTAGGAAGTCATAATGTTTATTATGATTTTCATCAACCGTGCGCCCCACCCACCACGGAGCCCAACAAGGGGACGATGACCGCAAATCGGTGCAGAGCGCCAGGGCTACACAGTCGACATAGTCAGCTCCAAAGACGGTGTCACTCCATCAAGAGATACTGGCTCACCCCGCCGGAATACTTAATATCCACGACGTTAGCCGATTGACTAGGCTGGGTTAGGTCTAGCCGCCCGTTTACAAAGAAGCCGAGCCCAAAGCAGTGTGTTGGCGTGTCCAAGACAAACCTCAACTACCAGGATACCCTTTTCCTCCTTACGGGTCACCACGCACGGCAAACACGCAGGTGTATTATTTGGGGACTATTATAAACAAGAGACAGCAACAATAACGTACCCATAACGAAGGGACATGCCGCTATCAACAAACAGAAAGAAGGGAGAACAGAAGAAGAAAAGAGTTGCAACTGTCTGTCCTTCATAATAGTCCCCAAACAATGTTCACCCAGCTGGAATACACGACCAACTGGTGCGAGCTCAGGAACCTGGGACCGCTAATTCCCAAAAAGCATTGGAACGCAACTGCCATCGCAACTACATTCCAATACCTCCCCTGGGGGGTGGCTTTGTGTCATCAATACTTCTTTTTAACGTGTAAATAATCGGAATGACGGATGAAACCAAAGCCTGCTCAAGTTGCGTGTCACTCCTTCAAACGGCTTAAGTATTGATACACAGTGCTCCATAACAGTCCATTCTTCGGCCGATATATTGGGAATGTTATTGCTGTTAGCATACAGGCACAAAGAATCCTTTAGTTTTAAACATCTTTCGAACATGTAAAATGTGCTATTCCATCTTGTAACACAGTCACGTATAATAGTTAGTGGAACTTGATCTGGGTTCAGCCGCTCTTGGGTTTTTGCTAATTGACTCTGGGCGATGGTGGAATGATTGAAATGACTGGCTATCTTATTGCATTTCTGAATCATGTCTACCAAAAACTCTTGAGAATTAATTCCACTTTTGATGTTTGTCTGCAGCACATGAACAGTACAATCGATGTCTTCGAAACCAGCCTGCATCATGGCACTTGCTCCTCAGTGATATTCCATTCACTAAGCATTGATTCTAATTTATTAGCGATAATATCGCCCGTGTGTCTGCTATCAAATTTTTCTCATTTTAAAACAACGCTTAAGCGATTGAAGTCGGCTGTTATGCCGTGGCAGGTTAGGCTAAGAAGTGATACGTCGCGCTTGGCTCGGACCATGCCATCAGTCGTGAATGACAAATACTTCAAATCATCTAAGAGAAGTTTGACCTTGTTAGCAACTTTTTCATACAAATCTCGACAAACATGCTCAGTATAAAAATTACGACCTTTTGCAGCATATTGTGGCGCGACTAGTTGCATCAATTTTCGAAATCCAATACACCCTCAACAAAGTTAAATGGCAAGTCTTGTAATGCTATCATTTCACTTATTCGGAAGTCGATTTTTTGGGATAACGGGTGTTTGTTGTCCCATTGTTTCTTTTTCATTAGAGATTCTTCAATAGATAATTGTTTTTTTACCTCTTTTAATGGAGTTTCCGGTGTGGTGGCGCTAAAGCAATATTAGCTGCTTTCACCTGTAGCACGGTCTTGGAGATGCAAACTATAACGTGGACTGTATAAATTTGTTGAAATGGAATGAACAATTTACCGGCCATGACTTCTTCACCTATTTTGCGAAAAGGGAGGTTTGGAATCGGAACAAATAAGGAAAAAAAATAGGGAATTGACTGTCACCAATACAGCTGTCACTCCACTTATTTAAACAAAAAAAAAAAAAAAATCTAATAGTTTTGCAGAGATTTCATGCACAAAAAACAAAAGTACTTTTTACTTGAAACTTTTATTGTACACTGTTCAAGACGCAATATAATTTTATCAAAAATGTGACATACAATGCTATCTGTATTCTAATGAAAATAAAACTATGCCGATTTGAAACTAAACCAATTATGGCAACTAGCCACGGGGCGGCATTAACATTCTCCCCACTGCTGAAAAATTGTTTTCAGAACCTAGTGTCAAAACAAAACTAAAATCATTCTCGAGAGAAAGAAAAATCAAACTAAAACTAAGCAAAAATTTTCTTATTGTGTTGGCAGCGGGCATAAGCGTACCACTGGTCTTTTGTAGACCGTATTTTTTATTCGAACATTCGCCACCCTAACTATTCCATCTTTACCAGGAAATGTCTCCTGTATCACTCCCAAGGGCCAATTCAATGGAGGAGCATTATCCTGTCTAACAATGACTAACGTCCCAGGTTTAACTGGGTTAGAAGGTG
This sequence comes from Venustoraphidia nigricollis, assembly GCA_034508555.1. NCBI lineage: Eukaryota > Metazoa > Arthropoda > Insecta > Raphidioptera > Raphidiidae > Venustoraphidia > Venustoraphidia nigricollis. The sequence continues at coordinate 746,109 of JAVRKA010000093.1, read as the reverse complement.
TGTTCCACTTTTGTCGTATCTGCAATTGGCTTAAATATTCTAAATGCCATTTACGCCACAGCGTTTGCACGATTTGATCTAAAAGCTCTTTTCTAGTCAAACGGTTTGGATTTTGATTTTCCAAATCGGGGGCTGGCTACGACTCGAGAGGATCTGATTGCCAATAACTTTTTCCAAATGGGACTTAACGGATTTTATATTCCCTTCCCATATTCCCGAAAAATGAGGACTACAGGGAGGTTGAAGTCTCCATTCGATTCTACGTTGAACTAAATCATTTTGAATAGATCTATTATGTTCTTTTGAATGAACTAAATTACAAATAGATTCTAAAGCTGCTTTAGCTCCTATAAAATTTGTACCGTTATCGGAATACATTACCGATACGGCTCCACGACGTGCCAAAAATCGCTTGAATGCGTTCAAAAATTGTCAGTAGAAAGGCTCGAAGCCAACTCTAAATGCACAGCTTTGGTTGTCAAACATATAAACAAACACTGACTTTTAACGGCCAAGCGTTATATAATAGGTTCCGGCATAATCAACTCCACAAAAAAGAAACGGTTTTGCTTCGGTGACTCGCACAGCTGGCAAATCGGCCATTAGGAAATTTTTCGAATGTTACGAAGTGTTGCTTGTTTGCACTCATATGGTTCGTTGCACCAGAGTCTGAGACCCAGGCATCAGTGCAGATAAAATGCGTATTAACTGTAAGGCCAGTAGCAAGAAACGAAGCTGGTTTATTGCTATTTTTCGAACTGGAATCGTTTGATGTCGCAGCTCTTGCCTCCCGCCAAGCGCTTTCGACAGACCGCGATAAGATGGCCGTACTTCTTACAGTAATTACACTGACGTTTTTCTTTCTTCTCAGAATTTGTAGTCGAAATTGCCACGGATTTATTCGTATTCTTTGAATTATTTTGTGGCCTTGCATGGAAGGCACTAGCTGATGTTACCTGCGTCGCTAGTGAACTCTCTATGGAAATTAAATTTTCTACCAGAAGATTTGTTATTTGTTCCATTTCTAGAATTCGATACCAAGTTGATCGATAATATTGAAATTTTCGCAACGCGTTTCGCGGGCAACATTTAAAGCAGTTGCCTGGGCAAGTGCCTGTTGAATGACCTGTTCTGCATGAGTGAAATCTTCGGTACTAACGTTAGTCAACAGAGGCCTTAATACGTCTTAGGAAACAAGATTCTGGAGTCTCGTCTTCCAACATTAGTTGGTTTTCATCGCGAAACGGAATATGGCAAACAACTAAGTTGTAATAATACCCATCTTTGTCACTACTCTATCAAAAAATACATGAACGCATAGAAACTCAAAAACAAAAAATTATACAAAACCATGTCTTTGGGTCATCTTGATAAAAGTCAGGATTTTGTGGTTTATAGACGGCATTTACCTGGTCTTGTTATCTGTATTCACCATAGTCGCTGGAAGCGGTATTGCTTGATGGCAGATGTTGGGCGCGGTACTGCTGACTTTCAGAGTTGTGCATGCCGATTGGACGGTCTTGCGACGTCGATTCACCTGCATTCAGTTGATTGTCCAGATCTCGAACGTTTCCAGCTGGCGAATTTGCAAGCGGCATTGTGCGTTGCGTAGTTTGCCAAGAACCACGTGTAAAAAATCAATCACGTCGGGGTCTATTTTATATTATCTGTTAGTTCAATTACAGAAAAAAATGTTCCATCAAATAGAGGTGCAGATTTTAACGTATTGAATTTATCATCATCTTTTCCAAAATTGACGTTGACGAACCAGAACTGAGGAGCTTTGATGCAAAAACCGATATCTCCAATAAAGCTAAATTACGGGTAAACACGGATAACTGATAACTCCTAAAGCGCAACTTCTTTTTTTAAAGTTTTTTTTTCAAAAATATCAAAAAAAATTACAATTTATGCAATAACAATTAGAAGGAAAAAAAATCAAAAATAAAAGATCTACTAGCAAAAACATTTTGGATATGTCGACTTTTGTTCTAAAACAAACAATTTGTCGATTTTTGCTCCAAACTAGTTAGGATATGTAGGTTTTTGCTAATTATGAATACAATAGTACCTATTTTGTTTTGTGTACATGAAAGTAATATAAATTAAAATCGATTTTTTTTTCAAATAATTGTTACAAAAACGAAAAAGAATATACATTTTTTGACACTTTACAAACACTGTAAACACACAATAATAAAAATAATTAAATATGTAAAGCAACTTCTTCCTCGATGCAGTCACACTCTTCTCGTTCATCGATTTCTTCTTCTTCTTCATCATCGATCGGATTCTCCGATTCCAATAGATCGACGTAAAATTTTAGTCCAGGAAGTTGTTTCCAATTCTCACCAAACTGCTTCACTAATAATAATTCTATATCCTTCTTTTTTTCCGGTTTGACATGATGTCCAATTTTTAATTCTTTTAAATTAATATTGCTCTTACGACATCCTCGTTTGCAGATTGTTTTAAAAGTATCCCCTTTCGTTTCGAATTTGTAAGTGGCCATTGTTTTGATTCTGCATTCATTCAACTTTGTTTTTGAATTGATGAACTTCTTGATTACAATCCTTTTTGAGTCACTGATTCCTGGTATCTTCTGATAGTAGTTGAGCAACCCTTTGATATCATACAGTTTCCAATGTTTCTTTAGCTGATTTACTTTACCAACTTCCGAATAAATTTTGACATATTCCTTTTTCAAAGTTATTAAGGGTTGTTTTCTTAGCAATTTTTCAACCCTACCAAATACACGGTCGGCTGGTAGAAAGCTGTGTCCTCTTACAGGAAAAAAGAGGGTTACATCCTGAACACTTTCTGGAGCTTTGTTGAGTAGCCAATACATGAGTAAGTGAATTATGTGCGCGTTGCGGTTTTGTCCCCCGCATCCATCGCAAAAAAGTCTCAAATGAAAAATGTTATCCAAATTCAAACCAATAAGGTGGCTTAACAAAGCTGATCCAACTTCCGTAGCACCCCTTCCGGCTTGTTCCTCAGTCCACACGTAAAAATTGGGGTTTTCCCTCCGTTTCCACAATGCATAATGCATAAAAGCTCAGTTGCCGAGAGTAAAACGCCTCTTGGATGGGGGTTTTGGGTAAAGGTTGGACCTGTTGGAGGTCAAAACAAAGTTTTACAGTGTTTTCGGGGTTTTCTCGTGCGTATGTATAAAAAGCTTTTGCCCGAATTCTATGTACTCGACGTTCTGTAATCAAAAGTTGTTTTTTTGCAGCATCTTTTTCAGTTGAAATTTCATTCTTAGTTCGCAAACAAAAGGTACAAACATCAGAAGCTGGCGATGAGAATCCTATATTAAAATCTGTCAAAAATACTTTTCTGAACATATCATAGCTCACTTTTAGGTTCGGGTGGGATGCATTATCCATCTTTTGCAATTTTTTAATGCTTAACTCGCACGAAAGATAAATTCGGGATGATTTTGCCCGATTGTAATGACTTTCTTTAGCATTTAACTTGCTAATAAAAGCCCTTACAGACTTTTTTCTGTCAATAGATTTTCCGGATACCCTATCACCTCCACGATTTTCTTTTATTTGCTTACCTTGGTTCAGTTTTTTAGCAATATTAATGACTCGATCTCGTTTTACGCCAAAGACAGCTAGAAAGAATTTTTGACATACTTGCACAAATGCACCAGCTTTTTTAGCAGTAGGAAGATTATAGGATATGCTAACTAAATGTGGCTTAGACTTAACGCCTTCCCTGTCTGATCTGCGTTTGCGAACTGGCCCTGCCACAGCCAGAAAACGACAAAGAAATATATCTTGGTCAATTTTTGTCTTATTTTGATAAAGGCGTTTCCTCACAAGCAAAATATCGGACTTTCGAACTTGTAAACATCGGTATCCTATTGAATTATGACAGCAAGGCCTCTTGAACTCGGTCAATTCTGGATCAGAATCTACATATCTGCAATTCCAATCAAGAACATGACAATAGGTATCACATAACCTCTAAAAGTGTAGATAGATACTTACTTCTTTGTCATCCGGATACGACGCTTATTTGGAGCTTTTGGCTTAACTCGTCTGCCTTGGTTGATTTCTTGCACCGTAGATTCATCCATTATGATAATGATTTACACGTAACAAAAACTAGAAATTCAATAACACACTGCACAACACTTTGACACATTAAAATACCGCCAATAATGCGAGAACACGTCATGTGACTTTCCTATCACAATAGTTTAAAATCATGTACGCATATGTCGGGTTTTGCTCATAAACTATAATGATTAACCTATGGATAAGTCGTGTTTTGCTCTGAAATTCTTGTAATGCATTCAGTAAGGATATGTCGAATTTTGCACCAAAACCTACATTTTGGCAATTTATTTCATAGGGATAAGTCGTTTTTAGGACAAAACGGAGTTCTGATTCGGATTCAACTCGACGAATTTAACAATGTCCGCCATCTATCACATAATTTCTCAAATATGGATATGTCGGGTTATGCACCAAAGCTCCTCAACTATAGAATAAGTTGAGATTGAAAAATGACAAACACTTTCTTACTCGTTAATAGCATATAGATATTGCGATGGGATGTTTAGAAAATATTTAACATTCTTACTTCATTATCAAAAGAAAAGAATTGATCTATTCTTTTGTTTTGTTCTAACCACAATGTTTACATACTTCATTATTTTAAAACAAGTTTGATCTCGTCATCCAGAATTCAGAAAAATGCATGACGAATAAGATCTTGTTATAACACGTCGGTAAAATATAATATAAATGAAGCTACTTGCTATACTGTTCAAATGTATTTATTGAAATAAATAACAACGTTTCAACAATTTTTTTGTAGTCCTTTTCAAGTTTTAAAAAAAATTAACAACTGTTCAAATAATATTAAAACAATTAAACAAAATTAAATTACTTGCAATTACTGTTCAAATTAATTTTTTATTTATAAGACGTTTCGACCAATCATTCTGGTCCTTTTCAATTTTTTAATATTAAAACAAATTTAGAAATGTATAAATTTGTTTTAACATTATTTGAACAGTTTTTTTTTAAACTTGAAAAGGACCACAAAAGTAATAATAATAATAATAATCCCTAGTATGACGGTGACGAACCTGAAGTTTGGGTGCTTGTGGATACAAAATTTTTTAAGGAATTCCTTGATAATAATAATAATAATATTTTTATTGCACATAAAACGTACAAAAGGCACGGTTCAACCTGCGTTGGTCTTCCACCTAGCCATAGAATCAAATACATATCGACTGTGAAACCGCAATACCACGTAACTTAAAAAATGCAATTTTTCAGGGGAGCAAAAAAACTGTGCCATTTATTGAATTTTGGCAAAAAAGTTCAACTTATATAGCCATTATTAAAAAATCTGAAAATAAACTTCTAGATGAATCCAATTTTACTCTCAAATCATTTTCTTATTTAAAATTTTACTTACGTGTTTTTGCAGTCAAATTTTCAAGTATTTTTTGAGATACGTGTTATTGACATTTGATACTTTTTGATCAGTAGTAAGGATAAATCAATAAAAAAACTGTTATTACTGACTCAGAATGGGCGTAAGTGCAAAACTACGTGAACGGTGAAATTTTTTTAAACGGTAATTAAAAGTTGAAAGTCTTTCAAATTCAAAATTTTTACGTGTCAAGTATGTTTTGTCCTTAAATTCGTTGTAAATAAGTAAAACTGTATTAAAATACTTTTTTGCATTTTTAATGACAATAATGTGACCTTCACAATACATTTTTAATATAAAAATAAAAAACAAAACTAAATTATATTCTTACTAATTAATTAACAACTAAACAACATACTTTTTCATTTAAAATGCACTTGGAAGTAGGATCCTTAAACTTTAGACTTCTTCCTGTCTTGAAGTTCTCTTTGGTGAGGTAAATAATTGTAATAAGAATGGGTATCTTTTGGAAGGACAGATTTAAGTTTTTGTAAGTCATTATACTTTGAAAGTGTTATCTTTATCGCACTTTTGTATAGTGGGGCATACGTGTCTTCATTTATTTCAAAATGTCGATTTCTGTTTGGTATAATTTGGTAGTCATCACAGAACTGTAGCTTATAGAAAATATCTTGGGTTTTGTTATATTTCAGAGCTACGATGTCTCGAACTTCTGGATCATTCTTTAATTTTCCTGGGCGAATTGAGTTGTAAAAATGGCTTTTCTTTTGCGAGTAGTCCAAAAAATAAGTGTGCTGTAACATAATAGCATTGTATGGTTTTGGTTTGGTTCTTGCTTCTTTTGTAATTTTTAAATAATCAGAAGGTATATGGATCTCCCTATGCTTAAATTTTCGTTCAATGACACTATGAATACTGTCACATTCTAATTGGGTATGACCCCTGACTAAATATTTTTGCTCTATCTGTATATTTTTGTTAATGCTAAACTTTAATAGGGCATTTGATAAGACGTTGTTCCGATTTTGATATCCGCATCCATCAGACCAAAATACAATTATTGGTATCTTTGGTTCGGATATATAATTTTTTTCTAAATGTTTTATGATTATGGTGGTGAATACAGAAGCAGAGAGCTCAGCTTGAGTTTCGTCCCACCAGTAACAATAAGCATCTTTACTTGAAGTGTCATAAAAAGTAAAATTATGCATTTTTAATTTTTGTGAATAATAAAGGGCACTTGCTTCCATTTTTGGGCATAATTGGACCGCTTGCAGGTCTACTGTAATAACATGAATATTTCCTTTACGTGCCTCTTCAATATCCGCTTGTTTTTCCTCTCGAGCTCGATTTTTAGCTGCTATGTGTGCTTGGTACTTTTCCTCCTCTACTTGTTTATTTTTATATGAAACACAAAAGTCACATTGATCTTTACGTGGTTTGAAAATACTTATATTTTCTTCTTCAATCAGTCGCATAAAACTTGTTTTATTTAATGGCGCTTTCAATTCGCCGCTGCACCAACTTTGGTACAACGCGTAAAAGTCATTTTTACGTCTAAAATCGCCTTCCAAGTATACTTTCTTCGTATTTTTCCGGCAATAATGCGACGGAAGTTTAGGCAGCAAACCTAACCAGCTCTTCAAATCCTTCATTCTGTCATCATTGCGTCTAATTTTTCTTGGAGGTTTATCATTTGGCACACCATCTTCAGAAGTTTTAATCCAATTGTGAACCATCCACTCCCTGAGCCCAAGTGTCCCGAGAAACATCTTTTTACATACCTCAAACTTAGTTTCTTCGATAATTAAATGGTAATTGTATGTCATTTGTCTTCTGTTTTCTATTCTGGGGTCGCCAGAGATTTGTTGTTGAAGTTTTTTTAATTTTCCTCAAAACCAAGTTATTTATGTAGATTTTTTTTCGTTCCAACTGAGTTTCCAAAATTTTTCAAACAGTTTGTTTCTTTGAACGGGAGTAAATCTCTGACAATGTCTTTTTGAAGATTTCTTACAAAAATTTGAATTGCATGAAATTGACATTATTCTTTCTTGCCTTTCAATGCCAAACTTAAAGCAGTTTTCTTTTCGACTATAGCCGGAATAAGCTTTTCCTTTCATTCTTCGATAATTACTTTGTTGTCTTCTATTTTTTTGTTCTTTGCGGACTGTTTGTTCAACTTGAGGTTCTTCAGGTGCAGTTTCTGTTCTTTCTGTGTCTTCAACCACGGTAGCAATTTCTTCTGTAACACTAGTAATTTCTTCTATATCTGTTTCTGTTCCTTCTGTGTCTTCAACTCCGGTCTTAATTTCTTCTGTAACACTTTTAATTTCTTCTGCATCTGTTTCTGTTCCTTCTTTATCTTCAACTCTGGTCGTAATTTCTTCTGTAACACTTTTAATTTCTTCTACGTATTCTGTTCCAATGTTTTCGTCTACAATGCATGTAAAATTTTCAGTCAGCTCTATTGTGCTATTTTCTATGCCAACTACATCACTCAAAATATTTTCGAATTCTCGTAAGTCATTTTGTTTCATAATTATTCCTTCTTCTGTTACATTTAATTCATTTAAACTTAAGTCTTGCAAGCTTTCTACTGTGTAATTCTGACCGTTGATTTGCATGCAAACTGGTGGGCCTTGTAAAATTTCTTCAAGAAAATTATTATTTACTAAATCGGACGATTGTATGTTATTAGGCTGGTTTGGATCATTTTCTCGTACACTTTCAGGCAAATTAGTGTCAAGTGACTCTTTTTGCCGACACATTTCCAGCATTAACTTTGCGCGGTGCATTTTTTCATACCTAATATACCACGTATCTGAAAACAAAATAGGTTCAATAGCGACAAACTTGAAATTGCAATACCACGTAACTTATGCCAATAAGTTTAATGCATAAAATAATGTTTTAAAAGTCGTTGAATTTTAACAATAAAACATTGTCTATCATTAGAAGAGTTAGTTTACAATATTTTTCTTACCTTAAATGATCCAATTTCACCAAAAGAACTCGTGAATAGAAGACTTTTGCAAGAGCTGCACACACACCTATAACCTAACTTATGGCAGTAATGACAGTTACGTGTTGTTACACCACAGAATTTACACATTTGAGATACGTGGTATTGCTTTTCATGAAAAAAGAGCGTAAAAACCACGCAAATCGACTTTCAAGGTATTGCAAAACACGCAGAATCAAATTCTCTATCGACTGGTACCATTATTTCAAAACAGCCAAAAATTGACTTACGTGGTATTGCAGTTTTACAGTCGATATAGAAAATGTCATATATAAAACAATACAAATAATAGTTATTACTTACTATGCTAGTTGCTCTGTCAGTAGTCTATGATAAATAAAATTAGAAAAACTACTTTTGTGGTTGAAACATTGTTATTTATTTCAATAAATACATTTGAACCGTATAGCAAGTAGCTTCATTTCTTAAATATATCTATTACTGTTGGTAGAGTCAATTTATTTAAAATATTGTTAGATAATTAAATAAAAATTGTCCAATATTCAAGTAAAACTTTAATTAACCCTTTATTGCATGATTTTTTTAATTTCAATAAAAAAAATATATGTTGTTGAATGACTAATGAAAAGACAATAAAAAATAATAAAAAAATTTTTATTCAAAAAGTAATACTTATATTAAATTTTCAAAATTATGGTATGTGACAAATATGGCACAGTATGCAAAAAAGAATTGAAATATTTTGTTATTCGGTGTGAAAACTAGGGATGTCCACTTAGAAAATACATCGATGTTTTTTTTCGATGCAATGCATCGAGACTGTGCATCGATATTTTCCGATGCATCGGTTAGAAACATCGATGTTTTTCAAAATCGAGTACTTTTTCTAACATTACATCACAAAGTTGTCGTCAGTCCCCTGATCCTCCATACAAGCAACTAAACGACAATTTTTAATCATCTACTACTCCTACAACAGCACTGTCCTCCGCATGCCTTTTGTGTGTGTTCAAGGAATCTATGTAACTAAAAAAATGCAAACCTTCGCTGATTCAGTTGTTGTTTAATTAAAATAATAAAGACAATTTATGAGAATATTCTTTATTATTACAAAAAGTATAAAAAAATAAAAATCATCCACAATAGTGTAGGTATATAAATGTAAATTATATTTAGTTCAAATATTATCTTTTGTAATCTTTATTGCAATCGATTAAACTCTAAATAGTTTTTTCTTTTTAAATTTTTGCTGAATAATAAATGTTAATTAAACAAAAATGCAATAAATACGCGCGAAATATAAAATATCGAAACGCAAGCTATTGGTTAGACCATAGTGTGACGTCAAAGGCTATGTAAACATATGGTTACCAAAGAAAAATTGTCTCTTTTTCAATACAAATTTGTTTGAATAAGATTGTTGACATGGCTTATGACGTCACAGAAATACCGCGCCAAATGGCACGTTTGAATAATAAAAATATCTTGCCCAAAAATAATATTTATTTTTTATTTCAATAAGAATGCTTTAATGAATGATTTTATGTGTTTGATAACTTTTAATATGAAAATAATTGATTCTAAATATTTTCAAAAATGGTGCATATACCCCAATTCCGATATTGAAGTCCTATTTCCAGTGTTCTTTTGGAAGACTTTGCAAAAACAAAAGTTTATTTAAACGTGTCCCTTTTAGTCTATTTCGTTGTTGATTGACGGTTTGGGCCGCTTTAGAAAATAAACGTTCGGATGGTACTGAAGTTCCCACCATAGTTAAGTATTTGTAAGCAATTGTATAAAGTTTAGGAAGCTGAATTTTAAGATCATTCCAAATTTCCAATGGGTTCTCATTGAGTCTTCCTACTGGACTACGCAAGTAAATAGACAGCTCGTCAGAAATTGAATCGTCAGACTTCGCCGTTTTCCAGCTCTTGTGGACTAATTTGTGGTGATCATCCCACAAAGAAAAGTTATCTTCTGGTTTGTCAGAATGATCTGAAGAATCAGATTCCACAGCCTCATTTTGCACTGTAGTTTTCATTAATTCCTTGATTTTTGCCACAGCCGAAGCACAAGCAAATGGGTCTGTAAAATGCATTTTTTTGAACCTCGGATCCAATATCGTGGCTATAGCGAGGGGAGTCACTCTCTCTATAAGACCCATTCTCTTGTCAATCTCTTTAAGGACCAGCGACTGCACTTCTTTGGCAAGAGAATCTTCGAGTTTAAGAGGTTTAACTTTCAAAAGAAGGCAATGGATAAGTGGTATTACCTTGCTGCTAGTGCAGTACTTATCACCTGACACTTCCTTGGTTGCAGCTTCGATCGGTCGCAGAACATGTAAAACCGAAGAACATCGGTGGTGCATTTTTATGACTAATGATTATGTTATTAACGATGGCGCGAAGCTCCAAAAATCTCTCGATCATAAAATATGTACTATTCCACTTGGTCGGGACTTCTTGTATCAATTTAGTTTCTTTCTGGGTTGCTTTACGTAATTCGTTACTGGCTATATTGCTCTGTTTGAACCATGTCACAATATCTTTGACTTTAGTTATCAAGTTTCGCAGATCTGTACACTGTTGCACAGAATTTTGTGCCACCAAATTTAAAGTGTGTGCAAAACACGGTATTATTTGTTTTTTTCCAAAAGCCAAATCGACAGCTTTTACCATGTTAGCTGCGTTGTCTGTCACTACAGCCGAAATTTTATCTCTCTCAATACCCCATTCAGTACAAGTTTTCAGCAACATTTCAGCGATGTGTTCTGAAGTATGACGTTCATTTGACTGGTACACTCCAAGAGTAATTGAAAATAGTTCATTGCTGACACCGAAGTGTGCTGTTACTCCCAGAAAACTTCGCATACTCATTGTTTCTGACCACATGTCAGTCGTCAGAGTAATGTTTTCAATATTTGACAGCTTTTCTTTGAAGACTATTGATAATGCAGCGTATTTATCATCAACCCATCGAGTCAACGTCGTCTTATTGGGAAGTTTATAATGCGGCGCAATAACTTTAATCAAATTGCGAAAACCTTCATTTTCTACAAGTGTAAATGGTTGATTGTCTTTACATATCATATAAATTAAGGCATTGTTTATTTTTAAAGTTTTGTCACCACTCGCAGAAAAAGCGTAAATTTCTTCAAAACTTGACATAATAGACTTTTGACGTTTTGGAGCTAGAGGAGTAGGAACATATTCATCGTCTTTTGAAAAGTCGAGTTTTTTATTAGCTTCTTTAGTCGATTCCATTACATCAGTTGAGCTCGTTGACGCCGACGGTGGCAAATCAGCAACTTTGGGGACTGATTGTGTATTTTTATTTATTGTATTGCTGTCGATATTAGAATTTTTCAAATTTTCATTATTTAACTCCCGAAAAGCAGCCTTATGGACATTTTTTATATGACCAATTAAGTTGGTTGTATTTCCAGAAGATTTTATAGCTTTTTGACAAAATCTACATTTTGCAGAGTTACTGTCTCCTTCAGTTTTATCGTAAAACTTCCACACAACACTCCTTTTTAAAGGTGCCATCGTATTGTCTAATCAACCTAGAAAAAAACAGTTAATTCATTAAAATAACTGAAATCGATAGTTATCAATCGATAATATCACATCACTAATGATCACTATTTATAGTAAGGCCAACGAAATGAGATATTGAATGTAAACAGGGGGTCGTAACATTTTTCTGTAAATTAAAAAAACAACATATCCATATATTTTTTTAATCACATAGAAGATAAAAAATAAATCGGCTGTAATAAATTTTGTAGGTAGGTACATTGCGAATATCAAAAACTGAGAGTGACAACCACAACAGTGGCCACACTGCAAAATTACAATCACAGAATGACACAAAATAATCAAGATGAATAGAAGATATTTGAATATAATCAATTATTGTATTGATTTTAGCGAAATCATTCGACAAATTGTTTGTTAACCTATTACCTCTGCTATTACTGAATTTGTACAATTTGATGAATGCTATCGCTGAAATTTATATAATAAAATATAAATAATTTTTTGTTGAAAAGTATCTTACAGATAACAAAAGCATCTTTTATTTATTCTGTCATTCAGTAAATTATGAAATTTAGTGTTACTCTTGTTCACATGAGAATAAATAAAGTAACCTTACTTTACTTACCTGTCAACTGTCTAATCAAACATGAGATTTTACTCTAATGAGTATATTATATCCAAATCCAATCCTGTTCTGTAAAATGCGTACATTCACAACACAAGTAAAAACCATAACCAAATGTCATTTAAAGTTTTTATTCACCGAGATAGATAGAACGAAACGAACTTTTTTTTAATTCATTCTCGCGCGGTGTCACCACTGTCAATTTCTAGATTCCACTTAAGCGACTGAGACAGCAGCCAACTAGCGCCACAAACAGGTTTAATTTTATAACTTCTACATCAGAGCAACTGAAACAGTATAATATGTACTAGGTATAATCATTACCTGGTTATCATTGATTCGATGTTTTATGAAAATACATCGATACATCGAGTAAATCAACAGCTTTTCAAAACATCGGATCGATTCAATGCATTGTATTGTAAACATCGAGTGAATTCGATGCATCGATGTATATCGAATATCCCTAGTGAAAACGCATAAAACAGTTTCCGTCCTTATTCAAGTCGCAATAAACACGAAAATACCAGATTTAGGTCTAGGGAAAAAGTTTTTTTCAAATTTTTTTTCCTGACATGTTCACAATGCTTCATTATCGTCAAACATTTTTTTTTTTTTATTCCTTACTGCCACTATTTTTCACCGTCGACATTAGCGACTCCCAAAGCGAACTACGTGGAGATTGCATGGTCGGATTTATGCTTCTTACACACACGCGAGTGTGTGGGTGTGTGTGCGTGTCTGCCTTTATGATTTTGTGCATTCAACAGACTCTAAATTTTCAAACTATAGTTCAATATCGCGTATTGCCACCTCTGTTTTGGATTACCGCTTCTAGCCGTTCCCGCATATTAATACACCGCCGGATGTCTCGGTCCGTGATTCCTTGCCAACATCGTAACAACGCTTGAGTCAACTGTCGTATGTTATGCAGTTGTGGATAATCTCTTCTCAATCGACGCCCAAGCATGTCCCAAACATGCTCGATTGGATTTAAATCGGACCATAGTTCGCGTAAAGAAAATTTCGCGTATATATTGCGGTATGAGGACGAGCATTATCCTGCATAAGAATGAAACGATTTCTTCCCATTCGTCTATGCATAGGTAGGACGTATGGTTGACCAATTTCGTTGGTATACCTTTGGGCAGTCAGGGTTCCTTGAATGATTACCAATGGAGTTCTGGTATTGTAGGATACGTCTCCCCATATCATAACTGATCCGCCATTGAACGCTGCAATTGGTTGCGTAAAATTATCGCGATCTCGTTCTCCACGACGACGCCAAACGAGAGATCGTCTGTCGTTGCCATGAAGACAAAACCGGGATTCGTCCGTGAATAATACATTGGTCCACTGTCTGAGACCCCAATGAAAATGGCTACGCGCATAGTCCAGTCGTATTCGACGATGTCTAACTGTAAGCATAGGCACGCGATTTGAGCATCGAGCACGTAAACCTTGCTCTCGAAAGCGACTTCGAATAGTTGAGGCCGAGACGTGTCGTTGGGGAGGAAGTTGTCAACGATTTAAAAATTGACGAGCAACCGTATTCGAATGCGTAGTAGGATTTCGACGAGCCTGTCGAATAAATAGCCCGGTCATCGCGCTCGGTAGTGATTCGTCTTCGACCTTGACCCCAGCGTCGGCCGTAATTTTGAGTCTCGTTGAATCGCTCATGAGCACGACTAATAACTGACTGGCTCACTCCCATTGTAGCTGCAACCTCAACCTGACTGTGACCCTCTTGAAGAAGGGTAACAAGACGAGCCAAATCTGTGGCAGATAGGTGTCGCCGTGATATGTCGAAGGGTTAGTTTTGAAAAAAACTGTTTTTTGAAGTGAAAACTCTTTTAGGTGAATTGTGGAATTTTAGGATGGGTAAAATCTTAAAAAAATGAAAACAAATTTAATAAAATGTTAAAATTATAAGTGAAACAATGGCATATTCCGTTGATGAACTGATGGTAACTGCTGGGTCACTTTTTTATACATTTTTTTGCAGAAACCTGGTCCCGTTTGAAAGCAGGTGGTAGCGTGCCACCACCGAAAGAATTACACGTGGGATCTTGTCTGACCCAGCTGTTCGGAGTTCAGGACCAGACAGGGGTTTGCGTTTAATGATAGATATGAACAAAAAAAAAAAAGAAAACGACCGCTTACATTTCGTTTAACTTCTACACAAATTTATTGACTTTAAATAGTAAAGAAAAGAAATACAAAAAAAAAATTCTGACCTTTTTTAAATCTTCTGACTTCCGACTAATAATATACATATTCCGGAATCCTTCGTAGTGCCATTCCTTTTATTTTTTTTTCTTTGGTTCCTTACTATCTCCTCGAGGTCGCTTCCGCATCCATATTCATTCTCGTGCACGGTTTTCCTTTGAATACTCTCTTTCACCCATCGACACTTTAATATTTTATTTAATTTATCACTTATTCATTGCAAGATCTCTCTCCTTGAAAATCTAAGCCCCAAATCATTCTCAAAAACATCAAATTTGAATCTTACACTATCGACACGTCCCGTCATCAATCTCCCTTGAATTTCTAACTCGCGCTTGGGTTCCCTTTCTTCCCCACTTAACCTTTTTTGCTGTCGCGGCCCGTTGTTCCCCCGCGTCTTGTTTTTACACATCACGCCACAACCCGTCACCAAGCCAGTGATTCCCAGAAGCCTACCCACGCATCCATGATATGAGCGCACCTCTGTGTAACAGTTGCACAGATTTATGCAAGTTTTGTTCTAGGTCCGAATTTTAACACTAATTCAGCAAGAGGTACTCCTGTCCCAGAATTGGGTGTAGTACGGTAATTATAATTTAAACTGAATTGATAGTTGGTTGAATTTATCATCAAAATTTTCTTTAATTAACATATGTTTTATTGTACGCACACCACGTTCAGCTAAACCATTTGAGCGACTATGATATACGGAATAATGTGCAAGCATGTTATGCCATTTTTGTCTAAAAATGTTTTGAATTCACTGGAATTCAATGGCGGGCCATTGTTGCTAACTCCTACTTTTGGCAAACCAAATATGCTAAAGCTCGTTCTCAATTTTTCAATTATAGTTTCAGAATTAGTTTGGTGAACAGGCCAAACTTCAATCCATTTTGAAAAGTAATTTTTCTAAAGTATTTGAAGACGAATCGTAAAGATTTATTCACTTTCGGATTTTCCTGGAGCAGCTCGTTATTGTACCTTTAGCTGTTTTGCCTATAACCAAATGATAAGCTTTATCAAGGGTATCGATTATGTCTTCTGGCTGCTTATCCATTTTATCGATTTCTATCATGAGATCTGTAGGATAGTTTTTGTGTAAGATCTCGAACAACTATCAAAATTCATTGGACATACTGTAGCAAGCTTTGCTACAATAACATTCTTTCTCTATTTTGTAATATTGTCTAAATTGTTTTACCTTGACTACCAGGGATAAATGAAAGTTGTTAAATAACATTCTGAAAATATTAATCGATTGATTACATATTGAGAAAAACTTCAGCTACGAATAATTATTTATTATTCAAATAAAAAGTTTTTTATTGACTTAAAGTAAATACTTATTAAGTATTTACAATTGGTGACCCTGAACAACTGTTCTGCGCACGATATCACATTATTTAAGATAAGTAATTTACTGTCTATTTATTTTTTTTATTATGGCAAATAGAAATAATATTATTCAAGTTAAACTACCTGAATTCAGTTTAACCGATCCAGAGATGTATTTTAAACAGATTGAGAGACTTTTTTCTCTCAATCACATTAATAATTCGTTACAAAAATATGATTTATTGGTTTCATCTCTGCCTACGTCAATTGCTTCACTAATAAGCAATGTTATTTTTAACATGCCACAAAATGATCATTACGAAATTTTGAAAAATGAAATTTTACTTAAATTTGGTATTAACCAAGATAATGATTTAAAAAAACTTTTTTCTAATAATAATACCTATTAATGATTCAGAAAAACCATCTTATATTCTTAATAACATTCAGCGTTATTCTCGAAATTTAAATTTACCTGAAGTAGCTCTTAAACAAATTTTTATTAATAAGCTTCCTAATAATTTACAAGTTGCTCTTATTCCAAATTTAAATCAAAATTTAAATTCTCTGGCTAATATTGCCGACAAATTTTTTTTAATAAATCAAAACGAATCAATTAATTCTATTAAAACCTCTACTGAATCTAATATCCTTAAACATTTTTGATTCTGTTCATAATCTCGGTCATCCTGGTATTCGTTCGACGCAAAACCAATTGGTCAACAGATTTTTTTGGCCAGGTATGAATAAAGAAGTGAGAGATTGGACACGGCATTGTTTAAAATGCCAACAAAACAAGATAACTACGCATGTGAAACTACCAATTTATCCTATTAAGGAACCTGATAATAGATCTGATCATATACATTTAGATATTGTATCTCTACCTTTTTGTAATGGATTCAAGTATCTTCTGACCATTGTTGATCGTTTTTCTCGTTGGCCAGAGGCTTTACCGTTAAAAGACATTTCAACTGAATCTATAACAAAGTTTTTATTAGTGACTGGATTTCCCGTTATGGTTGTCCAGGAAAGATTACTACTGATAGAGGACAGCAATTTCAGTCAGTTATGTGGAAACATTTTCTTAAAGAAATAGGTACAGAACATATAATGACTACAGCATATCATCCTCAAGCTAATGGTTTAGTAGAACGATTCCATAGACGTTTGAAAGAATCTTTGAAATGTTCTACTCATCAAAACTGGATTGATGTTTTACCTTGGACTTTGCTATCTATTCGTTCTTCAATAAAGCAAGAAGTTAACGCTAGTCCAGCTGAAATGTTATATGGATCTTCATTAAGACTTCCTGCAGAATTTTTTGAACGGAATTTTTCGAATTCTAACAATACTGATTTTATTAATCGTTTAAAAATTAGTTTGAGGAAGTACTATTTTGATAAAGATGTTCCTAATTTTGAAAATCCATTAATTAATGCAAATTTTATTTTTGTGCGAAACGTTAACGCATTTTCAAGTTTAAAACTGTTGGAAAATACAAAAATGAAATCTATATAATACGAATATTTACTATTTAGTTATTTAGCACTTATTATGTGTATTGTACACGCATGAATCACGTGGACAAAAGTGCCAAATGCATCTAAAAGAATTTAGAGTGTGAGGTAAAACTTAAAAGTATTTGTATGTTATGCGTAACACAAAAATATATTATTATATAAGTGACCATTGTGCCGAACAGTCGTTTGCTACGATCAATATATAATAAAACAGTTAAAATAAAATAAATACATTGTTTTATTTGTTCATATATTTAATTCTTTACCCATAATTCCCAATAGGTTATGGGCCCAGAGTATCGCGTTATAAATAATTAAAATAAAAAAAAAAAAACTAATCTTTGAACAGTGAAAGAAACAATTATAAGCGTAGTGTAGTTTAAATAATAAGTACCAATTTTTTTTCACGCATAGAGACAAAGTGCATAGATATACTTAGACAAAAGAACGGTGTATATAAGTGGGTGTAGAGCGGAGTTCTCGCTCTTTATAAACATAGAGTGCATAACATTACAAACTAGTTATTTTTTTTATTAATAGTGTTTTAAATAATAAGTAAAAAAAAATGAATACTGCAAGAACGAAAAGAAATATCGAACCATTTGACGGTACAGATTATTCGGTGTGGAAAATTCGTATGCGTGCTCACTTGAAAGAGCTTCAGCTCATTAGTGTGATCGATGAGGACATTCCTGAACCTCCTTCGACTGATTGGATAACAAATAATGATAAAGCAGTGAACGAGATTATGGACTACTTAGCCAACTCTCACATCGGCTACGTAAGTGGTGAAAATCCAATCGCGAAGGAAGTTTTTATCAAATTAGACGACACCTATGATAGAAAAAGTCAAGCAACCCAAATGATGGTTAAAGGCAAGCTACTGAACTTCAAACTCAAGAATGATGTTTCATTAAAAGAACACTTCGGAATTTTCGAAAAATGAGTGTCAGATTTGATCTCAGCCGGGGGAAATCTATCAGAAAATGACAAAGTGACCTATTTAGTTCATAGCATGCCAAAGGCATATGACTCAGTGCTGGACGCAATACGCACTCTGTCTGATGAGGATATGAATTTGCAATTTGTAAAAAATCGTCTATTAGACAAAGAAACGTCTCTCAAGGAAGCTAGTAGTGATACAAGCTCTCAAGTTTTGATAGCTCATAATGATCAACCACTGAGCAGATCTCAGCAATGGAAAGCTTCTCGTGGACGTGGATCTTTCAGACGATCCAGAGGACGCTTCAATGGAAGAAACAATAATTATCATAGACAGTATAACACAAATAATTACAAGCATAACTTTAATGATAATAAAAGAACGCATTTCACCAATCGCAAATCAGGTGAGTGTTATTTTTGTGGCAGAAGAGGACACTTCATTAATGATTGCAGATATAAAGCAAAATATGAAAAGCACAAATTAATTTCGTTACTCGCATTTGTCGTATGTCAGTGTTTGATTCACAGAGCTGGTCACAGACACAGAGCCAGGTTTGATTCGTTATAGTTATAAGAACGAATACGAATCATACGTGAAGGTGAATTGGAATACATCGTGCGTCGTACGTATGCGTTGTGTATGTGTAATGTGTACGTTCATTTTTGATGTATTTTGAATTCGTTCGGTACATTACAATACAAATATAATATTACGTTATTGCTGCGCATACCGCCGTACATTGTAACATTATTTTGGAAGAGATAATATTTAGTGAGTAGCTCGGTGAGTAGTGTAAAGTGTTGTGTTGCTATTTTTTATGAGGTAAGTAATAATTTTCACAACATAAAGGCCTATTTTGTATTTTTGCATATTTTTAACATTAACACTTACAGTGCATAATTTGTAAATTGAAAATTTGGATAAATAATTTGAGATAGTTATTGTTTTTCTCAAATGTTTCTTTTCATTATTATTTATTTTACTAAAGAATGTTTTATTTTGTTTCAGAGTTTTTAATTGTTAATGTTGTCTCAATAAAGAATTTTCCATATTATATTGTTGTCATATGTTGTTACTTGTTTGTGATAAACCTCTTCTTAAAATCATTTTAACAATGACGCGAATGCGACTCGATGCGATACTTCATGTTCGAGTCTCGCATGAAGTATCGCATCGAGTCGCACTCGTGTCATTGTATTAGCAGCTGGACGCTAGTGCTTGATTGTATCAAAACTCTAAAGTAACGAGTAACGTAACGATACGAAAGTAACGGGTGCTGATTGTTTTAGTAACGAATACATGCGGGTACACAATTTCTCGTTACTTTTACAGCTCTAATAAGGAGACTGCAATTAAAAAGTCTGTAGACAGAAGGATGGTAGACAAAAAACAAACTCGGTTATTGCACCAAAAAAAATTACTTCTACATATTTTGATACACATCTAAAAAAGAAAGTGTCCCCGAAAAAAACATGAAGTAGATCAGTTTGTAAAAGCATATCCGGATCTATTTAAAAACCGAAAAAGGGCTTCCATAAAAACTGGCAAACGTCCTAGCTTTCTAAGTTGGTCTCTTATATGATATGTAGTTCAAATGTGCTGATCTGTATTTTTGGCACTTTTGGTTACCAACTTTTATGATTAGTTCGTTATGCATAATTATTCTAGTTACATTATTTTCACGCATTTATGGAATAACATCCATTCTTAATCTTTCGCAAGCTTTTTCATTTATTGTGTTAAATGTTTTCCTGGAAGCAACTAAAACTGTTTTTTCCCTTCACATAGTTTAAACTGCAATTTTTATTGTGGACATACATATTTTTTTAGAGAAAAATCCTTTGCAGCGTGCACAACAGACAAAATCGCTCAGCTGTTTACTTTTTGGTTCGCGAAACCCTCGAACGGTGATAACTTGATTTTTATACAGATTTTAATAAAATAACAAATATTGAAAACTTTTTAAAAATTTTAACTGCCGACTATGGAACAGCTATCAACAAAACTCTTGTTGAAAACCAACAACAATTACAACGAAAAAGGTAGAAGAGTTGCCATTGGTATCTGATATTGAACTTCTGCAATCTTTTCTTAATGGACTTAATACACTAAATTAAAAAAAGAATAAGCTCGTTTGGCCCAAAAGCCATCTTAATAAAAAAAACAATTAAGAGCACTCTGGTTGGAACAAAATAAAAGAATAGTTACTTCTTACCACAAAAGTTTTATTAATGGATGCACATTAGTTATTGCTGAAGATGGGAGCTTATAAAACTGTTGTGGTAAGAAATAACAATTCTTTTATTTTAAGTTTTTTCTAGCAACAATGCTCTTAATTGTTTTTTTATTTAATCTTCTTTAGGTGCGTTTTTTGAGTTTCGCGAAGGGCCAATAGAGATGGACACTGGCAAACTTTATCGCCAGGGGCGCTAGCTATAGGGTAACTTGAGGATAGATGGCTCGCATTTTTTTAAATGAGTATAAGTTCACTTTGAATACGTTTCAAAAATTTTTATATTTTTTTATGAAACACTAAACTTACTAGAAGTAATACAAAATAGGTCAGATAAGTTGAAAATAAAAATTAAACACTGTTATATAAAAAAATAAAAAACAATTCAAAAACCATCTCTCCTCTTATGTTGAGGTGAGATGGCGCAACCTATAAGTAGATGTAACTTTCGTTTTTGTGCAAAAATGTCCTTAAATAATTCAAACATTATTTCCTTTTACACATAACGACACCACAGGAATGACAAAATTTAACAAATTTTGAGCATGAATCGTGAAACCAATGTAAACAATGCATACATTTTACCCAGTCATCAGTCTTAGTTGTTTGTGAATAAACTTCGCCACAACCTGTACAATTTTCTTCAAGATCTTCCAAGTCATCTGAGGAGTCACGCAAAGAAATTTGTCCGTCATCGTCTTCGTCCGACGACGACCAATTTTTTGTCCGCTTAGACGAATGCTTCATGGCTGCTTTTGGTTTCTTAACCATTTTTGTTTTTGGTTTCTCAGTCATTTCTGTATTTTTGTTCGTTTTGTTTCCCTTTATTCTTTTAATTGCTTTATTCCTCTTTTCATTGATAGCTTCTCTATCTGTCAAAATCTCCGCTACCTGCTTGCCTCTTCGTCTCACAGACTCAACAGGAGTGGAAACGACAGGAACAGGTGAAATAGCATCAAGCATCTTTCCAGGAGTAGGATTCTCCTCAGGAGCCTCTTTGGTTTTAGAATCTCGTGAAATTTGTGGCGATGGTGGTGCTACATTTTGCCAGCTGCAGCAAGGTTGTTGATCATCCTGAACTACTCGTGTTTTTTTTGAGGGTATTTGTTGAGTTTTGGAGAGGGTTTCCTGCAAATTCTGTAGTTCAACAGATGCTACCTCTATTTGGAGATCAGGGCGATAGTCAGTTAAAAAAGCTTCTTCTGGAATGGCAGATGGATTGAACGGCACAATTCCTGTAGATTTAAAAGCCGATATGGCGTTATTAACAGTGGCTGACTTATTCCATCCTTCAGAAAGAAGGTTTCCAAATTGTAACCTGGTAATCTTTCTTCCCGGGTTATTTTTGATGAACAGATTGCAAGCGGCATAGTAGTTCATTTTAAAAGATTTAAAAAAACATCTGTCGAGAGGCTGTAGGAATTGAGTGGTATGGCTCGGTAAGCACAAAAGAATAATCTCATGTTCAAGGCAGTATTCCAACATTTCAACATTGCTGCAATGAGAAGTATGGCCGTCTAATAACAGTATAATTTTCCCTGTTGGTTTACGTGGGACAAACTGATCTTTTAGCCATTTGAAAAATATGTCGCTGTTGACATAGGCAGATTTTGGTGACATATAAATTTTTGAGCCTGGTGGCATACCATCTGCATACGCTTTATTTTCATTAGTTCCCTTTATCACGCAAGTAGGTGGAATAAAAACACCCTCTGCATTACAGCAAGCTATCACAGTTATTGTTTCTCCTTTTTCCCCAGAGCTTATACTTGCAATATTCTTAGATCCCTTTTTGGCAATTACGTGTCCCGGCCTATTATTCAGTTGCAAGCCAGTCTCATCCATATTAAAGATGTGTCCTGGCTTGCACATAAGATCGTTTTCAGTAAGTGTCTGTTCCAGTATTCGGAAATAATTTTCGACATCATTTTTGTTCATGCCCAAAGATCGATTAATCGAGACTGCTTCTGATTTTCGTACAGATAGCGTTGGATTTCTCTTTAAAAATAAGTACAACCATGGAAAACCTGCTAGACCAGTCTCTTTATTAAAACGATGGTTGACACCCAACTGTTCAGCTAACTGAAAAGCCATCGATCTCACATCAGTTCTTGTAGGGGCGAAACCAGTCTTTTGCAGCTTGAAAATGTGTGCTACCAACTTATTTTCGGCTTCTTTGCCCAACACTGAACTTGGTCCAAGACGTCCTTTCTTCACATTGTTTTTCGCCTTTCTTCGTCGAAGAGTGGTTGCCGGTACATTATAAATTCTAGCAGCCTCATTGACAAACATTCGATTTTCGTTTACAGTATTAACTGCTTCAGACAATTGCTCTTCCGTCCAGGTTGCACGGAAACATGTACCTTTTCGTTTATAACTGGTCGGCATCCTAAAATAAAGTGAAAATCTAATGAACCATCTCACCTCAAAACTAGTGAACCATCTATCCTAATCGTATGAGGATAGATGGCTCAGTTGACAGCTCAGAGACGCAACAGTCTTCAATTATTTTGAGGTTAGGAAACGAAAGAATAATACTTTTACTTGCCTTAGTTCAAATTCCGTTGGAAATTTCGTTTATTATGAAAAGTTATGGCACTAGGTATACACTCCACAGAAAAGTTTACGTTACACACAAATTATTACTAAATGCATTAAAACTGAATGATAGCACGAATTAATCAGCACAAACAAAGTCGCAGTCTACTGTGATATACACAATGCAAAATAAATGCTGCTTCAAAATTGCATTACTGCTGCGGTTGCGCAGAAAACAAACTGCGCCATCTCACCTTCTGCGCCATATATCCTCAAGTTACCCTATAATGACCTCAGGTTATGAATAGTTCATAGCACTGTGTGCAAAATAAGTTTATTTAAAATATATAAAACATTGACCCACTTAAAAACTGGTGTTCCGGATCTTCAACTGACCGGTCGTATGTAGATTTTACGTAGGTTAGTTTCACTTGTAATGTTCATACAGTTCGACGGTTAAGTGGTTTCTTTTCAGAGACATGAAAATATTGCATTTCGCGCGACGGAAGATATGGAACATTTGTGATGGAATTGAGAGAATAGTTACGGAAATTTAGATGACTAAGGAATTGGGTTATCCACATTCGTTCCACAGACGCTAACGACTTTAGTTGTCGATCATCTAAAATCGATCCGATATTAAATATACGCAGTTCCGTTGACAATGACCAAATTTTGGTCATTGTCAACGGAACTGCGTATATGTGCAAAATTACAAGTCATTCGGATATGTGGAAGTGGATTACAACAGGATAACGAAATTTGACCCTAATTATTGTTGTGTTTAATGAATACACGCGTTCAAATATAAAATATTGAAAAATGCTTATAAAGTATATAACTTGTTTTATTTATACATCGTTTATTATGCAAAGGTGCTGTAATAAATATTATAAAGAAATAAAATATAACAAAAGAAAATTATATGTACGAAAGTATAATAATATATTAAATTAGAAATTTGAATTTCTTACACGACAAAATAGCGTTTAAAACTTTGTTAGCTTATACAGAGTGTCATAAAAAAGTATCCACTAATTTAAGTCATAAGTGTGGCAAAACGAGGCGAAGCTTTCTCCAAGAACCAAAGGTTCTTCACGTTGTAAGTTTAAAAGAATACCCTATATAGTATATACGATAAAAAATAGCAAAATTAAACTGCCACTATATGACATTGTTTCATCTCAATCGCGAGCAAAGTCACAGGTAGTAGTTAGTTATTAATAAAATTGTGTTTGGTTTTACTCAACACCGCACTGTTTTTTCAAGTTTTACAATACGCGTCGGACTCGATCTTTTGCCACAGAGATTATGTAATCCATAAAATTCAGCAGTAGTTTGCCGCAATTACCTTCATCTATTTTGTTCATAATTTAAATAATTTAGCGCAATTTTAAACTAGTTATTATTATTTTTTTTATTACAAGCCTCTCAAACGAAATTTGTTCTAAAGGCGTTTCCACTCGACATTTTCAAAAATACGTTGGATGAATGTGCCAACACTGTTTCATGTGATTATCAAAAATGAAAATGGGTTCTACTTTGTCATTATTGAAATATGAAAGCAAAACGAAGCGTGGGAATATGTGCACGACTTAATGTAATCATTTTTCATTCCTGAACATCTGCAATCTTGGAGTTTCTCACTTGTTTTTCAGTTTTGGTAGGTTTTTACAAAGGGTCATTATAAAAAATGAAACGAAAACATGATTAATATGTACAATTTTTTTAAATAAAATATTTAAAATAATAAATTGAAAATGATTCGTGGAAACTGGACTTAAATATCTTAAATATCTCTACAATGTTGAAGGAAATCACTCTCTGGTCCTGCCCAATGACATTTTCTTTTGTTAGACGCGAATTTAAAAGGACATTCGCAATTAATTGCCATGTCATTGTTGGGTACTTTTTTCGAAATTGAATTGGTAGGTAGATTCTGTGTGAAATTTAATAAAACTGATTCCAGTGCAAAGTTTCTGGTATCGCCTAATGGAACGGTGCATGACGGACATGTTGTAAGCATATTTCTGCAGTCGCTGCACAAACTGTGACCTGTAAGATAAAGAGAAAATAATAATTATTAATAATGGAAAAGTTCATCTTTGATTCATTCAAGAGCCCTCGCTACTGTGAGAGTTAATGTTTAGCTATTGCTAAAAATAATTGGCTCTCGCATGTAGTGATTTTGAGTGTTGTAAATCGCTATATTATGAAGGATTAAAAATTGAATTGTGTGCACCGTAGAGTAATTGATTAACTCATTCCGCCGCAAAAGTGGAAAGATTCTGGTTTAAATCCAGACGGTGACGTGTTGGAATAATAATTTTTTCTAATATAGTGCTACAACAATGAATGTTTCTTAACAATTATAGCAGACAATAGCTATTATTCTCAAATAAAGAGAAAACATTTTCAAATTAACGAGAATAAGAACCGAGACAAAATTGATGATGACAAATTTTCCAGTAAGGTTAGATAAATATACATTCAATTCAAACTTAGCCATTAAATCCTTGCCCGTATTCCCAACCACAAGACAATTTTTGTTGGTGTCTATGGAAAAAATTTGAACACGGAAGTATTTCCTATATTATGCTTTGCGAGATAAAAATAAAAATCATTCCAACAATATTGACTTTTTTACTTATGTAGTTTCTTTGACAAATCTTCAATAAATATTTACCATCAACCAGAAAAATATATTTTGTGTAGACTTGTGTAGACTATTTATCTGTGCTAAGTGTTGTTATTTTACTTTTTAAGAGTTCTGTACATTCAATGAAAAAACGGAGCCCTTATAGGATCACTCTCATGTCTGTCTGCCTGTCGGAGATTATTTTCTCCTAAACAAAGAAAGTTGAAATTTGATACATATATAGAGCTAGAAGACCCAATCACGGTCGTATAGCGTAAATAAACGAATTCAAATTTTGCGGGTTAATTTTGGAGGCCAAATAAGAAAATTAAATGTTTTGCAGCATGTGACGTATCAAATGAAAGGGCTCGTTATGAGAAATACAAATATATTTCTTTTATAATATTAAAGTGATATTATAGAAAATATACGTAAAACGACCCTCTATCTCCGAAACTACTGTGCCTAAGATTTTGAAAAAATAGAGTATATAGGACCTCATTCAAAATTTACAGGAAAACATAAACGAAAATCCCAAATCTCAAAATTCTAACGAAAAACTGAATGGTACGGAACCCTTTCCACGCGAATCGGCTGTTTTTTTTAATATTATATAACATAAAACTTCGTAAGTTTAAAGAAATAAAATCAATTTCATTTCTTTTAAATTGTGAAATTTTTCTTACCTGTAGAACAAATGTAAATCTCCGACACCCTATTTTCTGTACAAATAGGACATTCCCATAGCATATCTGAATATGCATCTATTTCATCTGTCCGTTTTATATGTAATATACATTTTTGTCTGTCTAATATATTATTGTAATCAAACATGGCGATTTTCTTTTTAGTTTGACTGATGTCAGTAAATTTGGAATTGATCAATCCCTGGCATTTAAAAATGGAATTATAATCATCACTATCAACTTCTATTTCATAAAGATATTTTTCGGTGTCTGTTTCTTTTCCAAAATGTTGCAATATTATTTTAGTGTATGGTGCTTCAACTGTTCTAATCAAATGTAATAAAAAGTTTGACTCGTGTGCCAAAACTAAAAATGCTTTATGATAAGGAGATAACAGATCTATATCAAGGCTTGTTACGCCGTTATTTGCAATTAATGATGAAGTTTTATGGTTTTGTAAAAAATGTTGCCCTAATGAATGATCGTGGCCAGTCCAGTCGCAATGACCTTGAGGTAATGAAGGACAAGGATAGGTTTTAAATTGGCAGTCCCTTTCATGGATACTAATGTTGGTCCACTTTTCAATACTGGTGCAGCCATTATCTTGATAAATACAAGGAAACTGAGTGTTGCCAGATTTCCACACCATTGGTAAAGCGGGCATATATGGACCTTCGCATATTGGACACTTGTCAGTTTTGTTGCTGCATTCATAACAAATCGCGTGATTCACAACGCACTGCGATATTGGCGTTTTTAAATCATATTCACAATAATCGCATTTCAAGCAGTCGGCCATTTTGTCCTAAAAATGAAAATAATACAATAATCATATTATATATTAATACGTTAAGGTTAAGATGTTTGCCTCCCTTTTTCGAGAGAGAGAGAGATTGTAGATTATAGACGATCAACATCTGAGGTTATCAGCGTCTATAAAAATATGACAATAGTCAGTGTATACAATAATTATAAAAACATAGAACAAAACGATACTATAACAAAAAACAAAATAATACAATAACAAAAAACAAAACGATACAGTAAATCAATAAATAAAATCATAGATACCGGTCGAGACCGGTTTCTTTTAAAAAACGAAACAGCAGATCGACATTGTCAGGATCATTTCCTAAAATAACCGACAGATCACCTGACAATCCGATCCGCTGTCGTGTGTCCCTGAACTGGACACACTCGATTAAAATGTGTGAGACGGTGACACGAGTGTCACACGTCTCACAGATGGCCGGTTCCTCACGAGCCATTAGAAAACCGTGCGTCAGCCTACAGTGACCGATGCGAAGTCGTGTGAGTAATACTTCCTCCCACCTGGAGGAACAACAAGATGTGATCCAAGGTCCCTTTTTCGAAAAAAACTCACAAATACTCCACATAAATTTTAAATCATTTTATAGATAATTACTTGCTCTATGTGCATCAACAATTTATTATTGCTTTTGTTTGTTTATAACGAAGTTTTGTAATAAAAAATAAATAATATGAATAATTTTTGTAATTTTTGCAAAGTGATAATTATAATACTTATTTAGTGAGAATTATTCGCACGGGTACCGCTAGTTTAAATATAATATACTAAAGAGAAAAATGGAAATCTTCAACCGGATTTTTTTACTATTTGTAAATAAAAAACTTCATTAAAAAAAACGTAAATCGTTTGAATAGAGTCCGCTGGCTGATTCTCGAAAATATGGGTCTATGTTTTGAACATACAGATAGTTACATCTGTGTGACGTCACTGTGCAAATAGAAGTTATAGTTACTGTTAAAACAATTAACAAAAAATGTGATTTTTTTTATAGGGAAAGACGTAAGACTTACAGGCGTTCGTTGGTTCGCTAGAATAACCCAAGTTTTAAATCCGTTGTTAATATTGATGACTTTAAATTACATTTTCTCACAAAATATTTCGGTAACTATACAATTTTTACAAGATTCCTAGTTGTCTTGATTTGCTATAAAAAAATTCAGGACTGCTCTATTGTTATAGTGTCGGTTTTAAGATAATAAATCTTGATATGAAATATAAATTTTGACAAGTAGAGAACTTACCAGATAAATATTGTAAATAATATAGACGCTCAACAACACAAACTTCAGTCTTCGATACTACATCACACACGTGTTTACTGTTTAGGTAGGCATATGAAAATGAATTTACCCTGTGCTTAGACCTTCTTAACTATGCAGTACCAACTTTTGCCAACTTAAATTTTTTTCAAACAGCAGTGACATAGACTTGTAAAACTACCTGAAACTACGTTAACTGCCGTGTTAAGCCCAAAGGTCGTATGTGATAAAAATGTAGTTTTGAGTTATTTAATATTTTCGACTTCACTATCTGTCATCGTTAATTTAAATTCCGCGAAATTTGCAAAAACGTCATTTGATGTAAAAAAAATGGGAAAATTTATCAATCGCAATAAAAATACTCTAGTTTAGTCTGAAAACTGTCTTTTGATAGATACGACAATTTCGTCTAATAATTTTTGCATATACAATGCATTTTAAAACTTTTATTAATTTATCGGATATCCAGAACTATTATAATGTTTACATGTGCAAATTAAGTATTACATATATTCAAAGTTAAATAAACCTAATGTAAATTAAATAATAAACATAAAATACATCAATTCCTTAATTTACTGGATACAAACTATAATTACAGTTAAGGTATATGATTTTAATGTCTAAGACTTCCGAAGCACAAATTTAATTCAAAGTAAAATTGCTTAGCATCATGCCTAAAAAAAGGAAGTCAAAATAATAATCGGACGCGATAACTTTGTTACTCGCTGTCACTAAGACTGCTTTCTTCATTTACGACAGGTAAATTTTTCCAAAATGTCTTCCTGTTTTCAGGCATGATGCTAAAGTAATTTAGGCAAAATTGTAGCTTTTCTGGTTGCAGCGATTCCACGGGGAGTTGTTCGTGGATTTGGTCTGGAAATACCTTGTTTCAGAAATTTTGTGTTCAGGAAATTAAGTACTGTCTCTGGTCCATCAAAAGTTTTTTTATAAGTCATTGTTCTACTCCCTCTTTCAAAAATAACGTGAATCATGTCGCTCATGTAGGGCCTTGGTTTGATTTGACGTAGTTTGTATTGGGAAGTATGATCCTGCCACTGGAAGAAATTGTCCACCTGCATCTCGGTAACCTTTGTTTTGCGAGAAGTATTTTTAACGGCTTCAATAAAATCATTGAAATCATATGCTTTATTCATTTTCTTTAGAGAATTTTCAACCATATGATGAAAGGAGTCGGCGGCCATAATTGTATGTCCTGGCTCAAAATATTTGACCTCCAAATGTGTTAACGCAGCTTCGTCAGAATTCACGAGATATATAAAGAACGTGTAGAGGCACCAATTTTTATTTTGTGACGAGCAATTATCTAGCCACAGTATCACATGTTTTTCGTCTCGTATTGAGCAAAAAAAGGCGTAAAATGAACTTATTATATCACGTTTTGAACGTCCTGCTATGGCTTCGTGCCACAAAACTGCCGTTGGTCCAATGTTTCTGTTACTATGTACAAAGCTACAGGTACAAAGCTTTCGTTGAAAGCGATTATTCTTGGAACGAAAATTATTTCTTTGTACATTTCACGTGGCAACATAATCACCTAGAATAATATTTAAATTTAAATGTTCAATTCTTTGATCAAGATATATTATATGAGTGCCCTAGATGCAAAACTCGCTTATCGACAAAAGTGAAATAATTGAGATAGGTTTACCATCGTGTTTGTTATCATAATATTAATAATATAGTTAGATATTTCGGTGCAAAAGTAGCTTTCCAGCATAGAAATTTACCTCTGAATTTCACAATTCGATGCAAAACTTGCTTAATATCAAGCTATGTGAGATTCAAAACTCGCTTTTTACAATGCGTCCAATGAGCATCGTGATCATAGTCATGTGATATTTGACGACGAATCCCAATCGTAATAATTCAGCTGTTTATAATATTTTTATTTTACATGATTATGTGGGATGCGAATAGTTCAACAACTAATTTAGTTGTGTATTGTTAAAGAAAGTTGTGTTATTGTTGTTACTCATTAACATGGATACAGACAATGATTTAAGTGTTACCTTACCAATAAAACCTTGTCCTAGTAACAAGTGCCGGAAAAGGATTCGAAGAGAAAGTAAAAGACAGAAATTAAAGAAAATGAGGTAATAACATATTTTAATTATTTTTTTAAAATTATTGTACAATAATTAATTATATTGTAATATTTTAGACATACCCCAAAAGGACTGCCAGAATTCCCCACTTGCGGGCATAAAGGCCAGCCAGGAAGACCATATTACTGTTCTTCCTTAACCATGCGTCAAATTAAATTATTTCATCAACAACTTTTTGCCAGCAATGAAAAAATCAAACAAGACTCGTTTCTAATTGCATGTTGTGAGGGTAAAAAATGCAAAAGATCAAAAGCTGTTAAGGATAAGATATCCATCAAATATTTTATCACTACAAGTCACGGACACAAAATTCGAGTTTGCAAGACCGCGTTTTTAAAAATAACCGGACTTAGTAGAGACAGAATTGAGCGTGTTATGAAGAACTATGTTTTATATGGTAACATGCCGCAAGAAAAAAGGGGAGGCAATCGCATTGGTGATAAAAACGACGGGAAAAAAACATCTATCAAAAATTTTATTGAATCTCTTAAGTGTGTGGAGAGCCACTATTGTCGTAGTCAAACAAGCAGTCGTGTTTATCTCCCATGTCAGTTGAATTTTACTAAATTATGGCAAATTTATAATTCGAGCGTTGGAGATGAGTTGCGCGTAAAACTGGGGTATTTTAGGACTTACGTAAACACTCACTACAATATTGGATTTGGTACTCCAAAGTCGGATGTATGCTCAACATGTATAAGAAGCAACGAACAATTAATAAAAAATAAAAATTTGTCTAGCGTGGAAAAACAGAACCTTATAACTGAGCAACGTATTCACAAATTAAAAGCAAAAGCATTTTTTGCTTTGTTAAAGAGATCATCGGAAAATATAGCTATTTTTTCTTTCGACTGCGAAAAAAACTTACCGTTGCCAAAATTGCCCGACCAAGCTTGTTATTTTAGTCAACAGATAAATTATTATAACTTTACTGTTGTTCATGGTCCATCCACGGCAAAGTTAAGTCCAGATAATGTTTTCTCATATGTGTGGCCTGAATCTGAATTTCCCAAAAATTCTAATTCTATTGCATCAGCTGTCTGGGATGTACTGTGTAAGTTTCATTTTTTTGAAACAACAGATGTCGTTTATCTATTTGCCGATGGTTGTGGTGGGCAAAATAAAAATAGTATCATGATGACTATGATTTCTTTTTGGCTTCAGACAAAAGCCCCCCAACATATTAAATCTGTAAGTCTAATATTTCCTATGGTAGGACATTCTTTTATACCACTCGATCGGGTATTTGGAATGGTAGAAAGGAAAGTAAAAAAAAAATCAGTTATAATAAAACCCGCTGACTATGACGAGATCATTGCTTGTAATTCAACACTTCGTAAATTGGGTGTGGATTGGAATATACAAGATTGGAAAAGTGCGGCCCAGATAAATACAAAAGCTCCAGGATCCTGGCATTTCCAATTCAACAAAGCCAAAAGATTCGTTTTTACCAAGGGCAAAACAAATTGTCTCATTAGAGGTGAATCAAACTACAACGTTGATGTGGGCAAGCCAAAATCGGTTTCCAAAAGAGGGAAAAAAACGACATGCATTAATCCCATGATACTTTCTACTGGTTCTTATCTAAAAGGCGACAAATCTACAATAATCTCCCTTCTAAAAAAACATTACGGCGACGCATGGGAGGAAAATCCCGACTTACAATTTTTTGTTACAAATCTTATTCACGTTAATAATGCAGAAAGAAACACTGATAACGATCAAGATGCTGACGTCGAAGCTGGATGCAGCAATTTAAGATCCTGCGAAATAGATTTACCTGTGTAAATTTAAAAAACTGTATCTGTCTATAATTTGGTTCCAATAAATGGCATTTGAATTCGTATAATTTTGTATTTTTTTGCTACAGTTATATCTACTATAAATTTTGCAAAACTCTCTTTATGAAAATATTTGGTGCAAAACTCGCCAAAGACATTTCTTTTGCTCAAATATCTCCAATTTCCTCAGTGATATTTTAAAATCACTTGGGTTTCTAAAAATTTATATTTTAAAGAATAAAACATAAAAATATTAATGCGACTGTTGGCAAATATTATCTAAAAAATGTTTTTCGTAGTTTTCTCAAATTGACATTTTATGCATTAAGCAAGTTTTGCATCTAGGGCCCTCATATAATGAAAACCATTTTACTTTTTCCAAATCGGCTGTAGCCACCAGCTTGTTTTCATTTGCAGACTTGGAATCTTTCTGATATTCTATACGTGCATTGTCGTACTTTTCATCGTGCTTCTTCCATATTTGACACTTCTGGCAATCAGTAAGTAAATTATCTTTTTTGTAACCTTCTTGTGACTCATGCATGATGAATTCCTCACAGCTAAAGCATTCTTCATGCCCAAGTTTTGCAAAAGAGATGTTTTCTTTCGCTACAACATCTCTATACAAATAATACGAAAAACTCATTTGTGGATTTTTCTCTTTAAAATTCTCATACATCTTATTGTGATGTCACTTGGTAAGTAAAGTTTTCTAGGTGCATGTTCACGTCTATAGTGTGACACAGTTGGATTAAATGATTTAATATGTTTTATGATAACTTCTCTATCTATTTTTTTTGAAGGGCGCGTATTTTTCTTGCTAGGCAGCGCACAGTGCGGCCGATTGCCAAAAGTGCGGCCAAAACTCGAAAACTTTAACGATCGACCTGAAATCTTGTACTCGGGGGTTTTTGGGGTCGCTGATTACGAATCCATTGTCAGAATTACGAAATTCAAGATGGCTGGTCCAATATAGCATCATATCGCCACACCTAATACAGCCAAAAATGGAGAAATTAAAAAAACGATCTGTATGTATACATTGTAGAATGTAAAATATGTATTTTTGTTTATTGTAAATAAAAGTTGATTATAAAATTAGGATTTTGTAAATTCACAACATTTACAGTTACAAGAATAAATATTTTAAAAATTATATTCCAAAATATTTTGTGCTAATGCTTTGAAGAAAAAATTGTAATCGAAGAAAATTCGTGGTTTGAGTTTTTATGTTATAAGGAAAGAAATATTTTTGAATATTGTTAGAACAATCTTTATTTCTATTGAGCATAAAAATATACAAAAAAATTTTAATTACAAATAATTGGTAGGTCAATTATGTTATAATAAAAAATTGGTTTCGTAGGAATCCACATCTACGTCTGCTTCTGACTCTGAGGCAGAGGAACTGTTCAAACTTTCCGGCTCTTTTTCTTCGTCATGTACAGATGGAGCTGATATTAAATCGATTGTATCAGGTGATAAAGACTTAAGTGGTTTTACTGGTAATTTTCGGCAAGTAGAAATGTAAGGATCGGATGAAATCAGAAATCTTTTGAAAACGTCCTCCATCGTGTTTTGCCTATAGTTTTTTCTTGCATAAGCAACGCGGTAAATGTTAAAAAATTTATGACATGCCTCTTGGGCATCCTCGGACATTTGGCCTATAGGTAGTATTGATTGTTTAACGATGTCTGGGCCGTGAATTAGAAGTTTATGCACTAATACCAATCATATGCATGTACGATCCTTTCAGCTAATTCTTTACAATACTGCCTAAATTTGTTCACATCGATTTCATATCCACATGAAATTGCTTGTAATATGACGTAAAACCGATAAATAATATCTTAATCAATTCCAATAATTTGAGCAGATTTCCCATGATGTTCAAAAATAATCGTGCTGTGATTTCGAAAAAAGGGCATAAAAGATGAATAGGCAGCTCTTGGCAGCTGAATCTTGTTTTATTTGGTAGATAATATATTTAAATATCATGTCAATAAGGTTTCAAAGCAGCGTTTTGCAGCGTTTTAATGCAGTATCATTTGAAAAGTCTAATTTTCGGAAAAATTAATGTGAAAAAATGACACTATTGTTTATGTTTTCCCTAATTCACTACTTACCAATTGATAATTAGTACTTTTTTTACATGTTCTACTCACCTTCAGAAGTGGATTCCATTTGGTCTTATTTGATTTTCTTTATTACATAAAATTTTTCACCTGTATAACCGTTCTCAGTGTATTAACTGTAGAGTGACGCTCGAGCGAAGGCCACATTCCAACTGAGCCTAAGGAAGGGGCATGACGAATTAGTCATCACTATGAACGATTTTAGTTTCTTGAAGGATCATGGCAGCCAACTCAAGGGTGAAAAAACCCTAAATAGAAACTTGTTTTTTTGGACTTTTGGCCGCACTTTTGGCAATCGGCCGCACTGTGCAGCGGTGCAACTAATCCTGATTCAATAGCAGGTACCACGTCTCGTATAATTCTATCATTTTTAGTTTCATAACCCAACGTTCCCAGAAAAAAACGTTTACACGCCTGTTGTGAAATTCCGTGTTTGTCTAGGAGAAAATATTTGAAAGTTTTCAATCTACGGGAGCACTGACCATCGCCAGTGGTTTTTCGTTTTGTGCCTTGCTGAGAGACTCTGTGGAAAACAAAAGTCTTCCTCTCCTGTGTGTTCAAACTCCAAAATTCTACATTGATGGTTCGTCGCTTTTCATTATCAATTTTCTGTGCACACTTTCTTGTACATTTGTTGCTGCATAATTGCTTTAACCCATGACAACTTACTACGCCCTGATTGGTCGAGCTCCCAACCGGACCGGTGAATCGTAACCGAGAACGGCTAGTCTGAATTGGCTTTAATGCTGGTATCAGTTCTCAAATATACGAAAGATATCACAACGCACGGCCAATAGACTGCTATGAATTATTTGTCACTGAAGAGATCCTCAATATGATGGTTCAGGAAACTAACCGATATGCAAGCCAGTGTAAAGCAAAAGAATTAGCACCCAGGGCTAGAATACAACAGTGGCATGATACAAATATTGCTAACCTAAAAGTTACAAACCCCTAAAATCTACGGAGGTTGGTTAATTCTACTATTAAATATTGTATGTTGCATTAATAATATAAGTTCAATTAAAACATAACTCGAAAAATTTTTTTTTACTTGTGTTTTAAATCTGGCTGTAGAGGGTTAACAATTGAAACAAACTACAGACATTCCACCATTCAACCATCCTACCGCTATTAACCAAGTCTCAGTAACCATACCGCAAACAACCAATTCAGTAACATTATAATTAACAAACAAACATCACCATTGCA
This sequence comes from Venustoraphidia nigricollis, assembly GCA_034508555.1. Lineage (NCBI taxonomy): Eukaryota > Metazoa > Arthropoda > Insecta > Raphidioptera > Raphidiidae > Venustoraphidia > Venustoraphidia nigricollis. Next base: position 710,056 of record JAVRKA010000093.1, on the reverse strand, counting down.
AAAGAATCAACAATTATTATTGAAGCAGCAACAAATTCTGTCAAGGTTCGAAAATATTTGATTAAACCGTTGAGTCAGAATCGTAATTTCAGTACTGAAATTTATGCTCCTCCCCTCATTACGCGATTATGAATTTTCAAGAGTATGCTTTAAGAAAACTGTTAGTTGGTCTTGAAAACTGTTGCTATTGATGAACTGATGAACCGATTTGGCATACAAATTTCGACAGAAATAGGACGTTGTAAAGTGGTTAAATGATTTTATAGTTAAATGGTTTTATATTTTTATATATATAATTTTTTAGTGGTTATAGATTTTATAGTTTATCAAATTTGAAACGCAAAGTCGAACTGGCTTTATGTGCGGTAAACGTTGATTTTTCGAAATCTGTAACAACGTTAGAAAATAAGGCACGGGTCAGTTTTTTGTTTTGCCTCAGAAATCAGAAACCAGATACTTACCTACAAAAATATTTTACCATGGCACCTTCAAGTTAAAGTGAAAAAATTATAAGAATGGCATGAATATATGTTTTTTTGCGTGAAAAAGTCAAGCCACATAAACGCTATAGCGGAGAAAAACATTTTTTTATCGACTTTTCTTCACTCGACGGTCTGCAAAAAAATTTTAATGAAACTCAATCTATTCCTCATGGATCCAGATAATGAAGCATCATTTTATATTAGGTACTTTATAATTTCAATATAACATTAGCTAAATGTTGATGCAAAATAAATAACAGAAATTTCTTATAACCAACAATAAAGAGAAGCCTAAAAACACCAAGTTTAAAATAGAAAAAAGTATCCAAATTTATTTTCGGGAAAAATAGCGAATCATGTCCATTTGGTAAGGCCAACACACTTCATTTAACACTTTTTTTTAATAATCAGATATAATTATTAGATATTCACCGTTTAATTCAATTTTATTTAGTACGATATTAATGTATATTATGCTTGGCTCTTTAATATTACATTCAAGTACCAATTTATAAGCTTTTTTATCTCACATTACGATACATTTTATTTATTTCTTTACTTTTTTAGGCGCAGATAGCGTAAGCTGAAGCGCTTGTATATACCTACACCTTTTTTATTTATTTTCAAATTTATTTACAAATGTGATTTAGCTGTTGTTTAATGCAGATATTCAATCGTCGTCGTGTTGGAGAAACCGAAGATTCACATTGAAGATTTCAGTGCATTCCATTCCATTGATGAACAAACGAATACTGACGTTTATAACTTATCACAGAATGAACGTGTTTTTGCAAAAGAATACGTACGTTTTGTCAGCAGGGGGAAATTAGGACGTCGTCCTATCGCATTTCTTTTGAATAAAAAAATGCTGCAATATGTGCAACAAATTTTAGAACACAGGAAAGATTCTGGAGTTCCAGAATACAATCCATTATTTATTTGGTGTGCCTGACGACGGAAATACAACACATCGATATCTTCGGGCCTGTACGCTTCTCAGTTGAAAACACTTTGCAACAGTAATGCAAGCCTTTAGCTTAAATGACGCTGAAATAGGTCAACTTCCCAATTTTATGGGACACAGTGAGAATATACACAAGACTCATTATTGTTTACCAATTGTAGTAGTAGATTTTGGTAGAATTTCAACACTAAAGCAGTGAAATTGATAAATTTAGAGGTGAAAAACTTCAGAATTTACATCCTAAAGATAATTATATCGAACACCATGAAGAAGGTACTATAAAAAAGGGCATATACTACTTAATATACAAAGAATTTTTAATATTGTTTTATGTGATTTTTGTGACAGATAAATGTTGTACATTTAATTTCACAATCTAAGAGAAATTTTATTTTTATAGGGCTGTGAGTAATTACCGGAAAAACGAGCAATACAGCAAATGACAAATTATTTCTGCGTTATGGGACACCTTAGTTAGCTTTTGCATCAAGCAAACTATATATTTATACAGTTGATTAAGCAATTATTTTTTGTGTTTTAGAAGGGGGTGTAAGGAGAGGATTAGTATATGGAACCCTCGCCCATGGGCGGTCGCATCCTTGGATGGCTCATGGGGGAAATCCATAGACTGCCTCTCACTCTCACTAGCCGTGCTTTGCACGGTACATGAGCGGCACTGGGCTCTGTACCAGGACACTCATGTATGGCTCCTAGCACCACACCCCGGTAACTGTGTCGACCCACAGTCTAAACCTAGTGAGGGGAAAGATCCTACCTAAATTAAGGTGTTTATGCAACGTGCCGACAATTGAATGGCATCAAGGTAGTAAAACATGTGATGTCTCTAACGGGCTCTTTGGGGAACCAGGCGAAACCCCATCTGGGTGTACGGCGGCTCTGCACTCGGTGGCCTTTATTTCCGACCATAAGCGTGGGACCCAATATGGAACCAAATGATAAAAAAACAAAAGAAAACAGAGACTCTCCAGTTGAAAGAAATCTGGAAGAAGCAACAATGGAGATTGACAGCCAGGGAGGTCCAGAACCAAACCTAGCTGAAAAGCCTCAAGAAAAAATAATGACACAGGGAGCTGGCAGTACCAGCATACCTAAAGTGTCTGCAAAAGACATGCCTGCCAGAGGTTCTCCCGTTGAGAAGAATCTGGAGAAAGGCAAAACAAAAATTGATCAGGGGGCAGGCTGTTCCAGCGAACCTGACAAAACAATTCAACATACTGCGTCTGGGGTTAATCGTCTTCACATAAACAAACCCAAACCCTCGGGTGCAGAAAGAAGGAGGCGTAAGAATGCCTCAAACACTGCGAAGCATCCTCCTGATTATGAGTTCCTTCTGGATATTTTATTTAAAACCATCCATAAATACAGTAAATCACAAATTTTTAGCAAGGGGACACCCATCTTGAAGCCGATTCTGTCCATTCACTTACAGAAAGGGAACGCAAAAAAATTCCGCAATTTAAAGTTATGTCACCTTGGGACTGGCAGCAAATGATTCGATTATGTGGCTTGAAGAAATAGTTAAAAGTAATTAATATGGATACACAAGATTTCAAAAACTTTAAGCAGCTTTACGAGGGCCAGTCAGCACCGTATACAAATCGGAAGAAAAATAATAATGGCCAAGATTTCTTGATATCACATGCCCTTCGGACTTAAAAACGCCCCTTCCACGTTCCAACGTGTAATGAACGATAAACAGCATATGGACGACATAGTAATTTTTTCAAATGCACTAGACGAATACATTCAAAATTTAAATAAAATATTTAAGAAATTACGTGAAGCAAATTTTAAAATACAATTGAATAAAAGCGAATTCCTGAAGACATGAAGACACATTTTATGCCTAAAATAACTCCATACGATGTTGCAGGTTTTTTCAATAAAGCGTACGTACAAGTTGCGAAAATAAGTAAAGCACAATCTGGATTTCAAGCCACGGGAATTTACCCATTGAACCCAGATGTTTTCACTGATCAAGATTTTCTGGCAGCATCGCTGATGGCACAAGAGTCGAAACAAATCGCTGAAAACCAAGACTCAAATGTTCAGAATTTTGAAAGTGCGCAGTCTGATGGTATGGCCATAGTTTCAGGACATACATCTCCTTTGGCAGGTCCATCAAATAAGGATCAATGCTCTGAATCTGTTTTGGCAATTGCTTGTAACCAAGAACTTGTTGATGAGCAAAGAACTCCGGTATCCTTTACTGCTATAGCAACACCTTTGCGACAGTGATGACGAAATGAATGTGGATGATGAAAATTATAACAAATTTTAAAGTTTAATGGGAATTATGGACAAATTCGTAAAATGATTTTGACTTATGTGTAAAGCGCAAAAATTTGAGCCCTGAAGAAGACAGCAAAGACTGTTGAAACATTGGCAATAAATTAAAAAGTTTAACACATCAAATTTTTCCATAATTCCCATTAAACTTTAAAATTATTAAATAATGGACTTAAACTTCGATTATTATAACAAATGTATTGTTTAGGAAGAATTTGGAAAAAATAACGAATTGTGGTATCGCTGCACCATCTGCGGACTGTGGGCTCATACTATATGTTCAGAGTGAGATTCGCCAGATGGATACATCTGTGATTTATGTGTCCAAAAATAAGTCGCATTGCTCAAAATGTGATATTGCAATTTGTGATGAATATAAGGTTGAAAGTACAAGTTTTATTTTCTTACGTAAAGATAACCCTGTAGCTGTCGTTTGCCAAAGAAGAAAGGCTTTGCTAATGGCCATTTGCACCGCTAGAACTTAAAAGTAGGTCTTACGTAAGTAGAACTTAACATTAAGAACAAGATTCTGTTGCACCGTTCATTTTTAAGTTCAACTTACGTAGGATATGGATACACAGAGTTTTCTAGTTGAATCGTAATATTTTTATTGTTGTTGTGTTGTACTAGACGTGTGTCGATCGCGATTGATCGAATCGTTTTGATTCGATCACCACCCGTGACCGAGTGATTGAATCACTGAATCTCAAAAGATCCAATCATTCGATCGCGAATCGATCATCAGCTCAAGCTGAAACCTGGTTGCTACACACGCACACATAGACAGACTTGAGTGAGTTATTACACGTGACCGAGTGATTGAATGATGAATCACTGAATCTCACAAGCAGAGTACCGTAAACTGGGGATACTTTAAATCTTGGGTATACTTTGATCGAAACTTCCGTTTTAATTTAATCGACATGGTTTTCCATTATTAGGCAACCAACATACCGCTCAGCTGACGTTCGCGGCAAAAGGTAGCACAGTGAGCATTAATATGCAGTGAGAAGGGTATGAATCACACGAATGTCGATACAGTGAGTGAATATTTATCAGCAAATATTTGTATATGTTATTCGCAATAGCCGAAATCGGCCACTGCCCGAATTTTTTGTCCACAACGCGTTATGGGTGTGGCAATATACCCATGATACGTGTAGAAACTCTTTTGTCGAGCAGCGAGTAATGCTAATTAACCAGAACGCGTTGTGGGTACATTGTAACACCCAAAAAGCGAAATAAATGTCGGCCAGCCTTTGTTTTGCTTTGTGGAGCATTTGTTTTGCACACGTCGCGTTTTGGCTACTGAGTTTGAGTCACATTGCATTGTGGTTCCCGCGCTTTAAACGTTCGGCATCGTAGTACACGTGCTAACCAAGCTAGTGAATTAAGATGAAGGCTCAATTTGAACAAAGATTACGGGAATTGATGTTAGAGAAGAAAGAAAGGTCGTGTTTATTTTCAGATGAACGGTATATAGAAATTGTAAACGAAACCAAGGAAGCACTACAAAGAAAACGGGACGGACTTGAACTATCATCAAAGCAATATCGTAGATTAACACTTAATAGTCTCATGTGACAATCCTGTAACAAACCTCAAAAGTCTCGTCAAAACAATTACTGAATATATTTCGTTCATTCGAATCGCTGTGACATTACTGTTACACACTATAAAAGCACTTAGTATCCAGGGAAAATCATAGATGGCGCTACCTATTATTTTTTTATCAAGTTTTATCTCTCGCTAACTATAAGTGACGATTGTGGGTTCTTCCAAATTTCAAATTTTATAAAAAAATACATAAATCGTGCAATATTGTGTTATTTTCTTGGAAACGAGCAGGTAAGTGACTGAATTTATCCATTGTTTGTTAGCTTTCAATAATTTTATCTTTTTCTAAGACAACAATGAGTTTTTATGTTTGAAACATTCCTGTTACATTGAGTAACGGTCGGAATATTAGTTGGAATTATATTGTAACTAAAGTATGTGGATATCAGAGATGGGTAAACTGCGTTTTTTCATGTTTACTACATTTACTACGTACTAAATGGCATGATGTAGTAAATTATACGTAGTAAAATAAATTTCCTAAATATTATGTTAGATTATTTTTCGTTTGCAGTTTTGCTTTGCATTTTTCTACATTATAAACAAATAAAAGTTGGAAACGGAGAATATAATCTACAATAAATAAAACAATAATTATTTGCTATAATTAATAAAACTAGCAAATTTCCCATTTAAAATTCAAATAATGTTAGATTTTGAGTGCATTCGGAAATGCTCTAGCTATAGCTAAAAATTGGCGGCAACGAGATTTATCTATCACCATGTAACAAAGTGGCTCACCCTATATCTGTGGTGAGGTATGGAGCAAAACACAACGCGCGGTGTCGCGCGCTGGGCAGTCGGGATCGGGTATTAAGTGGTGATCGTTTTGGATGCGTGTGTGTGTACGGTTCCCTGTTCGCTATGATGTGTAAGTAGATTTTATTTTTAACTCATGTAAATATAGTTTATTGCTAAGGACATGAGTATTTGCTTTGGTGGAAACATCTTCTCTAGCCCCCCCATCCTAAAAATCCGAACCCATTAGAGCCAAGGCTTCTTGCCGCTCGGAAGCCCGCTACCGCGTTAAAATGGTGCCAGCTGGGTGCGATGATGTTAGAAGACGGTGAACCACTAAGGGGTACTCGTGTCCTCACAATATTTCGTTTTGGTGTCTCTTATTTTCAGCAATTGATTGGTTATTTATGTTATTTATGGTTATTTATGGTGTACAAATTATTGGAAGTTGTTGAGCGCGAAGTGCATATAGCCGCTTGTAACAGGATACGCGTCAGCATTTTTAATCCCTTATCATCGGTCGGACGAAACACGGTTACAATGTATGGGAGCGAACTATGCGTTACTCAAGTAAATCAAATTACAACTCCGCTAAATTTTTACAATTAATGAGCTACGGACTTGAGAAGGGGTACGTCACCGAACTATGTTATGAGTAAACTATAGAAAAATTCCTTTTAAAAATTTGTTACTGTTTTGTTTTCTACCCGATTTGATATTCAGATATTACAATGCCGAACCCTACTGAGAACGCGCCCACCCCCCAGGGTATTAGTGTAACCACACGGACTTCGTTAGGTACAATAGCCAACGGTATTGAATTGCTCAGTGGGAAAGAAAATGTAGAAGCTTATTTCGAAAGAGTAGAACAACGCGCCGAGCTTGATAATTTAACCAGGGACGAACTATTACGAATTTTAAAAACCAGATTAACAGGGGAGGCATATGACTACTATAGAAGCGACCCGAGTTTAAAGGATGTAGCATACGCGATATTTAAAAGTAAATTGATACAGAAGTTTAGAAAATCTATTCTCCCAGGGGTAGCACAAGCACAACTATTGCAGACTGTTCAGAATAGGGGTGAATCTGTGAGTCAATTCATTACGCGCCTTAAGTTAGTGGGACAGCGGGTATTAACAGAAAACATGCGAGGTGCGAGCGAAGCACAACAAGCGGGAATACAAAAATTCAGTGAGGACCTAATACTAAATCAATTTAAGATGGGGTTAAATCGAGATATATTGCGGGGTATCGGAACAATGCTTACGTTGGAAGCGAATTTAACAATCGATAGGGCGGTGGAGTTAGCGCAAATGGAGGAAGGCACCCAAGCCTTACTGCAACGGGGCCAGGGAATTCTAGCATGGGTTCAGGATCCCCCTAATCCAGCAAACCAAACCGCGACAAACGGGGGTTCTAACCCTATTAGAGAAAATTTTAGTAGATCGCGGATAGAGTGTTATAACTGCCGGGGAAAGGGCCACCGGGCAATCGAGTGTAAACAGCCCATCCGATGTCACTTTTGCGGAAAAAACGGCCATATTAAGCGGGATTGCTGGGGAAGGAGTGAAAAGAGACAGCACCGTCCGGAGGCGCGACCATCCGCGAACGCTAGGTACGGGGAGTCGAGGAATACTGGGAGTACGTCCGACACTGGTGCACCTAGGGGTCGTACAGCTCCTGGGGCAGGTACCGGCTCAACGGAGGGGAATAGGGTTCTACCTCGAGTTCCAAAAAACTAAGTAACCCCGTCAACCAGCAAGCACAAAAATCAACCTTTTCGGTATGGGGGCACACTGACGTGCCGACGACAATTACATTAAATTGTCGAGATCAAAAAATTCGTATGTTAGTCGACACGGGGGCCGCAATGTCACTGCTTAAAATGTCCGTTGTAGAGGGGTCAAAAATTCGAGATGCATCTGTCGATTTGCAGGGTGTCTCCGGGGTAGCGTTAAATCTAATTGGGGAAACAGATGTGTATTTCAAAATTGGGAATAAGTGTTTTTATCAGACGGTAGCTGTCAGCGATAATGTTGTCATACCGGCGGACGGAATACTAGGTCGCGACTTTCTTGGAAAGTACGGGGTCTGTCTAAACTATAATACGGGGGTCTTTTATATTGAAGACGTTGCGGTACCGATGGAAAACCCACCGGAATCTCGCGATCTGAGACTCGTTAGTTTTTCAAAATTTACAAACAATACGACCTACCGGGATCAGGCGACCCAAACGCACACATTTAGGGAAATAGGGATACAATGCGAGCTAAGTACGAGCGAGCTGGTTGAAAAATGGGGAAATTCAAAACAAACTACTTATCCGAGACAAAAAAGGGTACAATGGGGTCCAGTAAGGGAAATCACGGAAACGATGATTCCTAATGCCAACATTGATCACGAAGTAAAGAATATGCAGGGTGAGCGAAATGGTATGGACGACCGCCTTACGGTTCGTCTCACGGGACATGCGGAAATTCCGGGTAGATGTGAATTCGTATGTAGTGCTACACTAGGGGTGTGCAACTCAAATCGGGATGTTATAGTTGAACCAACTGTAGTTAGTAAAACGGGGGTTATGGCAGCGAGGGTACTGTCCAGACCAAATAGCCAGGGGCACATACAAATGTGTATAATTAATCTGAACGATGAAACAATTAAGTTACCGAAAAACACTATCGTGGGGTACGCGGAGGAATATAATGAAAACCATATCAACCACGGCGGGGAAATGAGTGAAACGCGTGATATGTATTACTGTCAGAATCGGCGTCAAGGGGTTGCTACTTTAGATAATGAATTCGATTTAGCGCATTTAGATGCAAGTGGGGAGGTCAAACTAAAACGGTTGTTGCGGGAATATAGTGACATTTTTCTCTCAGAAGGGTCCCGACTAGGAAAAGCCAGGGGTGTCAAACATCGAATAATAACAGAGGACGTACCACCCGTCGCGAAGGCGCCTTACAGAGTGCCGTTTGCTCAACGGTCCGTGTTAAGAGAAAATTTAAACCAAATGCTGAACGACGGGGTAATTGCCCCTTCGTCCTCACCCTGGAGTGCGCCCGTAGTTTTAGTTCCAAAGCGAAGTGAAGATGGGGTTGCAAAAATCCGCGTATGTATTGACTACCGGGGTTTAAATGAAGTAACTAAGCGTGACTATTACCCCTTACCCAATATGCAGGAGACAATAGATCAACTAGGAGCTGCAACCTTATTCAGTACTCTCGACCTAGCTTCCGGGTACTGGCAGATAGAGGTTGACGAATCTGATAGGGAGAAAACCGCTTTCACCACGCTAGGGGAGCATTACGAATGTTTACGTATGCCATTCGGGTTAGTAAACGCCCCAAGTACATTTCAGAGGTTTATGAACACTGCTTTAATGGGGATTGTTGGTACAAAATGCTTAGTGTATCTAGATGATGTGATCGTGTTCAGTTCGGGGGGAATCGACGAACATTTGGAGAGGCTGAAAGAAGTTTTCCAAAGGGTGCGGACCGCGAATTTGAAATTAAAACCCAGTAAGTGCACATTTCTTAAAACTGAAACGAAGTATCTTGGTCATATTATACAGGAGGGGGGAGTACGACCAGACCCATCAAAAATTCAGACCATCTTAGATTATCCGGTACCGAAAACTGTCAAAGACATAAGGGCGTTCCTGGGCTTAGTTGGGTTCTATCGTAGATTCATCCCGAAATTTGCACAGTCAGCGCAGGCTTTAACGACGTTAACAAAGAAAAACGCTGAATTTCAGTGGACAAAGGAAGCACAAACCGCATTCGACACATTGCGATCGGCTCTATGCGACCAGCCGGTGTTGGCCTATCCGGACTTCACCAAACCCTTTATCTTAGCGACCGACGCGTCCGGAACCGCTATCGGCGCTATTCTTAGCCAGGAGTACGCCAGTAGGCAACTAAACCGGGCGGAAAAGAATTATTCGGTCACCGACCGGGAATGTTTAGGGGTAATCTGGGGTATTAAACAATTCCGGTGCTATCTATATGGGAGGCGGTTTAAGCTCATTACTGACCATCGATCATTACGTTGGTTACTGAATATTAAAGACCCGAACTCGCGGTTGGCCAGGTGGTCACTGACACTGGCGGATTACGACATGGAAATCCAACATAGACCCGGGCGTAAACACGGGAATGCGGACGCGTTGTCGCGATTACCGATTAGCGCGGTTACACCTGCTACCGTACCATATGAACCGGTTTTTGATAGGGAACTCATTAAACAAGAACAAATACGGGACGAAAATTTATTACCTATCTTTGAAGCGGTTAAGAACGATCCGAGCTACTCGAATTACTATATAGATGAGGAGGGAATTTTATACAAACCCGCCCTAAATGACGAACGACATGACAAGTTAGTTATACCGGGGGGCTTGACTAAAAAAATTATTTACCATTATCATGACCTACCCTACATAGGTCACCAGGGTTATGAAAAAACTGCAAAGTTAATCCGAAGAAAATATTTTTGGCCAACCCTCAACCAAGATGTGAAAAATTACTGTCTGAAATGCACCTCTTGTCAAGAGCGCAAAACCTCCCCACACAAAAAAGCCGCGCCCCTGCAGACATTCCCTGCTCTACACGGGCCATTCGAGCGTGTAGCGATGGACGTTGTCGGACCACTTGTGACTACTTATACGGGAAATAAGTACATTCTGACCATTCAGGATCACTTTTCCAAATATATGGAAATCATAGCCATGCCTGATCAAACGGCCAACACTGTCGCGAAGTTCTTTGTCACACACTTTATTACTCGTCACGGGGTGCCGAGGCAATTGATCACAGATCAGGGGAAAAATTTTCTATCTAAAATGATGAAAGAAATTTATAGGCAACTAGGGGTAGAGCACATTCAAACTACCCCCTATCATCCGGAGGGCAACGGGGGTATAGAACGGTCACACCGCACTATTAAAGACATTCTGTCACACTTTATTGAGAAATCACAACAGGACTGGGATCAATGGCTACCCTATGTAGCCATGGCCTACCGTAACGCAATACATAATTCCACCGGGGAAAGTCCGTTCTTTTTAATTCATGGGCGGGACATGGAACTACCCTACGAGGATATAGTCAAACCACAGCCACTTAGATATAATTATGCGGACAATTATGCCACTGAGGTCATGGAGCGGTTGCATCAAAGTTTTCTTAAAGTTGAACAAAAATTAGAACAAACTAGGGACCAGCGCAATAAAACTTTTAATAAAAAAACGAAGCCGGTTAGCTTCGCTCTGGGCGATCGAGTATGGTATTATGACAGCGCGGCCAAGCTGGGGGTATCTAGGAAGTTAACTAAGCCTTGGGTGGGCCCGTATAGGATTATTGAAGAAAAAGGGCCCGTAACATTTAAAATATCCAAAATTAATGGACGAAAAACCTTAGTCGTACATGCGAATAAACTAAAACCTTATCAGGGACCACGGGAAGAGCCCCTAAATGACGAAATTGGGGACGAATTTAAGATTTATGAAATACGAGGCGATTTGTTCACGGCACCAGAAACTTTCGCTCTTGCGCACTGTGTCGCTGAAGATTTTAAAATGGGACGGGGTATCGCAGTCGAGTTTCGTAAACGATTTGGTCGGGTTCGCGAACTAAGATCATACCGGGTTAAGACCGAGGGCGTGGCCTACTTAGATGTCAGGGGAAGGTTCGTATACTATTTAGTCACTAAGAGACGCAGTCATAATAAGCCGACACTATGGGCAGTTCGCCGATCTGTACAGAGTTTGAGGGAACTAATGGGGGAGCAACAGATCACAAAATTAGCGATCCCAAAAATCGGGACAGGGTTGGACAAACTCCAGTGGGAGGATGTCTATAAAATCATTTTGGAAGAGTTCCAGAATACAAAAATCGAAATAGCAGTATATGTTAACGATGTAAATGAGTTACAGGGCAACCCAGAGGCAGAACCAGTAATAAATACAGGTGGAAACCACCCACCATACGACCGAATGGAGGTCGAAATAATACCAGAGAACCGCGACCCGGAGGACAACCAATCGTCCGACGAAGAGTTACAAACGGGGTATCGCCCGCTGGATGAGGTTACCACAGAGGATACCGACGCAAGCACTGGGACTCCAGATCGTACCTGGCGAGCTTGGAGACCGTCTCCGGTGCTCGCGAGCGAGTCCAGCGACGACGAACCAGACATTAACAATTCTATACGTTCAGAGAACGAGGTCACCGAGGAAGCGATTAACGAGCCCGAGGTCGAAGGCGACCTACCTGAAGGGGCAAGGGACGACCAAAACGTACCGCCCCATCGCACTAGAGCACGCGTCAGAGTGTCTGACCACCCGTGGGTGTTAGACAAACCCATATAAGGATATTACGTCATTGGACTAACATTGACTCGCTATTTATTAATTAAGTGAAATTTAAACCGTAAATATAAGAGTAATTTTATTCAATTTCTATTTTGTTTTAGATTCTCGTACACTAATTTTCATGTTACTAGTGGTTACCGCAGCCTGTTTAATCACATATGACTGCCGGGATAACGCAGCTAATATAACGGCGATCTCCATCCGGGATGTCGCCCCATGTCCAGACCCAGAGAACGGGTATACCAGCGAGAGAGTTGAGATCCAGGTTCTACAACGTCGACAGTTTGGTGAGGCGCACGTGTACACATGTCTAGTCGAAATACTACTGATGATCCAGCGTTGCGGTATGTTCAGCCATCTCGCTGCTGTCCCAAACGGGCTCCAAAGCCATGTCCACCAGGTCGGCGCACAACAATGCCTAGACATCCACCGGCAGCATTCGTACGCTGGGGTGTACGGAATCTTTGTCGACGACGTCCGTGCAAACTCAACGACTAGCGTCTCGGCCGTCCTCGCAGGTAACATAGATTATGATGGGGGTTGCTCAGGGGGAGTTTATTCATTAAAGGGTGTGACGTACGAAAAGGTCGTTGTCCAAGCCAATATCAAAATTAGTGTAAAGGACTACATAGCTACAGTAAAACTAGAATCCAACCAAATCAGTTTGGCGGGGGGCGTGACGTGCCCGTATACACCGGGATATTGTGTAGATAATGAAATTGGGGAAACGGTGTGGGACCGTGAATTCACTGACAATTGCACGAACGACGGCGTGGAGGTTCTGTTCGACGGGAAAGGTAATTTAATTTCGGCAAAATTTGACAGCGTTACAAAAGGGGATACCTATGTAGTCGTCGAACAGGAAAACCATGTTTTCGCGCTTAGCTTACTAGAGAAAACGTCCATGTGCGCGCAAGAAGTGTGGGTTACGGAACACCCTAGATTGTTAGTGGTAGAAAGGAAATTTTACGGTTATAAATTCAACAGAAATGGACCTAGGTCGACTAAAGACGTGAATTTACTGGCTTATATTAACTCAAAATTTATGTATGTAGAACAGGCATATAAGCGCGACCTACATACGTTATATATTGAAACGGTTTATAGGCGATGCCTTCTACACCGGGAAATCCTTAAAAACCGTCTGTTGCTGGCACCGCTCACGTCCGACGCCGTTAGTCTACTAATGCAGTCTAAATTGGGATATAAGGGGAGGGTCTTAGGGGAGGTCCTATATATTTTAGAATGTGTCCCAAAAATAGCTCAAGTGAGACGCGTAAAGTCATGCTATAATGAACTACCGGTCACGGTGGATGATGAGTCGCTGTTCATGGCGCCGGTCACCCATATTTTACAGACGTATGCAGAGCAGGTGGAGTGTTCGCCCGTGGCAGCCCCTTTGTATTTAGTGGTACTAAGTGTCACACCTAAGACGCTTCAGGTAAGCGAAGAGCCCGAACTGAAATTTCAGCCCATTCAGAAATTGGGGAAGGGAGGTCTGTATACCCAGGAGGAGGTGCAAAATGTTCAAAATTTAATGATGTTTGAGCAGGAGAGACAGGCCGTAACCAATATTTTTACGAGACGAGTAGTAGGTTTAACAACCGAGCAACAGGGGTTGAATGCAGTAAAACTTTTTAGTGTAGACGAATTGAAACAACTGGCTCAGTCGACCTTTCGACAAGTTTGGGGATGGTTTACGGACATAGGACTGGCCGTATCGGGGTTTTTGGGAATTTACTTTATATTCCGTATAATAAAATATACAGTGGGGGTCGTAATTAATGGGATTGCCATTTACGAAGTAACAGGGTTCGGGTTGACATTAATCGCGAGTTTTTGGAACACACTAACGAGTTGGGTTTTGCACAAGCATCAGCGTCGAGACTTTCAGAGAAATGAAAGGTCAGGGGGTGAACACGGGACAAAAAGGGGAGGTCAATTAGAGAATGTGATAGGCATAGAGCAAGAAAATGTCACAAGTAGTGTGGAGAGAATATCGGGATTATACCCGGACGTAAATATTGTTGTAAATCAAAGTGTACCTTAAGAAAAATTTCTAGAAAACTAGCTTGTACCGGGTCGACCTAAAATATTGATAACACTAGTATATATATATCTTAAGTTAGAATTAATGTTAAATTGTAGAATGTGAGAGGGAAACGCGAAACAATGTTAGAATTTTACAATAAGAGAATTAGTAGCTATCCTATATTAGTAATGAGTAATTGTATGATTGATTGGTCGAATTGCAACTGACGTTATGTATTTTTATGTTTTATGTGAACAATGGACGATTTTGGAGACGGCCAAGTCCGGACGCGGGGGGTGATCGTAGCTGGGACAACTCGGTGTCAGACAATAAAGACACTCGAGCCGAGCGACCGACCTGCAGCTGACGACGCCATAATAGCTAGACCTGCCGGGTCACGAGATGGATGTCGACGCCTCAGCGTTCGAGGCAGCATAGTTGCGTGCTGAGCTAATCGCCGCTCTATGCAAGGTAGTCAGAACCCATCACGATCCACCATTCGAAACAAAAGGTCCGAGTGCGGGAAATGATGGTGCTCATACGAGAGCTGTGAGGTGAAATACACCAAAAACTAAAACAAACTGTTGTTGCCGAACCCCTTTGTGTCCGTGTCTATGTGCCCCCAAATCTAAATTGTGTAAAACGAAAGGAACCTTATTCATATTAAAAGACCATAGTCTGTTGTTTTGGTGATATACTTGTTAATTTCTATGTTAATTCTCTGGTCGATGTCAAATCACCGTCTCAAGTATGGGGGACGCCTTGTGTTTGAGATGAGTGGAGCTTAATTTCGGGGAGCGGATGCTCACCTACCCGCGGGGGACGCCTTGCGGCTAGGTGCAGTTGCCTACTCCGTTACGGGATTACCGAGTTTCCGGCACTGACCCAGAGAATTGACATCCCAACCAATGTTATGTTATATGTAAGTGATTTTGTTTACTGAGTAAAAGAAGGAGGGGCCGTATACACACAGGGTAAAATTCTTTTTGTATGGTAGTTCTCTTGAAAAGCCGCCTTGACGGGTAGTCAAGACAGTTTTTCTTTGGAGGGGTGCCATGTAACAAAGTGGCTCACCCTATATCTGTGGTGAGGTATGGAGCAAAACACAACGCGCGGTGTCGCGCGCTGGGCAGTCGGGATCGGGTATTAAGTGGTGATCGTTTTGGATGCGTGTGTGTGTACGGTTCCCTGTTCGCTATGATGTGTAAGTAGATTTTATTTTTAACTCATGTAAATATAGTTTATTGCTAAGGACATGAGTATTTGCTTTGGTGGAAACATCTTCTCTAGCCCCCCCATCCTAAAAATCCGAACCCATTAGAGCCAAGGCTTCTTGCCGCTCGGAAGCCCGCTACCGCGTTAAAACCATGTAAATGATGTGAATCTCTTTGCCGCCAATTTTTAGCTAGAGCTAGAGTATTTCGAAATGCACTCTATGTAGTAAATGTAGTAAAATACAAAAAAAAATCGATGTAGTAAATTACATTTAGTAGTAAATTGTGTAGTAAATGTATCATTTACTACCTACCCAACCCTGGTGGATACTGATGGTAAATTATCTCATTTACTTTTAGAATGGCATCGCGACCACTGCGGGAAGAGGAGATATATGAGTTATTGTGTCAAGACGATAGTGAAGATGGTTTAGAAGACGATGATGATAGCGTAATTGATCCCGATTATCAACCACTATTAGACGATGTTGGACCTTTCCCAGATTGTGAAGAAAATACTGGAATTGACGTAGATTCAATCATTGACAATACTGAACGCAGTGAGCCTATCGCTGGCCCCTCATTTCCAGATCTGGAACAACAAACAAGCCAACCAGCCTCGACTAATCAAAAACGAAAAAAACCGCAATTGAAATGGAAAAAAAGAAATCTTGTTCTAAACGATCATCAAATACGATTTACTGGAAATACTACTTTGCCTCCAAATTTATTAGAGCTTGATACACCTATCCAATTTTTTTTACATTTCTTTACAAAAGAACTGATAACTTTTATTGCTGAACAAACGAATCTATATATCATTCAAAAAAATCCTAACCAGTCTTTTCAAGTAACTGATACTGATATTCAGCAGTTTATTGGAGCAACTTATTTGATGTCATTGATCCAACTACCGAGAGTAACTAGTCATTGGAAGTCCTCTATTGGTACACCTATGATCCAAGAAACAATGCCGAAACAAAAGTTTGAAAAGATTAGACAATTTTTACATTTCAATGACAATTCGAATTTGCCACCACGTAATGCACCGAATAGTGACAGGCTATTCAAATTTCGACCTATCATAGAAAAATTGAATGAGACTTTTAGTGCAGTTCCCATGGAAGAATATCTTTGTGTGGATGAACAGATTTGCTCCACAAAAGCGAGGAGTAATTTGAAAAGATATAACCCAAAAAAACCACACAAATGGGGTTACAAGATATTTGTTCTTAGTGGGGTTTCAGGGTTTGCTTATAAAATTGAACCTGAAACAGGAGCTGAAAATGTTGTGCTTCCTGGAGAGCCAGACTTAGGAGCATCATCAAACGTTGTGATGAGAATGGCGCGAGGTATACCAAGGCATCTGAATTATAAAATTTATTTTGATAATTACTTTACTTCTTTGCCTTTATTGGCGTACTTAGCTAAAGAGGGTATATTGAGTCTTGGGACAATAAGACGCAATCGGATTCCCGATTGTAAATTGCCCACTGATAAGGAAGTGATGAAAAAAGAACGCGGATTTTCTGTTGAATATGTGGCCGATATGGATGGTATCGATGTGTCAAATGTCATATGGAAAGACAACAAAGTTGTAACGCTTGTGTCATCTTTTGCTGGTGAATTGCCTAAGGCCGAAGTCAGACGCTTCGATAGAGCCAACAAAAAGTACATCAACATTGACCGCCCTCATATTGTAGGAGAATACAATCGGCACATGGGTGGCGTAGATTTGATAGACAGTATAATGGGGAGATACAAAATTATGATACGGAGCAAAAGATGGCAGGTTCGAATGTTTTACCACGTATTAGACCTCACGATGGCGAATGCTTGGCTATTATACCGAAGAGTCAGAAAGGAAAAAAATCTCAGCGACAAAGAAATGTCTTCAGCAGATTTTCGACTTGAGGTAGCTGAGACCTTATGCAAGCTTGGCCAGAAGCCTAATATCAAGAGTCGAAGATCGATTGAAAATGAAATTCAAGCCAAAAAACACAAAGGCCCCGCGCAGCATGTCCCTCCAATGGCAGTACGGCAAGACCAAATTGGCCACTGGCCGATTTGGGTTGAAAAGAGGATACGTTGCAAATTTCCTAAATGCAGTGGGGTATCACAAACTATTTGCGAGAAATGCGGTGTAGCATTATGCTATAATAAACAAAATAATTGTTTCAGAATTTTCCACACCACATAAGTATTTTTTTATTTTAACGTTTATCTCAATGTAACAGTAATGTCACACTCCCTTATTTGTCAAATAAATTATTAAAAATAAATATTTTTAGATTTTTGAGAAATACGTGTATTTTTATTTTCTGAAATCTGTCCCTTTTTCAGGTAATTTATTTTTTTTAAGATCTTGGGCTACAAAGGGTTAAAACGATACGATTTGTTAACAGTCGGCGAAAAAGAAAAACTGGTTAACAAAGAATATTTAGGAAACCAATCTAGTTTAATTTTTTACTGTCCAGTAAGTGAAATGTATGATGTGATACATAAAGCTCATTTGCAAATAGGACATAAGAAAGAGAAAGCAATGGAAAATGAATTAAAGAAGAAATACTGCAACATTACTAGGGAGGTGATTCACATATATTTAAATCTTTGTCAGTCCTGTGCTTTGAAAAAAAAAGCAAAAAGAAAAGGGTTAGTTGTGAAACCTATAATTATGACGGAAATGAATTCACGTTGCCAGGTAATGTTTTTTAATTAATTACCTAATATATACTAATGTGTACAGGGTGTCCAGTTTTCGAGGGTTTTGTGGGGTTCCTTGGTTGTTAGCAAAGATAGAAGGATGCGACACTGTGCTAGTCCGCACTCTCCTATTTTTGCCCACAAAATCATAAAAATGGACACCTGTACTTAGTAAGTAATTATTTGTTACAGGTTGATCTTATCGATATGCAAAGCGAGCCTGATGGAGAATATAAATTTATTCTCAATTATCAAGATCACCTAACTAAATATGTAGTACTGCGACCACTTAAAACAAAAACATCAGAGGAAGTGGCGGATAATATTCTTGATATTTTCTGTTTGTTTGGAGCACCAAATATTTTGCATAGTGATAACGGAAGAGAATTCTGTAATCAAGTAAGTTCAGTTACCTTGTACAGGGTGCTTCGCTGAAATTTTCCATCCCTAAAACTTTTTTATCTATTTTTATTAGATTTGAGTAACTTTCAGGTCATTCAAAACTTGGCGACAAGTTGGTCAGCTATCAAACTAGTTCACGGTAAACCTCGGCGTTCCCAGAGCCAGGGCTCCGTCGAACGAGCAAATCAGGATGTTCGTGATAGCCTTGTAGCTTGGATGTCAGATAACAACTGTCAAAATTGGGCAAGAGGTCTTCGTATTGTTCAAAGCACTAAGAACCGCAGTTTTCATACAGGCATAAAGCGAACACCTTATGAGGCCATGTTTGGAATTCCACAACGAAATGGACTCTTGGATACATGCTTGGATATCTCTGTTGTTAATGAAATTGAGACCGAAGAACAACTTGAAGAGCATTTAAAACTGACGAAAGAGTCTTTAGAAAAAGCAACTACTATCACTGAGAATCATAATATTGAAATTGGCGAATCGGAAGTAGAAATCGACACGAATATCGAAAATGACGGTACAAATCAATGTTTTGTTTGTGAAAACATGTACATACCAGATAATGTGTGTATTGAATGTAATGAACCATTTCATGAAACGTGTGCTGCTGATTTGGAAATATCATTATGCAAACTTTGTGGCAATAAAAGAGCAGCTGATACAGAGAGAAGAGGTTGCAAACGGGGACTTGAAGAACAAGCTGATAAAATGCTTGTCCAATCACAAAACAAATTTCCACCTGTTAATGTTGGTGACAATGTTTTGATAAACATACCAGAGGTAGATCGTGGACGTCTAGCTCCTCGGAATGTGTTAGCAGTCATTATGGAAAAGACCGATCAAGGTTTGTTCATTCTCGGCACAAAAAATGGAAAATTGCAACGGTTATACAGTCGAAATGAGTTTCAATTATCGCCTTCAGTATTTTTATCGTTATCCGAGATCGCTGCAGATTCATCTGTCAGCGTTCGCCAAGAGGCCATGATGTCTTCTGGATCCAAGCAAGGATTTACTCGATGTAATTGCCTGAAAGGATGTCAAACAAAGGCATGCCAATGCATAAAATTAAATATTAAATGCAATTCAAAATGTCATAAGAGCGGCTCTTGTAAAAACAAGTAATTTGTTAAAGTTTTTGTTTATTTCTTTTAAGTTTTCTTTACATTTTTTATATAATAACATTCAGTTTATGTTTTATGATACATTTAAATAAATGCTTTACTTTTTGTATTAGTTTTTTAAATATTAAATGCAATTCAAAATGTCATAAGAGCAACTCTTGTAAAAACAAGTACCTAATTTGTTTAAGTTTATGTTTATTTCTTTTAAGTTCTCTTTGATTTTTTTTATAATAGCATTCAGTTTATGTTTTTTTTTTAATTTCAAACGCGTTCTGAATATCGCAGAATAGCCAGAACGCGACGTGTACAAAATAAATGCTCCACAAAGCAAAACAAAAGCGGGTCGACATTTATTTCGCTTTTTGGGTGTTATAATGTACCCACAACGCGTTCTGGTATATTAGCATTACTCACTGCTCGACAAAAGAGTTTCTACACGTATCATGGGTATATTGTCATACCCATAACGCGTTATGGACAAAAAATTCGGGCAGTGGCCGATTTCGGCTATTGCGAATAACATATACATTAATTTACAGTGACAAACTTCGTGACTACACAAGTAAGTACATATATTTATACTTTTGCATATTTTCTGCGTTGCCAAATATATATTTCGGGACACCATCCACCCATTAGTACATTAATATTTTGTTAGGTTATTTTTCTATAATATTGTATTTTTATAAAGGGGTAACATTGATCAGCCTCAGGGGTAACATTGATCGCCTGATCAATGTTGCCCCAGGCTTAATTTTTATAAAATTTTTTTTAGATATTTGGAAATATATGTGATTTTTTTCTTTTTTTAGAAAATATGCCTCGCAAACACAAGCGCCTACTTGGATGCAGGTCATACAGTGATTATTCGAGTGAAAAATTAGAAGAGGCAATAGAAAATATAGCGGAAGGCACACTTACTATCCGTGAAGCTTCGAGGCAATTTAAAATTCCTTTTGGAACGTTGTATAACAAATTTAAAGGCAAACATGGGGGTAGACCAGGTCGACCTACCATTTTTACCCACGATGAAGAGACAGCTATACTCAAATCAGCAGCCAAATGTGCGGATTGGGGGTTTCCTTTATCAATGATGGATGTTAGAATGATGGCCAAATATTACTTAGATCGAAGAGGGAAAAATATAAATATTTTTAAAAATAATTTACCAGGAGTCGATTGGACCTATAGTTTATTAAACAGACACAAAGAATACGGACAACGAGTAGCTACAAATATAAAAAGGTCCAGAGCATCAGTTTCAAGAGCAACGCTGAATCAATTTTACGACAATTTAGAAATCGTGTTAAGAGATTTGCCAAACATGAATATCTTTAACTATGATGAGTCAAATTTATCAGACGATCCAGGAAAAAAACGCGGTATTTATCGTAGAGGAGTAAAATATCCCGAAAAAGTGATGAACCATTCAAAAAGTTGTACGACGATCATGATCTGTGGGTCAGCAGATGGGACATTATTGCCACCGTATGTAGTGTACAAGAGCCTCCATTTGTATGACTCTTGGAAAGAAAATGGCCCGCGTGGACTTCCTACTTGTGACAAGCCGTGTTGTTCTTTAGGAACAAGATATAATCGCACATCAAGTGGATGGATGGATGCTGTCACATTTCGCGATTGGTTTACGACATGCTTCTTACCTCACGCCAAACGTTTAAATGGCAGAAAAGCATTAATAGGCGATAATTTATCATCTCACCTTGATGTAGACGTTTTGCAATTGTGTGCTGAAAATGAAATAGATTTTATATGCTTAGTGCCTAATTCAACCCATTTGTGCCAGCCTTTAGATGTAGCTTTCTTTAGGCCAATGAAAGAGGCATGGAGAGCTACATTGACAGAATTTAAATTACAAAATATACGTCTAAATGCGGTTCCTAAGGATATGTTTCCTACTCTTTTAAAAAAAACTCTTCACAAGATGGATGCAGTCACTCCACGATCCAACAACAATAACAATATTGATGATATCTCTGCTATCAAGAGAAACCTAATTAGCGGTTTCCGTGCCACCGGTATATTTCCTTTGGATCGACAACAAGTTTTTAAGCGGTTGCTACAAGAACCTGAAGAAGGTAACCCAACGACTGAGGTAGAAAATGCGCTGACAGCCTTGCTCAAAGAACAACGATTCGGAGATACACCTCGTCCCCAAAAGAAGAAAAAAAGATTAGACGTTCCACCTGGCTGTAGTATATCTACAGCAGTGCAGATTAATGATAACGAAGAAACTTTTGATAATAATGACAGCAGTGATGACGGTGAGCCTCTTTCCACCCTAGTGATACCAGTAAATAGCAATCACGGTGCTTCGACATTAGTTAGCGGTGACGATGAAGTAGCCTCAGTCTCAAAAGAAACCTCTAAAGAAAATAACACTGATCATCAGTTTAACCTATCAGTCATCGAAGAAGAGCATGCCATTCAAGAAACGATCGAAATTAATTATGAAATTGGCCAGTATGCTCTAGTAAAATTTGTATCTGGACGCGGAAAGAAAATATACAAATATGTTTGCAAAATATTGGAGATTTCACCAGAAATTCTTGTTATGGGATTAAAAAGTTTGCGAAAAAAAAAATAAAAGACAATTTAAAGTGATTGATAACGATACTTCTGTAATATCGGAAGTTGATATTTTACAAATTTTGCCGAATCCTACTGAAGAAGTGGATTTAAATGGCAAGTGTTATTATGAATTTGAAATAGATATTGAAATAAATGAGGCATAATATGTCGGTACCTACCGTGTTTTTTATGATTTAGAATAGGTTTTCTAATTGAAATAATTAATGTTATTTTAGTTTTTTAACTATTTATGTTTTTTTGTTACGTATCATATTTTATTTGTACTTTAATAAACGTATATTCATAAAAACAAACATATTTTCTTTGATCAAATTTACCCCATTTTGAAAATCTCTTTATAAAAAATTGGTTTTCTTGTCAAAATATTTTTTTTTTTTAATTTGTATCTATTTTTTAAAGGGGCAACTTTAATATTCCATTGAAAATAAGCAGGTGATCAAAGTATCCCCAAAACAAGGTATATCTTTGATCACCTACTTTTAATTTTTTTCTGCGAAAGTATTTATTTTTTTGCTCTCATTTTTTCAGAACTTGTAGGTAAGTCAATTCCGATGTTACAGGTTTTTTTTTAAATTAATTTTAGTACAAGACTATTGAAATATAGAGATTTCAAGTTAAAAACTGATCAATGTATCCCCAGTTTACGGTACCTTTTTATGGTAGAGTTACTTAGTCGTGCGTGCGTACGCGGTTTGTTTCGATTCATTCGTTTGCGTAAACAATACCTAGGTAATAATAATTAGTTTTGTGTTTTGTTTCGTTTTTAAGGTGGTGGTTATAAATATTAATTAGAATTATTGTGGTTTTGGCTTAACTTTATTTTAAAATAACTCTAATTTAACAATAATATTAACATAATGGATAGCACTTGTTTGCTACAATTGTTAAGAAACGACCATTGTTACAATGCTATATTAGAAATATTTATTTTTCAAACAATGTCACAGTCGGGAAGATTCGGGTTCGTGTCCCGACTGTGACATTGTTAGAAAAATAAATTTTTCTACTATATTATTGTAACAATGGCTGTTTCTTAACAATTGTAGCAAACAAGTGCTATCCATTATATTAAATCAGTCTTACGAACTATACCGTTGAGAATCAATTTAATAATATTGACCGTTTTATAATGTCTGATCTTTCAAAAAAAAAAAGTGTTATATGGAAACATTTTTCTATTTTAAATAAAGATAAGGCGAAATGTGAGTACTGTTCCAAAGTTATAAGTTACAGTGGGGGAGGCACGGGCAATTTAACCCGGCATATGAAAAAATTGCATGGTACAGTATCTCTATCAATAGAACAATCTTTAAGGCCAAGTGGGGAAAGAACCTCGCAAATTACTACACAATCAAATTCAGAAAATATTCCTTCATCATCAGAACTCCCGTCTACCTCTACCACAGTTCAAAGCAGTTCCGGTGTCCCAAACCGTTCAGGGCAAAGCAATGTTCAGTCTAGCATTGATCAATTTGTCAGGTCCACAAAACCATTACCGCTAAGCAAATCAAAACAACTTGACGAACAAATAATAAAATTCATAGTTAAGGGTTATCACCCATTTTCGATAGTTGAAGAAGAAGAATTTAAAAATATGTACGCAATGATATTGCCCACATACAAATTACCAACGCGCAAAACTATCTCCTCTAGTCTGATCCCTAAACTGTATCATTCCATCAAAGAGAAGGTGTCAACGTCAATCTTAGAGGCCGATGCCATATGTCTTACTACCGATGGCTGGACATCAATTAATAATGTCAGTTTTATGGGTCTCACTGCACATTATATTAATAAAAACGACGAACTTAAATCTGCACTTCTAGGGTGCATTCAGTTTGATCAAAGGCACACAGCAGATAATTTGTCTAACTTTCTAATAAATGAAGTATCAAGTTGGGGCATTCAAAATAAAATATCCGGAATTGTAACAGACAATGCAGCGAATATTGTAGCCGCTATTCGTTTAACCAATTGGCGACATTTCCCTTGTTTTGCTCACACTATCAACCTTGTTGTTCAGAACAGTTTAAACACAATAAAGCAGCAGTTAGATCAAGTGAAAGCAATAGTAGAATACTTCAAACATAGTTCATCAGCGTCTAGCAAACTGCAATCTATGCAAGCTCAGATGGACTTACCCCTTCTAAAGCTTAAACAGAGTGTAATTACTAGGTGGAATTCCACATATGATATGCTGGAACGGGTTTCAAAAATAAAAGATGCTGTAGTGAGTACACTTGCAATTGAAAAACCACAGCTCAATACCCTTTCGCCTGCTGATTGGATTCTAATAATTGGAAAATATCTTGAAGTTTTAAAAATATTTTACGACGTCACAGTAGAAATGAGTGCTGAAAAATCAGTTTCTATTTCCAAAGTTATCGTTCTTGCAAGGCTATTAAAAACGCATGTGGATAAATATTTAAGACAAGATGGCCCAAATCAATTTTTAGAATTAGTGCAATCACTTAGTACTCAATTAAATGACAGATTTCTTGATATACAGAGTAACGTATTGGCCGCAGAAGCATCGTTTTTAGTAGTACAGAAAAATATGATCAATGTGCAAAATCAATTAAATCTAAATTGCGAACATTGATGATACAAGAAAACTTGCAAGAACCGGTGCCTACGACGTCGCATAATATTTCTGAAGAACAGTGTCCCTCTTTCAGCGTATGGTCCGAGTTTGATAAAATAGTAGAAAGCGAGTTGGTTACAAGAAATCCAGTAGCTGCTAGCATAATTGAATTTGATAAATATGTAAACGAACCCATGATACAACGATCAGAAGATCCATTAAAATGGTGGAAAGATCGTCGTCTTGTCTATCCTCACCTGTACATTTTAATGAAACGCCGTTTATGTGTAACTGCTACATCTGTTACGTACCATGCGAACGACTTTTTTCAAAAGCTGGAATGACAATAAGTGCAAAAAGAAGCTCTTTAAATCCCGAAAAAGCTTCTCAAGTTTTATTTCTTAATCATAACCTATAGTGTCATAAAATAGATAAAAACATTAATTTATTATTACAATGCCTACTTAGTGTTAATTTATCGTATCTAATTACCTATTTTATATTAGTAATTTGAGTTGAGTTAAATAAAAGCTTCATTGTTCTGTTCAAACTTCAATGGTATGTTTTTCTTTCGTACAGACAGGACTTAGCGCAGTAAATTACATTAAGAGGTCAATGGTAACTCGTATAGAAAATTTCTATACGAGTTAGGTAATCGTATCACAATGATTCGATCGTTTGATCATTTCTATTAGAAATGAAGTAATGAAGAAAATTAAGTAGGTACTCAGGCGGCCGATCGATCAAACGATCGAATCATTGTGATACGATCACCTAACCTGTAGGTCGCGATCGACCTGGGTCGCAAGAAATGATCGATCGACACACGTCTATGTTGTACACACTTATTTTTGACAGCCGGTATTCATGTTAAGTTAGGTTAACTTGTTCGTCGTCATCTACGGTTCGTCATAGCTTTGAATATAAAACCCATATAAAATCATTCAAAGTGTCATGAAGGTGATTATTAATAATATTTACTAATTTACTATTAATATTTACTAATTTACTATTAATATTTACTAATTCTTAAGATATAATATACATATTTTTTCAATGAACATCTGTTATAGATTATGGAAAATAAGAAAGCGAGAGGGCCAAATTTCACTGGCGACGAAAAAGCGCTATTAATTAGCATAATCGCTAAATGCAAAGACATTATAGAATGTAAAAGGACGAATGCTACTACGTGGAGGGAGAAAGAAGAATCCTGGAAAAAAATTACAATGGAATTCAATAAGACAAATATTGCCAATATATATAGAAATTTAGAGTCCCTAAAAAAATATTATTTAAATATTAAAAAAGACCATCGGAAAAATGTCGCTGATTCCCGTGTCAACTTATTAAAAACAGGTGGAGGAACATTCAAAACAAAAGATGAAAATAACTTATTAGATTTAATATTACCAGAAAAAAGTGTTAAAGGCTTGACTAATCCCTATGACGGCGATAGTTCATATGATTACAATAGCCCGATATGATTGAAATTTATAGATAAATACCTACTAAATTAGAAATGAAATGTGAACTTTGAAATTTGTTTTTTACAGGATTTGTTTACGGACGGACAAGGTCTATTGGATGATCCTGATAAATATGAAGTGGAATATTTAGACGAAAATATTCTCACGGAAAATATTAATAACAATATTCCCACTGAAAATAGTGAAAACAAAGAAGTAAGTAAACATTATTATTTTGCAATGTATTCGTAAGAATTGCTTTTTTAAAATTATAAATTACAATTTTTCAGAATGAAATTGATTATGTCGAGACTAGGGAATGCAATCTCGTTCTCGCGAGATCTCGGCCCTTTTTTGCGAGATTAATCTCGGTCAAAAAATGGGCGAGATCTCACGAGATTAGCGAGATTGAACTCGAGCATGAAAACATCCTATTCGACGCGCAGCAGCGCGCGAACTGACACAGACGGAGCGCGCTCCGATCGGTTTCGGTACTTTCGGTGCGCGGGCGGCAACGGCCTGAAGTAGGGGTCGCGGGACGTGGTCTCGCTCAGATTTCGATGCGTGTGATTGGTCGAAATTTGAACCTGCGGCGTGCGTTTGTTTACTAGATTTTGTTTTGTTGTCACTTGTTGCTAATCCTTGATTGAATTAATTGAGTGATAGTGCTATTTCTGCTTAAAATAATACAAAAAAGGCTCTTGTGATTCGCGTACGAATTTAATAACGAACTATGTCGGCGAATATAGTTTATAAGGACTATGTAAGTGTGTCGGAAGTATGGAAATACTTTTTAAGAGCAGAAAATGGATTGAGTGCCAAGTGTAAACTTTGTAAGAAGATTCTGAAAACCAAAGATCGATCTCCGCGTGGCTTACATGTGCATTTAAAATCCATCCATCAAATAGACACCAAAACGAAGAATGTGGAAGAAGTCAGCGAGGTGCAAGGTCAGCAACTGCCGCGATTGCCAGGACCATCGTCATCGTCTACTGTTCAAAACATGGTAGTAGATACGGCAACCACCTCGTCCTCAACTTCGAGTGGTAGCACGGAATCACTAGAAACGTCGGCACCAGCGCCAAAAAAGCGGCAAAAAATAACTGATCACTTCGTTTCGTCGGAAGATACTTCTATGGAAAAGAGAATATCAAGGATGGTAGCAAAAGACGGTCTACCATTCCGTGTATTTTGCACGTCTAAAGATATCAGAGATCTGTTCCATTCTTCGGGTCAGAAACTTCCTAAGTCTCCAAACACAATTAAATCTATAGTTATGAACTATGGCATGACATTAAAAATGAAAATAAAGCGTGAACTGGCTCAGCTGAAGGAGAATGATCACAGATTTACGCTAACATTCGATGAGTGGACTTCTTCCATGAACAAGCGATACATGAATGTAAATGTACACGGAATTGATTTGTTCTGGAACTTGGGGCTGATTCGTGTGTATGGAAGTATGCCTGCTGAAAGTGGTGTCATTATTTTGAACACAAAGTTAACCGAATTTGGACTTATTCTAGAAAAAGATATTGTCAATATTACTACAGATGGGGCCAGTGTGATGAAAAAGTTGGGTCGATTGATAACACCTTTACATCAGCTCTGCTATGCCCATGGAATTCAGCTTGGCATAATCGATACTATTTATAAAAAACAAACTGATGTTGATGAGCAACCTGAAATAGAATCTGAAAATGCAGAAAACGAGTTTGAGATTTCTGATGAAATGGACGAAGACGAAATGTCCTGCACAGACTCCGAAGATGAAGCTTTTCATTGCTCTATCCCAAGAATAGAAGTGGACCTAAACGCAGAATATGCGGGTATCATTGAGAAAGTTAGAAACGTGGTGAAACTTTTTAAAAGATCGCCGACTAAAAATGACATTTTGCAAATATACGTAAAGCAAGAATTTGGACAAGATATAAAATTACAACTTGATTGTAAGGCCCGTTTCACACATACAGGGTGGCCGTCCAAACGGCACCGTTTAGACGGCGAAGGGACGCAAAGTATAATGAGTGCTTTCACACGCACCGGATCCGTGTATGCGGCAAATCTTTACCGTGATGTCACCGTGGCTTCCCACTGGATTTCACGGCTACCGTTACCGTTTGAACGGCGTGAACTGTTCAGTCGAGTACTGAATAACTTAGAAGCTTTCACACTTGCCGTATTTACGGCAGGTTTATTTACTTTTGCCTTTTTACACTGGTATAAAGTATTTTTGTGAGTGGCTATACTAGTAGCTTTAAAAATGGAAAGTGCGGATGTAGATATGGATATTCTTATATCGTTAGTGGAACAAAGGCCCGCAATCTGGGACAAAACAAGAGATACGTATAAAGACAGAAACGAAACAAGAAATGCCTGGAAGGAAATATTTGTAGAATTAAGACCGGATTTTGAGGAGTTGGAGGACACGGAAAGAACGAGCTTTGGTAAGTACAAAATTTAATAACATACATACTATCAAATTTTAGAAAGTTGCCATTTTACAGAACCTGTAGCAGTTAAAAAGTAATCAGCTAAAATATTTCGAACATTGTTGGCTGATAATCCCCTTCGTACTGGTCCTTCTCCAGGCAGATCAAGAAATCCTGTTATTGTTAATGTATCTTCTGCTTCAAAGCCATCCCTATCTCTAACAAAGTTGTGTAAAACAATACAAGCTTTGACTATGTCTACGGCAAAGTCAGGTTTCAAGTTTATAGGACGGTGAAAAAGTCTTCATTTATTACTTAGTATTCCGAAAGTGCATTCTATGTATCTTCGAGCTCTCGACCTACGGTAATTGAAAATCTTTTTTTTTAATGTCAAGTTATGTCCAGCATACGGTCGAAGTAGGTGTTTGTGTAAACCAAATGCTGCATCCCCCACCACAAAATAGGGAACTTTAGGATTCGTTGTTCCTCGGAGACATTCTTCTTCGGGTAATAATTTGTATGTTTTCCTTAATGATAGATGTCCATAATGAGGATTCCTTGAAAATGTTAGAATCGCAATTTTTGCCATAAGCTCCAATGTCAACGTAGGTAAATCGGTAATCTGAGTCTGCAACTGCCATCAAAACAATAGAAGAATATCCTTTGTAATTGAAATACATTGAGCCAAGGGGGTTGATTAATCGAATGTGTTTTCCGTCCACTGCTCCAATGCAGTGTGGAAAATTCGCCCTGTTTTCAAATTTCGAAGCAATCATCTCCCACTTCTCTTTATTAGGTTTTGATATACATTCCAATTGCAAAACAGACCAAATACATCTACAAACTCTTCTGACAATATTGCTAATTGTAGATATTCCGAGTCGATAGCTGTAATGCAAATCTGTGAAAGTACATCCACTTGCTAAATATCTGAAAATAAAAAAAAATAAATAAAAATAATAATAATATTGTTTTTCACTTTTTTACAGGCAAAAAAATCATGAAGAAATGGACTAACGTCAGGGATGCTTTTAAAAAATCCATGAAAAAACAAAAGGGCGCTTTAAAATCAGGGGCTGGAGCGTCAACTACAAAAACATACATTTTTAATGACCAGTTGAAATTTCTAAATAAAGTAGTTATTGAGCGTCAAACAGAAAATAGTTTATCATCAAATACTGCTCAGCAAGATGCATCAGATGACGAGGACGAAACTACTCCGGAAACCACCATAGCTGAAGATAATGTAGTAAATACCAAGGTTACTAAAAAAGTACAACCTAAAAAGAGGAAAATGGACAATGTTGAATTAGAAATGCTCAAAGCTCTAAAAGAAACACCAGATCGTCATTTGTTCTTTTTTAAAGGCATAATTCCTTCATTACAGTCTTTCGACGACGAAGATATATTGGAGTTTCAGACCACCATATTGCAAACAATAACATCTATCAAACAACGAAAGAAAATGATTCCCTACAGTCAACACATTCCTCATACTCAAGTTAATTCCAGTCAACACCCAATAACTACAACTAGAAGTCATCTCTATCCGAACATGGGTTATTCCCAGGGTCATTACTACCCGAACATAACTCATTCCTATCCAAACACGAGTTCAGCACTGCCGAAAAATCAGCAAACATTCAGCTCTACGCCGAACAATCAAGTTGATACATTGCAACCCGTTGCTTCAACTTCAATCCGTCAATATTACGAAACCATTGGCGAAGATACTTCACCATATTCTGTGGAGAGTCAGTCATCTCAAGGGTCACTTGATATTTCTTATGAAAGTATGTTTACAAGTAATAATAAAAAATAAATTACTTTTTACAGTACTTGTTCCTGATATATAAATGATAAAGATGTGAAATATGACTATAAAATAAAAATAAAATTTAAACTTCTTGTTTTACTTACCTAATTGTAACAGCTAGCATTTCGATAGGCTGTATACACTCTCGCATAAAAGTGTCTTTCCTCTGAAGTGATTCTTTTAGTCGTTGATGTAGTTCGTCAAAACTGGATACTGACATCCTGAAATAGTTGAAAAACTTGTTTGCGTCTTCTCTAAGCTGCCTAAAAAGTGTATAAAATGCTCCAAACTTTTGCCTTCCCGTATTTATAGGATGAACCCACATAATTCTGTTTCTTCTTTTCCTTTTCATGCGTCTGTAGAAGATCATCATTGCTATTACGCGTCTACGATTCATAATCATCAGAAAACTAACCGGTAATGTGTGAAAAGACAACACAATGGAACGGCACCGTCTAAACGGTGCCGTTTAGACGGTCACCGTGTATGTGTGAAACGGGCCTAAGACACGATGTCGAGCCTAGCAGGCATGATTTCTACATTCAATAGAATCAAGCTATGTGTCAGCAAAGCTTTAATTGATCTTGGCCTGGAAGCTAACCCAAACTACTATTTGAGTGCAGAAGAACATGCGGTTTTAGTGAACTTAGACAAGGTATTTGAACCTGTACAGCTGGCTGTGAAGATGCTATGTCGTCGAGATACTGACTTGGCCACTGCAGAGAAAACACTTAGGTTTATGATTCGTAAACTGGAAGAGCTAAAAACTCCATTGACAGAAAAACTTACTGATTTCTTAAGAAAACGCATTGCTGAGCGTCGGACGAATTTGACGGCATGCTTGTTATATCTAAGAAACCCAGCTAAATACCAAGAAGATAAAGAAGAGTTTGCGAGGGATGAAAATGAAACCTTTAAATTACTCCCGAAAAGTGTAGTTCGAACTGAACTTAAAACACTAATACAGCGCCTGCATCCGCGGCATGGTATGACACAGACTGAGTCAATCACAACAACATCACCTATGCCTGCTGCCACTGCCACCCCTGATGAGAATGATGAGCCCCTCTCATTCCTTTCCCAGAGACTGAATGAGGCAGGCAATCTTTCTTTGCAAGCAGAACTGGAGGAAGCAATCACTGCCTGCAAAGACCCTAGGAAAGTAACGATTTCGCTGGACTCATTGTTAAAGAAAGAAATGAATCTATACGAGTCCGTGGGGTCAAAAGGAGAACTTTTGCAGTTCAGTGATAACTGTCTTACAACTATAGTTCCGACTAGTGTAGAATCGGAAAGGGCGTTCTCAGCGGCTGGCTATCTAGCCTGCAAAATAAGATGTAGGTTAGGTGACGACACTCTAGACAACTTGTGCTTTCTAAGAAGCTACTTCCAAAATAGTTTGTAGTATGGAAATGTTTCCAATTTGATTGTTTTTCACTTCTCAATTCTATTCTATTTATCATTGTAGTTTGGCGAAATGAGCCTTTAACTTGATTGATCTCAAATGTTATTATTTTTGTGTGACACTTTAATTGATCTTTTTGATTTCGTATGTAAAATACATAAAAGTATATAGAACTATATTCGTAAAAATAAATGTTGATTTCAAAATACCTTGGTTCTTTTAATGTTTTTCTATGTCAATTTTATTAGTGTAATTATTTGCAAAAATTTATACACATAACTACCAATCTCGCGAGATCTCGAAATTGCCGAGATCTCGCGAGATTGATTTTCATAATCTCGCGAGATCTCGTCCGATCCCCAATCTCGCGAGATTGCATTATATACCTATGACGTAATGTTTCGGGAGTTTAGCTAATTGTAACTATGTTGCCGTCGTTTTCGTTCAACCCGCAAACATTTGAAGAGTTATAAAAACCGGGCTAAGTGCCAAAAAATTCAAATTTCATTTTATACCTAAAAATGTTCTATGTGCCATCGCCAACAACCTGTAAAAGCGGCTATGTGCTAAGACCACCAGAAGTAATTCAAAAAATTGGTAAAAGATAGCGTAAGTGTCAAGTTACTAAGAACAAAATTGCTTGCTCGTGTTATGTGCCAGAATGTATAACCTCACAAAACGGATTAGTTTGACGTTTACCGTTGTTATATGTGTTGTGTTAATATTATTTCTGCATTATGGATATTAATGAGCCATCTACTTCTAATAAAAAAAGAAAATCTGGAGAAGGAAGCAAGCATTCATTAAATAAAATAAGAAGAAGTCGAAGAAAGCGATATGTGGGGCACAAAAACGAAGAGAAAAAAGCAAGAACAGAACCAACTGAAACGGTAATAATAAATAATATTTTAGATTATATACATTTGACAACAGTCTTACAAACGTAATTACTATATTATATAGGTACGTAGTTATTGAATAATTGTAACTAATTGGTTTTTTTCTTTTTTGTTCAGGCAATTTGCAAGTGCAAATTTAAATGTAAAGATATCACACATCTCCAAAAACTGAAACTCTTCAACGAATTTTATGCCTTGCAAGACAACGTAAAGCAAAATTCATATATTATGGGGCTTTTCAATGTATGTCCGGTAAGAAGAAGACGTCACGGTAGTTATAAGAATCCGGCTGAAAGCAGAAGGCAAGCTACTGTTTATTTTACTTTACCTGATGGAACTGGGAAGGTTGTTCAGGTCTGTAAGCAAACCTTTTTGCATGTTTTTGGGATCAGCAGAAGGCGCGTTGAAACCCTTGTGAAAGCAAAAAAAGCGGGGGAAGTTACTTATGTAGAACGTAGAGGAAACAAAACTAAAAATAGAAAGTATTCAATCGAAGATGAAAATCTAGTAATTCAACATATTTCTTCGTTTCCCAGAGAAGAAAGTCACTAGTCAAGATCGAAAAGTGACAGAGAGTACTTGAGTCAAGATTTAAACATAAACAGACTGTTCCTTGCTTTCAAGGAAACCTATCCGAACTCTGATATAACGTATCGTTTTTACTATAATACTTTTAATAACAAATTTCCAAAGCTAAAATTTCACCATCCACGTACTGACACGTGCCAAACATGTGATTTATTGAATATGCAATGCAAATCTAATCAGAATGACGATATAGCAAAACGCAAACTGGAACTTCATCATAGAAGAGCTGAGAAGGCATTGAAAGTTTTGAAAGAAGATCACACCAGATCCCAACTCCCCTCAAGTGAAATATGTACAATATCCATGGACCTTCAACAAGTACTTTCTCTGCCAGCCCTTACACACAGCCAAATGTATTATTTACGCCAACTGTCTTGCTATAATTTTGGTATACACGTTGGTGACACTAATAAAGGTCACATGTATTTATGGCATGAGGGTATTTCTGGACGGGGTGGTAACGAAATCGCATCATGTGTTTGGAAAGCAGTTACAAGTGGAATAACAAGAAAGCAAAATTTAACAATTTGGAGTGATAATTGCGCTGGGCAAAATAAAAATCAAATGATGATTTTTTTATGGATTTTTTTGATAACAAAAGGATATTTTCAAGAAGTAAATCAGAAGTTCTTGGTGTCCGGCCATTTGTTTTTAAGTTGCGACAGAGATTTCGCTCAAATTGAGAAAAGAAAAAGATTGGAAAAATGCGAAGTGCCTTCTGATTTAGTCCATCTAATTGAATCTGCTACCCCAAACAACCCATTTATTGTCACTGTAATGCAACCTGAGGATTTTTTTGATTTTAAAGCTGCCGTTGATGGAACACTGAATACAACCAAGCTTCAAATCTCAAAAGCTATGTGGATTCAGATTTCATCTGATAACCCTGGAAGGGTGAAGATCAGGGAAACTTTAAATGAAATGGAGCCTTGGAAATATGTTAAAGTTTTCAAGAAAAACATTAATGCCCAAAAAATAAAGAGCATGAATTATTTATCACAACTTGATAGTACAAATCGTATTAAGACAGAAAAGAAAAAAGACATTGAAGCAATAATTCCATTTCTGAAGCCAGAAAATAAAGAATTCTATCAAAGCTTGTTAATCTAGATTTGAATTTTGAAGTTAAATATGTATTTTCATAATTATTATAAAAAAAATTGTTAATTAAGGTCTGAATTTTGAAGTTAAAAGTGCATTGATTTGAATTTTGAAGTTAAAAATGTATTATTTTCTTTAAATTAAAAAAAACTTGTTTATCCAAAGTTAATTTTTTGAAGTTAAAAATTTATTATTTTCATAAAATTAAAAAAAACTTGTTAATTTGATTATATTGTAATACTACTTTATAAATAAAAAGATTTATGCTTCGGGCACATAGCTTTTTTTGAAATTGTATCTGCTGTCGATAACTCATTTTTCACGTTACATTCCCTAGTACTTAACACGTTTTCAAAATTTCAACTTTATTATTTTTTTTTCGCAGTTTATGGTACATAAATTAAAAGTATGTAACAACAGGGTCAAATACTATATTGGCGTTTATACTTACAAATTTTTGCATTTATTTTGGTGCAAAAATATACGTCACATGTAAAAAAAATTGATTATCTCAAAATCATTGTTAAGGTATTTAGCCCGGTTTTCATTTCAAGTCTTCATATATATATATATATATATATATATATATATATATATATATATATATATATATATATATATATATATATATATATATATATATATATATATATATTGTTACAGCCCTGTAATATAATCAAACACGTATTGTTTATAGAACGCGATAAATAAAAAAATGATGATGTATGAATTCACATATGTATACATGCTATGTTATGAAATGATATGTAGTTCGAAGATTATTAATATTTGAACAACAAAACAGTTAACATCTTGAAAGTTATTAATAACGAATTTAAATATTTTCCAAAATACCTAATACAAATTTAACAAATATCAGAAGTGGGATAATAACTTATTTCCAGAGTGGTTGTGATTGTGTGAAAATGTTTAAAAAACGCGGGCCATTTTGTGAAAGTAGTGATCGTGACTCGGACCAAGATAAACGCTCGTATAAGAGACAACGTGCGGAAAACGCCGAATCCGAACCTTCTGCACATGAAATATTGGAAAAACTAATGGAGGAGAAACTAGATTCAAAAATGCGACAAGATTTTGGGAAACCCAGCACTTCAACGAGTTTTACTTTAAAAAAGTGATGTACTACCACGTTTTGACCCCGACAGCAGTGATTTTTCTGTTCAAGGGTGGATACAAAAAATTGAACAATTGTCTGAAGTTCATTGGCATCACGACCATTTCTACAGCTGTGGACTAACTCAAGCCCGTTGCGTGCTGTAAGCCGCGAATCTACAGGTCGGCCACGTTTTTTTTTTTTTGTCTAACACATCTTTATTCTACCAACCATCATCTTCACCTACCAGTAAGTGCTGAAAATTTTATTGAACGGGCTAATTTTACTACGCCGCGTATAATTCATTAACTTTTTTTTTTTATTTTTGTATAAATCGGAACGCTTGTGTTAAATACGGCCTTCTGCTAGTAACTTTAGTGAACCGAATCTTTAAATTTCAGTGAACCGAATCTTTAGATTTCTGTGAACCGAATTCCTTGTTGATACGATTCCGTATACCTAACCAAGGGACCCATATTAAAAAGTTCAATTTTTAAAAAGAAATATTTGAGTCATAGAATCGACCAAGGCAAATGATTCGGCATGTTTATTTTTTTTGTACCGCCATTTTTATATGTATTTATTACTTATTATTTTTTTTTTTGTGTCTAGATTAACACAGTTCGCACCAAACTATAATTTGATTTCATCAATGTGTTCTTTTCTTTACGGTTGTTACGGTTTAATTTTGAAATTTTGATTGTACATTAAAATTAATTCCCTGAGGGTAGGCAACCGTTCTTTGTCGAACGCAATTTTGATGCTCGGAAGTACGCTAGCGCCAACTGAGTACAAACGTTTTTTTTTTTGGTAGATGGAACTAGTAGTAACAAATTATGCGGTAAAACGACACCTTGAGATTTTTTTTTGGTTCGTTTTGACATTTTTCCTTCTGATCATTGACAATATGGCGTGCTGTTGATAAATCATGGAATAAGAAAGTGAATTCGTAATTCATCGGCCCAAATATTTGAGTTTTATAGCTTTACGCTTTCGTTTACGCTCATTTGATGAACAATTAACGATATCCGATTGGAATTTTTGATTTTCTACTGGTTCTTAGCTGAAGAAATATTAAGCTTATGATGCAAAATAGCTATGATATTGTATGCAAAATAACAAATCATTTGGAAATCTAACCTTTACAAGGCCGTAGCCAGGGGGGGGGGATCATGGGGGATTGATCCCCCCCGAAATAAAGGCCGTAGCCAGGGGGGGATCAAGGGGGATTGATCCCCCCCCCGAAATAAAAAAAAATATATTTATTTTAGTGCGCCCGTCTCATTTTGTTGTTATACACAACATAGTAGTTAACTACTGCAAACAAAATTCTCTACCTACTGTTATTTTTATTATGTTACTACGCCAACTACACAAGCAACGCAAGTTCGGGGACGTGCTCGAACTTTCGGAAATACTCAATAAGCATAGAATGAAACGGGTTATTCTCGATGTTTCGTTGTGCCGTGTCTGCGGAATATATAAGCGAGCCGCCGAGCACGGAGAGGCAGTTCTGTCTTGGAAAGTGATCCAGTGCGATGCGACTAAGGCGATATAAGTTATAAGCGAAGTAATACTAGTAATAGTGCAGTGTGTGAAATAATAGTACTGTGAATTAGTATTGAAGTAAGTGATGTTATAATCTTTGTAATTTAAATTAAAATTAAAAGGATTTGATGCCTAAGAGTATGCTACCAGGCTACCTACTCGTATTATATTTTCTTTTAAATCTTTATCGAAGTAAATATTTGTGTACAAATGGAATTAATACTTGGCTGTTTTTTTAATTGTTACAGGTCGGTTCAACATTTGAAATGGCAAAAAGGACACAAGAAAATACATTATTCAAATATTTATTTAAAAAATCTAAACCTGGTACTGATAGTGAAGGTTCTACTGAAAATCAGTGTTCAAGTGTTTTCGGCAGTGATACTGCTACAAGTAGTTCTGGTACTTCTGCTGCCGTTCCTAGGACTCTGGATGATGTTTCTCAGTATGTTTTAGATGTGGGCTATTATACGGGATCAAACACCAAAATTGATGATGATTTAAAGTACAGATTGTTGCAATCTCCTTGGATGCCAGAAAAGACATTCAAGTTTCCAGTAAGTGACGATAAAAGAAAGCTAAAATTTCAAATGCAATGGTTTGAACGGTTCTCGTGGTTGGTTTACACGAGTAAACGGGAACAAGGTGCTTTATGCAAATATTGTGCATTATTTGCCAGAGATTGCGCAGAAAAAGGCTCTCATCAGCAGTTGAAATCCTTAGTTACTCAGCCCCTTACTAAATGGAAAGATGCTGTACATGATTTCAAACATCACAGTGAAAGCCAGTACCACATATTTTCTGTATTATTGGCTGATAATTTTATGAAGGTGTATAATAAATCTCAACCAAATATAATAAGTCAGATTGATAGCGGATACCTAGCGCAAGTAGCTGAAAATCGGAAACGGCTCATTCCGATTATTGAAACAATTAAATTATGTGGACGTCAAGAATTGGCACTGAGAGGTACGTGCGACTCGGGTCCAATAAAAATTAATGATGCTGAGCCAGAAACAAATGATGGAAACTTTCGTGCTATCTTACGGATGAGAAGCAGATGTGGAGACACAAATCTAATGAAGCACACAGAAAATATGACGTTGAACGCTACCTACCTAAGCCAGACCATACAAAATGAACTTATTGCAGTTTGTGGTGAAATAATCCAGAAAAAAATCGTGCAAGGATTAAATTCTGCGAAATTTTTTTCAATCCTTGTTGACGAAACTACTGATGTTTCACGACAAGAACAGATGTCCATTTGTGCAAGATATGCCGAGGCAAAGGATAATGGGTTTATCTTGCGTGAAGATTTTTTAACTTTTGTAACAGTTGAGAATACAAAAGGAACATACCGTAAGTAGGGGTTTCTTTGTCCCTTGGGGTATAACTTTAACCCACTGCCAAAATATTGTTGTTGTGGCGCCTCCTCCTAAAGCTAATAACTGTTGCCAAATAATTCTTACACCGTTCACTAGATAGCACTTATAGCTATTAAATGCGTGCGCGCTTGTCGTTTACACACTATGGACACACACTCCCGTCAAAAGTTTAAAAATTTTAGTGTGAGCTAGAAAAATTTTAGTGTCGAAACTTTTACCTGTACAAGAAGCTGTTTACGTTAAATATAATAAAGAACTGTTTTAATTGTTAATGTATATTGTCGGTAAGTTGAATTAAGTATGATTTTCTTTTTGTCTTACAAATTTGTAGAATGATGGCAAATTTTACACAAAATGGCAATTTTTTGTGAAATTTCGGGTTACTTTGTCCTGGGTCAAAGTAACCTGTAAACTGGGCCAAAGTAACCTGCAAATACAGATGTAGAAGTACAAACATTGTTTTACTTATAAAATTGACATTTTGTTTTTATATCTGTTTCAGATTATTCATTGTAAAATAATAATTATGCCTAATAGATATAAAAGAAAGCCAGGATCGCGACGATATGTCGATTATAGTGAGGATCAATTAGAGAGATGCCTAGAAGCTATTCGCTCTGGCTCAATGAGCCAGAGAAAAGCTTCAGATCATTTTGGAATATGCAGAAGTACAATAAAAAATAAGTTAAAGAACAAATTTATGCAGAAACCAGGACATCCTACGGTTTTTACCGAAGTCGAGGAGCAAGCATTTGTCAATCACATCATATCTGTATCAGAATTTGGATTTCCAGTTAATGATTTAGATTTTCGCTTTATTGTAAAGTCATACCTCTCCGCTCGAGGGAGAACTGTTAAAAAGTTTAATAACAATTTGCCGGGTGGAGAATGTGTTAGATCTTTTTTAAGACGACATCCTGAATTAACAGTACGCTTCGCATCGAATATTAAAAGAAATAGAGCCTCTGTAAATGAAAAAACATTATCTGATTACATTGACAATCTCAAGGAAGTCGTGGTCGATGTGCCTCCAGAAAATATTTATAACTACGATGAGACAAATTTAAGTGACGACCCAGGACGTAAACGTGTTATATGCCGTAGAGGGTGCAAATATCCTGAGAGAGTTATGAATTCATCTAAATCCAACATATCAGTCATGTTTTGCGGAAATGCAGCTGGTACAGTCATACCACCTTATGTGGTCTATAAGGCCGAACACTTGTGGTCCACATGGACCGAAAATGGTCCTGTTGGAACAAGGTACAACCGAACGAAACATGGTTGGTTAGACGGAGTTACTTTTGAAGAATGGTTCATTGCACATCTTTTCCCCGTATTACGGAAACAAAATGGAAAAAAGGTTGTTATCGGCGACAATTTGTCGTCACATATCAGTCAAAATGTGTTAAGACTATGCCAAGAAAATAGCATTGAGTTTGTGTGCTTACCTCCGAATTCCACACATCTCACCCAACCTTTGGACATTGCTTATTTCCGACCATTAAAAATAAAATGGAGAACAGTACTGGCAGAGTGGAAAGAGTCACCTGCTGGGAAAAGATGCACAACTATACCAAAAGAGCAGTTTCCAGCTTTACTAAAAAAAGTTCTCGCAAGACTTGAAGATAAGACTGCTGAAAACTTAAAATCTGGCTTTAGAAAGGCCGGAATTTTTCCTATTGATAAAAATGAACTTCTCAACCGTTTGCCGCAACAAGATAGGCTACACGTAAATATAGAATCAATTGGAGAAGCATTCTTGGATCGTTTAGGTGAAAAGCGTGCTGATGTTGGCGCTACTAAGATAAGGCGTAAAAAAAAACTGAACGTTCAGCCTGGACGAAGTATTTGTCCTGAACTGGAAAATATTCTTCAGACAGATAGCGCACAAAAGCCAGCTCGCAAAACAAGTAAAAGGGCCTCAGGCAAAACACGCCGGACAGTAAGTCAAAGCAGCACTAGCTCATCTGCAGACAGTGGGGAAATTAGCTACGCCTCCTCAACAGAGACTGAAGTATTCAGCAGCGAAGGTGAGAGTCACACTACACTACTTGAGGAGATTCAAACGACGCCTCCACCTATTCCCCAAAGAATTATGAGTCCTCTACCCACCACTTCCAGGGAAAACATCGATGTACCAATTGAAAATACCATTGCTGTGGGTAACTTTGTGATTGTCAATTGGCACAGCGAAACTTATCCAGGAATTGTCACAGGCATTCGCGATGGTGGAGCAACTGTTGAATGCATGAAAAAAGGGAAAAAGAGCTGGAGATGGCCAAAAATAAAGGATATTCAACATTACAAGTGGTGTGACATAAAAAATAAAATCAATCCACCAGCATTAATAAAAAGAGGAATATTTTCTGTACCAGAAATGTAAAAAATGCTTAATATAATATTTACTTAAGTTTAATTTTAATTTCATTACAGAATAAAATTTCTTTTAAAGATTAAAATGTGATAATATGTGAAATTTCTATTAGTACAATTAATGTCTGTGATTTTTTATGCGAAAAATAAAGGTTTTTGTTAAAAAAATATTTTTTTCATATTCAACAAATCATATTTTCTCGATACATACGGTTTCTTTAGCCCAGTTCTATTTAAATAGCGTAAAACTATGGCAAAACGTGAACTGGACAAAGAAACCCGATGTGGGGGATAACTTTGGCCCACAAATAAAAAATAAAAAAAAATATACTTATTATTTCATTACCTCAACAAAAT
Source organism: Venustoraphidia nigricollis (assembly GCA_034508555.1). NCBI lineage: Eukaryota > Metazoa > Arthropoda > Insecta > Raphidioptera > Raphidiidae > Venustoraphidia > Venustoraphidia nigricollis. The sequence continues at coordinate 668,404 of JAVRKA010000093.1, read as the reverse complement.
GACCCGTAAATTTAAGCTTACATTGTCAGGTTTCCATTTGGTACAAAGCAATTAGAAACATGTTATTATAGCCATTTACCACTCAAAAAAATAAAAAAATACTCGATTTTTCGGGTCAAAGTAACCCGCGTTTACGGTATTTAGCTAATGCAATTTTATCTGAATTAAAATCTTTGGGAGTAGATTGCGAATATTTAGTCGGACAAGGATATGATGGAGCTTCTTCGATGAAAGGAAGTTTTAAAGGTGTGCAGGCAGTAATTCGTGAGTCACATCCACAAGCTTTATACCATCGAGATAGCATTTAAAGAGACGCGATCACGTGACTAAAAGTGACCTGGGTCGGCCATATTGATACGACAATTACGTCAAACTTGTCGTATGTTCATCGGTAGAGTGTGTTTTTAGTTTTTTGTGTTTTATATTGTATTTTCGAGTGATATTTATATCAACTACTGAAATACAACAATGGTTTCTTGTGCTCATCGTAGTTGCAATAGCAGGGATGCAGTTGATAAGAAAAAATCAACAGGAATAACATTTCATAGGTTAGTAAACAAAAAAGCAGGGTTGTATTTAATGAAGATTTATATATATACTATTTTACGCTTTAAACTTTTTCACTTCAAGCACTTTTGAGAATAACTTTTATGCATTTTAAGAAACCTAATTGGTTAATTTTAACTTTTTCAAGGTTAAAGTATTAAAGTTAAAAACTTAAGTAGTATACAAATTAACTTTTAATTGGTATTTAACATGGTTATATAGTAAATAAAATTCTCGAACAATTTTTCAGACAATAATTATATTAACAAAAAATAAAAAATATAATTCAAACAATTGAAACGTCAATTGTTTGAATTATATTTTTTATTAATATAATTATTGTCTGAAAAATTGGTCGAGAATTTTATTTATTGAAGAGTTATCAGACGTTAATCAAAGATTTGTATGGTTATATAGTATTTAACTAACAATTGTACGTTTTCCTCTTAGATTTCCCAAGGATCCTGCACGTCAGCAGGTCTGGTTGGAGTTTATCAATCGAGGTGCTTGGAAACCAACAAAATATAGTGTTTTGTGTTCAAAGCATTTTTCTGAGATGTACATTGATCGAACCTCAAAATGTTACGTTCGCTTGAAAGAGAATGCCATTCCTACCTTTAATCCCTCTCAGGTAAATAAAAATATATATTGTATTTATACAACTTTAGTATTATTCTTTTATATTTTATTGTTGTTTTGGTAAATTACCAAGTTTAAATTATTTAAAAATGATAAGAATATTTTTGTTCTTATAATATTATTTTTAAAAGTTTTTTTTTTTTTAATTGCAGGAGCAAATGGATGATAAATTGACAGAACCACCAGCCAAGGTTAAAATATTGTCAAACATTTTGATTGTACCAGCAAAATGTCAAAATTTTGACCAAGATTTAAGTACTGCAGGTTTGGTCAAAGATATGCAACCAAGGCCATCAACTTTGCCAATAAGTGAAACAGTTTCTCCCAGGTAAATAAAGTTACTGAATAAGCTAAATAGAACACAGCTTATAAGCAGGGAAAGGAAAACAAAGCTGATATATTTGAAACGAAAACTGATGCGAAGGGAAAAGCGCATAACAAATATGAAAGACATTCTTAATGAACTAAAAAAAAAGAAACTATTACAAGATGAGCATTTAGATGTACTTTCTAAACTTAGTGGTCCTCAAGAATTATTTATGAGGCAATATAAAAAAGCATCCAACAAAGCTCTACCAAAACACTATTCAGAAGAGATAAAAACGTTTGCATTGACACTTCATTATTACTCCCCCGTTGCCTATAATTATGTAAGAAAAACATTTAACGTATGTTTACCACATACACGAACGATAAGCCGGTGGTACCAAAGTATCGATGGAGAACCTGGATTTACTAGTGAATCGTTTCAGGCTTTGGTGTTAAAGGCTTCCTATGAAAAAAAGAAAATTATATGCAGCCTAATTATTGATGAGATGTCAATTCGGCAACATGAGGAATGGGTTCCTCAAAAAGACAAGTGCTACGGGTATGTAGATATGGGAACAGGAGTCAAAGAAGTCACTCTTGCTAAAGATGCTTTGGTGTTTCTTTTAAACTGTGTAAACGGTTATTGGAAAATTCCCGTTGGTTTTTTTCTTATTGCTGGTATAACAGCAGAGCAAAAAAAAGGACTAGTGTTGCAATGTTTGGAAAAGTGTAGTGAAATAGGAATTGAGGTGGTTAGCTTAACATGTGATGGTCCTCCCGTAAATTTAACCATGGCAAAACTTTTGGGTTGTAAATTGGACCATAAAAATTTAAAAACATTTTTTAAACATCCATCGAACAATGATGATGTCGTTTTCTTTCTGGACCCCTGCCACATGGTGAAGTTGGTGAGAAACACCTTGGGTGAAAAGGGTTCCCTGGTGGATGAAAACAATGAAATAGTTATCTGGAATTTTTTAAAAGAACTAAACAATTTGCAAAGAAATGAATCCTTCCACTTGGCCAATAAATTAAGGGATCAACATATTGCTTTTGGCAAACAAAAGATGAAGGTTAGGCTTGCAACTCAAGTATTTAGTGAGAGTGTTGCAACTGCCTTATCTTTTTGTGAAAACGAACTAAAAATGGAACAATTTGCTGGAGCTGGTGCGACAGTGAGATTTATTTTAATTATGAACAATTTGTTCGATATTTTAAACTCTAGAAATTTAGCACAATGTCATTACAAAAAACCAATATCTGCAAAAAATTTTGAGACTATTAATTTTTTTTTGAATTCTGCAGATAAATACATAAGCTGTTTAAAAACACATGTAGGCGGTCCTTTACTTTTAGATTCACTGAGACATACAGGATTTTTAGGTTTAAAAATATGCATTTCTAGTCTTAAAATATTATTTAAAAATTTAGTTACTAGGAATAGATTACAGTTTTTGCCACTTTATAAATTCTCACAAGATCACATTGAGCTATTCTTTGGGTCCATTCGGTCCCGAGGAGGTTTCAATAATAACCCCACTGCACGCCAGTTTCAATCAGCCTATAAAAAATTGATTATTCATGTGGAATTGCGTAATAGTTTTCATGGAAATTGTGTTCCGTTAGAGCAACTCCAAATTTTAAAATGTGACCCTGTACATCAAATAAATGTCACTTCAAGAGATTACAGGGCACTAGGATTGGAAGAAAATTCTGACAGCGAGTTAGATGATATTAACAGAGATCATGATTATTTGCCAGACCCACTGTCAGAATTTTCAAAACATATTATTACCTACATAGCTGGATATATTGTACATTCTTTAAAAAAAAAAATATTTTGTATAGAATGCATATCTGCTTTAACAAGTGACACGAGGGATATATATCTATATTCTTTTATAGATAAAAGAAACAAAGGTGGACTACAATATCCCTCAACAGATGTTTTGGAGATATGTGTTCTTGCTGAAAAAGTTTTGAAAAATATTGTTTCTTGTTCTCAACAAATATCTGCAGCAGCTTTAGTTAGCATAATATTAAAAAAGTTTGTAAATAATAATATTTTTTTTAATTTAGTAGTTCATAGTTTTGATCAGTCGGCATTGGACAGTCACCGAGTATTGTTAATTAAAGCTGTGGCAGAAAAGTACATAAATGTAAGGTTGTATCATTTCGCCAAACAAAAATCCAAAAAATCAGAAAGTATTAGGCATCATAGTAATAAGATTGTTTTATTTAAGGGACAATAAATTTTTTGTTTTGAGAATTTGTTTTATTTTTTGTATGTAATAACAGTCCATTATCTTATTTTTTTTTAGAATTTAAAAAAGCATTGTCAATAATATTATAGTAATAAAAATGTATAGTGTCCGGCAGTGACAATTTATATTAGATATGTCCTAAAATTTAAACAAACGGCGCTTAAAGCTTAGCAATACAGCAAGCTTAAAAGAAAATATGTGAGCCACTGTAAGTAGAAAACCTAATCCCAAAAACATTTTTTGAAAGATTATTTTTTAATACTAACAGAATCATTACAGAATACATATAAATATAAATAGTCCGGACCTGGCGAGGCATCCATATTGTTACCACTATTAGCCACGCCTAGTGCTACCGTTTTCTCCACGTGAAATTAAGTCTTATGGCGCCTCTTTATAAATGCTATCTCGATGCTTTATACGTTCATTGCAGCTCACATTCATTGAATTTAGCTCTGGGTCATTCTTCCTAGGTTCAGCCTATTCGAAATACTATTGGAATTATAAAATCGGTTGGAAATTTTATCAAGTCCTCAGCAAAACGAACCAAGTGTTTACAAGATAATATCAAAAAAAACTTCCCTGAAACACAATGGAAAAACCTTACGGCAATGTGCGAGACCCGCTGGGTAGAAAATCATGATGGGTTGTTAAGATTTAAAGAAATTTATAAAGCTATTGTTGATACACTAGACGACTTAAGCACTGACATGGATTCTGAAACATCGTCAAAGGCTAATTCTTTTCTGAGATCAGTCATTTCAAGTGATTTTGTTATACTATGCAAAATACTTCAATCTCCCCTATGCGATTTGGCAGCAGCTTTACAACATGTTGATTTAATTATAACGACTATAAAAGATATTCGCCAAAATATTGATTCAAAATTTGCTGAACTTTTCAAGAATGCTCAGAATTTGCTCAGTACTGTAAACGAGGAAATGAAAATTCCACGAATAACGTCACGCCAAGAGCATAGGGCAAACTACAACACAAAAGATCCTGAAACTTATTTTAGGATTACTATAATGATTCCACTTTTGGATGATTTCATTGATCAGCTTCAGTCGAGATTCCAAAATCATAAAGCCACATTATCATCTCTCAACATTTTAATTCCCTCTGTGTGCTGCAAAGAACAAATTAATCAAAATTATCAAGAAAAGTACTTTGAGCTCTATAAAAAATATTTGGAATGGGACTTTGTAAAAGCTGAATTAGACATGTGGCGAATAAAATGGGTGGAAGAATCTGAACTAGATCGACCAACATGTGCTATTGAAGCTCTCGGAGAATGCAACCAGGCCTTATTTCCAAACATTCACAAACTTTTAAAGATCTTAGCAACACTGCCTGTTTCTAGGCGCAATTCACACAGAACGGGTGCGTGGTGGTGACGTGGGACCGGCGTGGTACGGGCATGTGCCACCCGCATGTTAACATATGAGGCAATACAAACAGAGGTGACGTGGTACTAGCGTGGTGATTCCCACTATTGCCACGCCACTTCGACGCCATCAGAAGCCTACACGAGTGACACATGCCATACGAAAGTGTGAAATTCAGTGTTGATTTTTCGTTTAATAGCACAAAATGCGTGACGATTTCGAATTTAATATAGAGTTCTGCGAAGAAGTGCAACTGTATGCAACTTTATACGACTATAGACGATCGGATTACTGCAACAGAAGTGTACAAGACCAGGCATGGGAAAAAATATCTCAGAAATTCAATGCAAATGGTAAGTTAGTAATTGTTTATTATCTGCTCATACAAGAGTTGGTTTCAATTACATAAACGTTAAAAACAACCCAATTAAAACTTTTTTACTTATGCACTAAATATATGTTTATGCTTAAGCTTATGATTATGTAGTTGACTTAATGTTTACATTAACATGAAACATTCATACACAATATCTGTCCTGATGAGGAATTGGGGCGCGATCTTTGAAATATTTGCTTAGATAAATTCTCATAGATTTAGCATTTTCTAACTGTATTGGAGTTAAATCGCCAACAATAACGTTTTCATATTGGGGCCTTGAGAATGTGCCATCGCACTCTTTGATGGCGTTGTGCAACACGCACATTGCTTGAATCAGAACATCAGCTTTAGCAGGGTTACATCGGATAAGTGTATGTAAAAGACCGAACTTCGTTGTTAGCATACCAAAAGCGCATTCCACTGATTTCCGTGCTCTCGAACACCTGAGATTAAAAATCTTTTGTTCGTTAGTGGTCAATTCTCTTCGAGAAAAGGGCCTCATTAAATTTTTGGAGAGGGGAAATGCTTCATCGCCCAGAAAAAAATGGGAAACTGGGTGCACCTCTCCAGGTAGTGCAGCTGGTTCAGGTATATTGAGACGTCTTTCCTGCAAGGCTTTTCCAAAGCTGCTATTTTTCAATACTCTTCCATCACTATTACGCCCGAATTCACCTACATCGATTGTTACAAATCGACCATCTGCATCTGCCACTGCCAGCAAAACAATAGAAAAATAACCTTTATAGTTGATGAAGGCAGACCCCGACCGTGGTGGTGCTTTGATTCGTATATGTTTACCGTCTACACTACCAATACAGTTGGGGACATTCCATAGTTCATGGAAACGCTTTGCTATTTCTTGCCACTTAGCTGTTGTAGGTTTCGGCATGTACACAGGTTGTAATTTCTTCCAGATGGCTTGGGCGGTGTGATGCACGATCCCTTGTATAGTAGAATGACCTTTCAGGAAGTAGAAAGAAAGCCCTTTGAACGAACATCCAGTCGCGAAGTACCTGTAAATATAAAAAAAAATTATCATTGTAAACAAAAAATTTCACTGATTTTTGTATATTATTAATTTATTTGTTTGAATCAGGAGAGTATTTATTCGTTCACTTTGTACGACAAACTAAGTTATTGTAATGCATATTTATATTTTTAATTTTTGTTTCTATTTTATTTTAGTAACCGAGTGCAAAGACCGGTGGAAAAACATAAGAGGAAGCTATTCAAAATATAAGGCAAAACTACAAACAAAATCGGGACAAGGAGCTAAACGAGTAAAAGAGTACTATCTGGCCCCTCATCTGTTCTTTTTGGATCCGTTCTTGAAGTCCCGCAAAAGCAAAGGGAACATGGATGACGAGTCGGACGCTGGAGAGGAAGCAGAAACGAATGAGCATGAAGCTAATAACTACCGTGCTGAGGTGACGTCCCCTGATGACAGTATATTATCCATTGGTTCCTCTCATTCATCTCTACCATCTCCCAGTACTTCTTCCGATATTCAGCCGTTATTAATAAAAGCACCTGAAGCACCAGTACCGAAAGGAGATGATTTTAGAAAAAGAAAGAAGCTAACAGCTTCCGCCACCTCTATCAATGATGTTAACCACCAAGCGTATCAGTATTTTGAAAAAAAACAACAAATGCTGGAGATGCAAAACACAGTGAAGAAAAACACCGCAATCGATCCTCCTGACCCTGATTTGGCGTTTTTACACAGTGTTCTGCCTGACATGAAGCTTATGAACAGTACCCAAAAACGACATTTCAAAATCGGAATTTTAAATTTGTCCGAGCAAATACTAGCCTTCACCACTCCTGAAGCTCCTACTCCACTAATGAGGGCCTCTCAATCTTGGAATCGGGACTCAGTGAACACACGTTTGAACTCTACGTTGCAAGGGAATACTCCAGAACCTCCAACAGTGAATGTCTCTCAATCTTGGATTCAGGACTCAGTGAACACAAGTCTGAATTCTACGTCGCAAGGGGATACGACAGCCTCAAGGGAACCTTTCAATGTGAATGAATTTATCCGATACAACAATTAGTATTAGAGGAACAACACTATCACTATATATTTTTTGTTTTGTATTAAACACAAATGAATGTAGCTAGTTTAATATATTTTTTTCAACTTACCTCAGCGTTATTAACAGCCTCTCCTCTGGACTGACGGGTTCTCTCCAATTCGTAGATTTCTTTTCAAGGTCAACGTTTACTAAAGTTAATATTCTATAGAAGCATTCGATAGACATTCGGTAGAAACTTTGAAAACGTTCAGGGTACATGTTGAGCTCCCGCATAACGTTGAACGAACCGCAACTTTTTCCTTTATCTAACCACAGAGGGTGTACCCAGTATCTCCTTTTCCTTTGTATATTGGCTAAATTCACAAGGTCCAACATAACCTGGTCATCTTCGTCGTCCGAGAACATTTTCACTTCGCACTGACAAATGTCGGTAGGTATCCCTTTCTGTGTGTATTGAGCCCGCCACGTCCGCTCTTGGCCACACCACGCCAGACCACACGCCACCACCACGCACCCGTTCTGTGTGAATTGCGCCCTACATGTACTCCTGAGAGGACTTTCTCTTCTATGAAACGCCTCAAAACTTATTTGAGAAACTCCACAGGCCAGGAAAGACTAAACGGTTTGGCGTTAATGTCAATCCACCGCAGAATTGACATCGACACCGAGGAGGTAATTGATTTGTTCGCTGCAAAGAAAGCTAGAAGACTAAATTTAATTTTGTAATATGCTGTGAATATTTCTGTAATGGTTTTCTAATAAATATATGTGATAAGTAACATCATTTTATTTAAGACAGAAAAGAAAAAAGACATTGAAGCAATAATTCCATTTCTGAAGCCAGAAAATAAAGAATTCTATCAAAGCTTGTTAATCTAGATTTGAATTTTGAAGTTAAATATGTATTTTCATAATTATTATAAAAAAAATTGTTAATTAAGGTCTGAATTTTGAAGTTAAAAGTGCATTGATTTGAATTTTGAAGTTAAAAATGTATTATTTTCTTTAAATTAAAAAAAACTTGTTTATCCAAAGTTAATTTTTTGAAGTTAAAAATTTATTATTTTCATAAAATTAAAAAAAACTTGTTAATTTGATTATATTGTAATACTACTTTATAAATAAAAAGATTTATGCTTCGGGCACTTAGCTTTTTTTGAAATTGTATCTGCTGTCGATAACTCATTTTTCACGTTACATTCCCTAGTACTTAACACGTTTTCAAAATTTCAACTTTATTATTTTTTTTTCGCAGTTTATGGTACATAAATTAAAAGTATGTAACAACAGGGTCAAATACTATATTGGCGTTTATACTTACAAATTTTTGCATTTATTTTGGTGCAAAAATATACGTCACATGTAAAAAAAATTGATTATCTCAAAATCATTGTTAAGGTATTTAGCCCGGTTTTCATTTCAAGTCTTCATATATATATATATATATATATATATATATATATATATATATATATATATATATATATATATATATATATATATATATTGTTACAGCCCTGTAATATAATCAAACACGTATTGTTTATAGAACGCGATAAATAAAAAAATGATGATGTATGAATTCACATATGTATACATGCTATGTTATGAAATGATATGTAGTTCGAAGATTATTAATATTTGAACAACAAAACAGTTAACATCTTGAAAGTTATTAATAACGAATTTAAATATTTTCCAAAATACCTAATACAAATTTAACAAATATCAGAAGTGGGATAATAACTTATTTCCAGAGTGGTTGTGATTGTGTGAAAATGTTTAAAAAACGCGGGCCATTTTGTGAAAGTAGTGATCGTGACTCGGACCAAGATAAACGCTCGTATAAGAGACAACGTGCGGAAAACGCCGAATCCGAACCTTCTGCACATGAAATATTGGAAAAACTAATGGAGGAGAAACTAGATTCAAAAATGCGACAAGATTTTGGGAAACCCAGCACTTCAACGAGTTTTACTTTAAAAAAGTGATGTACTACCACGTTTTGACCCCGACAGCAGTGATTTTTCTGTTCAAGGGTGGATACAAAAAATTGAACAATTGTCTGAAGTTCATTGGCATCACGACCATTTCTACAGCTGTGGACTAACTCAAGCCCGTTGCGTGCTGTAAGCCGCGAATCTACAGGTCGGCCACGTTTTTTTTTTTTTGTCTAACACATCTTTATTCTACCAACCATCATCTTCACCTACCAGTAAGTGCTGAAAATTTTATTGAACGGGCTAATTTTACTACGCCGCGTATAATTCATTAACTTTTTTTTTTTATTTTTGTATAAATCGGAACGCTTGTGTTAAATACGGCCTTCTGCTAGTAACTTTAGTGAACCGAATCTTTAAATTTCAGTGAACCGAATCTTTAGATTTCTGTGAACCGAATTCCTTGTTGATACGATTCCGTATACCTAACCAAGGGACCCATATTAAAAAGTTCAATTTTTAAAAAGAAATATTTGAGTCATAGAATCGACCAAGGCAAATGATTCGGCATGTTTATTTTTTTTGTACCGCCATTTTTATATGTATTTATTACTTATTATTTTTTTTTTTGTGTCTAGATTAACACAGTTCGCACCAAACTATAATTTGATTTCATCAATGTGTTCTTTTCTTTACGGTTGTTACGGTTTAATTTTGAAATTTTGATTGTACATTAAAATTAATTCCCTGAGGGTAGGCAACCGTTCTTTGTCGAACGCAATTTTGATGCTCGGAAGTACGCTAGCGCCAACTGAGTACAAACGTTTTTTTTTTTGGTAGATGGAACTAGTAGTAACAAATTATGCGGTAAAACGACACCTTGAGATTTTTTTTTGGTTCGTTTTGACATTTTTCCTTCTGATCATTGACAATATGGCGTGCTGTTGATAAATCATGGAATAAGAAAGTGAATTCGTAATTCATCGGCCCAAATATTTGAGTTTTATAGCTTTACGCTTTCGTTTACGCTCATTTGATGAACAATTAACGATATCCGATTGGAATTTTTGATTTTCTACTGGTTCTTAGCTGAAGAAATATTAAGCTTATGATGCAAAATAGCTATGATATTGTATGCAAAATAACAAATCATTTGGAAATCTAACCTTTACAAGGCCGTAGCCAGGGGGGGGGGATCATGGGGGATTGATCCCCCCCGAAATAAAGGCCGTAGCCAGGGGGGGATCAAGGGGGATTGATCCCCCCCCCGAAATAAAAAAAAATATATTTATTTTAGTGCGCCCGTCTCATTTTGTTGTTATACACAACATAGTAGTTAACTACTGCAAACAAAATTCTCTACCTACTGTTATTTTTATTATGTTACTACGCCAACTACACAAGCAACGCAAGTTCGGGGACGTGCTCGAACTTTCGGAAATACTCAATAAGCATAGAATGAAACGGGTTATTCTCGATGTTTCGTTGTGCCGTGTCTGCGGAATATATAAGCGAGCCGCCGAGCACGGAGAGGCAGTTCTGTCTTGGAAAGTGATCCAGTGCGATGCGACTAAGGCGATATAAGTTATAAGCGAAGTAATACTAGTAATAGTGCAGTGTGTGAAATAATAGTACTGTGAATTAGTATTGAAGTAAGTGATGTTATAATCTTTGTAATTTAAATTAAAATTAAAAGGATTTGATGCCTAAGAGTATGCTACCAGGCTACCTACTCGTATTATATTTTCTTTTAAATCTTTATCGAAGTAAATATTTGTGTACAAATGGAATTAATACTTGGCTGTTTTTTTAATTGTTACAGGTCGGTTCAACATTTGAAATGGCAAAAAGGACACAAGAAAATACATTATTCAAATATTTATTTAAAAAATCTAAACCTGGTACTGATAGTGAAGGTTCTACTGAAAATCAGTGTTCAAGTGTTTTCGGCAGTGATACTGCTACAAGTAGTTCTGGTACTTCTGCTGCCGTTCCTAGGACTCTGGATGATGTTTCTCAGTATGTTTTAGATGTGGGCTATTATACGGGATCAAACACCAAAATTGATGATGATTTAAAGTACAGATTGTTGCAATCTCCTTGGATGCCAGAAAAGACATTCAAGTTTCCAGTAAGTGACGATAAAAGAAAGCTAAAATTTCAAATGCAATGGTTTGAACGGTTCTCGTGGTTGGTTTACACGAGTAAACGGGAACAAGGTGCTTTATGCAAATATTGTGCATTATTTGCCAGAGATTGCGCAGAAAAAGGCTCTCATCAGCAGTTGAAATCCTTAGTTACTCAGCCCCTTACTAAATGGAAAGATGCTGTACATGATTTCAAACATCACAGTGAAAGCCAGTACCACATATTTTCTGTATTATTGGCTGATAATTTTATGAAGGTGTATAATAAATCTCAACCAAATATAATAAGTCAGATTGATAGCGGATACCTAGCGCAAGTAGCTGAAAATCGGAAACGGCTCATTCCGATTATTGAAACAATTAAATTATGTGGACGTCAAGAATTGGCACTGAGAGGTACGTGCGACTCGGGTCCAATAAAAATTAATGATGCTGAGCCAGAAACAAATGATGGAAACTTTCGTGCTATCTTACGGATGAGAAGCAGATGTGGAGACACAAATCTAATGAAGCACACAGAAAATATGACGTTGAACGCTACCTACCTAAGCCAGACCATACAAAATGAACTTATTGCAGTTTGTGGTGAAATAATCCAGAAAAAAATCGTGCAAGGATTAAATTCTGCGAAATTTTTTTCAATCCTTGTTGACGAAACTACTGATGTTTCACGACAAGAACAGATGTCCATTTGTGCAAGATATGCCGAGGCAAAGGATAATGGGTTTATCTTGCGTGAAGATTTTTTAACTTTTGTAACAGTTGAGAATACAAAAGGAACATACCGTAAGTAGGGGTTTCTTTGTCCCTTGGGGTATAACTTTAACCCACTGCCAAAATATTGTTGTTGTGGCGCCTCCTCCTAAAGCTAATAACTGTTGCCAAATAATTCTTACACCGTTCACTAGATAGCACTTATAGCTATTAAATGCGTGCGCGCTTGTCGTTTACACACTATGGACACACACTCCCGTCAAAAGTTTAAAAATTTTAGTGTGAGCTAGAAAAATTTTAGTGTCGAAACTTTTACCTGTACAAGAAGCTGTTTACGTTAAATATAATAAAGAACTGTTTTAATTGTTAATGTATATTGTCGGTAAGTTGAATTAAGTATGATTTTCTTTTTGTCTTACAAATTTGTAGAATGATGGCAAATTTTACACAAAATGGCAATTTTTTGTGAAATTTCGGGTTACTTTGTCCTGGGTCAAAGTAACCTGTAAACTGGGCCAAAGTAACCTGCAAATACAGATGTAGAAGTACAAACATTGTTTTACTTATAAAATTGACATTTTGTTTTTATATCTGTTTCAGATTATTCATTGTAAAATAATAATTATGCCTAATAGATATAAAAGAAAGCCAGGATCGCGACGATATGTCGATTATAGTGAGGATCAATTAGAGAGATGCCTAGAAGCTATTCGCTCTGGCTCAATGAGCCAGAGAAAAGCTTCAGATCATTTTGGAATATGCAGAAGTACAATAAAAAATAAGTTAAAGAACAAATTTATGCAGAAACCAGGACATCCTACGGTTTTTACCGAAGTCGAGGAGCAAGCATTTGTCAATCACATCATATCTGTATCAGAATTTGGATTTCCAGTTAATGATTTAGATTTTCGCTTTATTGTAAAGTCATACCTCTCCGCTCGAGGGAGAACTGTTAAAAAGTTTAATAACAATTTGCCGGGTGGAGAATGTGTTAGATCTTTTTTAAGACGACATCCTGAATTAACAGTACGCTTCGCATCGAATATTAAAAGAAATAGAGCCTCTGTAAATGAAAAAACATTATCTGATTACATTGACAATCTCAAGGAAGTCGTGGTCGATGTGCCTCCAGAAAATATTTATAACTACGATGAGACAAATTTAAGTGACGACCCAGGACGTAAACGTGTTATATGCCGTAGAGGGTGCAAATATCCTGAGAGAGTTATGAATTCATCTAAATCCAACATATCAGTCATGTTTTGCGGAAATGCAGCTGGTACAGTCATACCACCTTATGTGGTCTATAAGGCCGAACACTTGTGGTCCACATGGACCGAAAATGGTCCTGTTGGAACAAGGTACAACCGAACGAAACATGGTTGGTTAGACGGAGTTACTTTTGAAGAATGGTTCATTGCACATCTTTTCCCCGTATTACGGAAACAAAATGGAAAAAAGGTTGTTATCGGCGACAATTTGTCGTCACATATCAGTCAAAATGTGTTAAGACTATGCCAAGAAAATAGCATTGAGTTTGTGTGCTTACCTCCGAATTCCACACATCTCACCCAACCTTTGGACATTGCTTATTTCCGACCATTAAAAATAAAATGGAGAACAGTACTGGCAGAGTGGAAAGAGTCACCTGCTGGGAAAAGATGCACAACTATACCAAAAGAGCAGTTTCCAGCTTTACTAAAAAAAGTTCTCGCAAGACTTGAAGATAAGACTGCTGAAAACTTAAAATCTGGCTTTAGAAAGGCCGGAATTTTTCCTATTGATAAAAATGAACTTCTCAACCGTTTGCCGCAACAAGATAGGCTACACGTAAATATAGAATCAATTGGAGAAGCATTCTTGGATCGTTTAGGTGAAAAGCGTGCTGATGTTGGCGCTACTAAGATAAGGCGTAAAAAAAAACTGAACGTTCAGCCTGGACGAAGTATTTGTCCTGAACTGGAAAATATTCTTCAGACAGATAGCGCACAAAAGCCAGCTCGCAAAACAAGTAAAAGGGCCTCAGGCAAAACACGCCGGACAGTAAGTCAAAGCAGCACTAGCTCATCTGCAGACAGTGGGGAAATTAGCTACGCCTCCTCAACAGAGACTGAAGTATTCAGCAGCGAAGGTGAGAGTCACACTACACTACTTGAGGAGATTCAAACGACGCCTCCACCTATTCCCCAAAGAATTATGAGTCCTCTACCCACCACTTCCAGGGAAAACATCGATGTACCAATTGAAAATACCATTGCTGTGGGTAACTTTGTGATTGTCAATTGGCACAGCGAAACTTATCCAGGAATTGTCACAGGCATTCGCGATGGTGGAGCAACTGTTGAATGCATGAAAAAAGGGAAAAAGAGCTGGAGATGGCCAAAAATAAAGGATATTCAACATTACAAGTGGTGTGACATAAAAAATAAAATCAATCCACCAGCATTAATAAAAAGAGGAATATTTTCTGTACCAGAAATGTAAAAAATGCTTAATATAATATTTACTTAAGTTTAATTTTAATTTCATTACAGAATAAAATTTCTTTTAAAGATTAAAATGTGATAATATGTGAAATTTCTATTAGTACAATTAATGTCTGTGATTTTTTATGCGAAAAATAAAGGTTTTTGTTAAAAAAATATTTTTTTCATATTCAACAAATCATATTTTCTCGATACATACGGTTTCTTTAGCCCAGTTCTATTTAAATAGCGTAAAACTATGGCAAAACGTGAACTGGACAAAGAAACCCGATGTGGGGGATAACTTTGGCCCACAAATAAAAAATAAAAAAAAATATACTTATTATTTCATTACCTCAACAAAATGACCCGTAAATTTAAGCTTACATTGTCAGGTTTCCATTTGGTACAAAGCAATTAGAAACATGTTATTATAGCCATTTACCACTCAAAAAAATAAAAAAATACTCGATTTTTCGGGTCAAAGTAACCCGCGTTTACGGTATTTAGCTAATGCAATTTTATCTGAATTAAAATCTTTGGGAGTAGATTGCGAATATTTAGTCGGACAAGGATATGATGGAGCTTCTTCGATGAAAGGAAGTTTTAAAGGTGTGCAGGCAGTAATTCGTGAGTCACATCCACAAGCTTTATACCATCGAGATAGCATTTAAAGAGACGCGATCACGTGACTAAAAGTGACCTGGGTCGGCCATATTGATACGACAATTACGTCAAACTTGTCGTATGTTCATCGGTAGAGTGTGTTTTTAGTTTTTTGTGTTTTATATTGTATTTTCGAGTGATATTTATATCAACTACTGAAATACAACAATGGTTTCTTGTGCTCATCGTAGTTGCAATAGCAGGGATGCAGTTGATAAGAAAAAATCAACAGGAATAACATTTCATAGGTTAGTAAACAAAAAAGCAGGGTTGTATTTAATGAAGATTTATATATATACTATTTTACGCTTTAAACTTTTTCACTTCAAGCACTTTTGAGAATAACTTTTATGCATTTTAAGAAACCTAATTGGTTAATTTTAACTTTTTCAAGGTTAAAGTATTAAAGTTAAAAACTTAAGTAGTATACAAATTAACTTTTAATTGGTATTTAACATGGTTATATAGTAAATAAAATTCTCGAACAATTTTTCAGACAATAATTATATTAACAAAAAATAAAAAATATAATTCAAACAATTGAAACGTCAATTGTTTGAATTATATTTTTTATTAATATAATTATTGTCTGAAAAATTGGTCGAGAATTTTATTTATTGAAGAGTTATCAGACGTTAATCAAAGATTTGTATGGTTATATAGTATTTAACTAACAATTGTACGTTTTCCTCTTAGATTTCCCAAGGATCCTGCACGTCAGCAGGTCTGGTTGGAGTTTATCAATCGAGGTGCTTGGAAACCAACAAAATATAGTGTTTTGTGTTCAAAGCATTTTTCTGAGATGTACATTGATCGAACCTCAAAATGTTACGTTCGCTTGAAAGAGAATGCCATTCCTACCTTTAATCCCTCTCAGGTAAATAAAAATATATATTGTATTTATACAACTTTAGTATTATTCTTTTATATTTTATTGTTGTTTTGGTAAATTACCAAGTTTAAATTATTTAAAAATGATAAGAATATTTTTGTTCTTATAATATTATTTTTAAAAGTTTTTTTTTTTTTAATTGCAGGAGCAAATGGATGATAAATTGACAGAACCACCAGCCAAGGTTAAAATATTGTCAAACATTTTGATTGTACCAGCAAAATGTCAAAATTTTGACCAAGATTTAAGTACTGCAGGTTTGGTCAAAGATATGCAACCAAGGCCATCAACTTTGCCAATAAGTGAAACAGTTTCTCCCAGGTAAATAAAGTTACTGAATAAGCTAAATAGAACACAGCTTATAAGCAGGGAAAGGAAAACAAAGCTGATATATTTGAAACGAAAACTGATGCGAAGGGAAAAGCGCATAACAAATATGAAAGACATTCTTAATGAACTAAAAAAAAAGAAACTATTACAAGATGAGCATTTAGATGTACTTTCTAAACTTAGTGGTCCTCAAGAATTATTTATGAGGCAATATAAAAAAGCATCCAACAAAGCTCTACCAAAACACTATTCAGAAGAGATAAAAACGTTTGCATTGACACTTCATTATTACTCCCCCGTTGCCTATAATTATGTAAGAAAAACATTTAACGTATGTTTACCACATACACGAACGATAAGCCGGTGGTACCAAAGTATCGATGGAGAACCTGGATTTACTAGTGAATCGTTTCAGGCTTTGGTGTTAAAGGCTTCCTATGAAAAAAAGAAAATTATATGCAGCCTAATTATTGATGAGATGTCAATTCGGCAACATGAGGAATGGGTTCCTCAAAAAGACAAGTGCTACGGGTATGTAGATATGGGAACAGGAGTCAAAGAAGTCACTCTTGCTAAAGATGCTTTGGTGTTTCTTTTAAACTGTGTAAACGGTTATTGGAAAATTCCCGTTGGTTTTTTTCTTATTGCTGGTATAACAGCAGAGCAAAAAAAAGGACTAGTGTTGCAATGTTTGGAAAAGTGTAGTGAAATAGGAATTGAGGTGGTTAGCTTAACATGTGATGGTCCTCCCGTAAATTTAACCATGGCAAAACTTTTGGGTTGTAAATTGGACCATAAAAATTTAAAAACATTTTTTAAACATCCATCGAACAATGATGATGTCGTTTTCTTTCTGGACCCCTGCCACATGGTGAAGTTGGTGAGAAACACCTTGGGTGAAAAGGGTTCCCTGGTGGATGAAAACAATGAAATAGTTATCTGGAATTTTTTAAAAGAACTAAACAATTTGCAAAGAAATGAATCCTTCCACTTGGCCAATAAATTAAGGGATCAACATATTGCTTTTGGCAAACAAAAGATGAAGGTTAGGCTTGCAACTCAAGTATTTAGTGAGAGTGTTGCAACTGCCTTATCTTTTTGTGAAAACGAACTAAAAATGGAACAATTTGCTGGAGCTGGTGCGACAGTGAGATTTATTTTAATTATGAACAATTTGTTCGATATTTTAAACTCTAGAAATTTAGCACAATGTCATTACAAAAAACCAATATCTGCAAAAAATTTTGAGACTATTAATTTTTTTTTGAATTCTGCAGATAAATACATAAGCTGTTTAAAAACACATGTAGGCGGTCCTTTACTTTTAGATTCACTGAGACATACAGGATTTTTAGGTTTAAAAATATGCATTTCTAGTCTTAAAATATTATTTAAAAATTTAGTTACTAGGAATAGATTACAGTTTTTGCCACTTTATAAATTCTCACAAGATCACATTGAGCTATTCTTTGGGTCCATTCGGTCCCGAGGAGGTTTCAATAATAACCCCACTGCACGCCAGTTTCAATCAGCCTATAAAAAATTGATTATTCATGTGGAATTGCGTAATAGTTTTCATGGAAATTGTGTTCCGTTAGAGCAACTCCAAATTTTAAAATGTGACCCTGTACATCAAATAAATGTCACTTCAAGAGATTACAGGGCACTAGGATTGGAAGAAAATTCTGACAGCGAGTTAGATGATATTAACAGAGATCATGATTATTTGCCAGACCCACTGTCAGAATTTTCAAAACATATTATTACCTACATAGCTGGATATATTGTACATTCTTTAAAAAAAAAAATATTTTGTATAGAATGCATATCTGCTTTAACAAGTGACACGAGGGATATATATCTATATTCTTTTATAGATAAAAGAAACAAAGGTGGACTACAATATCCCTCAACAGATGTTTTGGAGATATGTGTTCTTGCTGAAAAAGTTTTGAAAAATATTGTTTCTTGTTCTCAACAAATATCTGCAGCAGCTTTAGTTAGCATAATATTAAAAAAGTTTGTAAATAATAATATTTTTTTTAATTTAGTAGTTCATAGTTTTGATCAGTCGGCATTGGACAGTCACCGAGTATTGTTAATTAAAGCTGTGGCAGAAAAGTACATAAATGTAAGGTTGTATCATTTCGCCAAACAAAAATCCAAAAAATCAGAAAGTATTAGGCATCATAGTAATAAGATTGTTTTATTTAAGGGACAATAAATTTTTTGTTTTGAGAATTTGTTTTATTTTTTGTATGTAATAACAGTCCATTATCTTATTTTTTTTTAGAATTTAAAAAAGCATTGTCAATAATATTATAGTAATAAAAATGTATAGTGTCCGGCAGTGACAATTTATATTAGATATGTCCTAAAATTTAAACAAACGGCGCTTAAAGCTTAGCAATACAGCAAGCTTAAAAGAAAATATGTGAGCCACTGTAAGTAGAAAACCTAATCCCAAAAACATTTTTTGAAAGATTATTTTTTAATACTAACAGAATCATTACAGAATACATATAAATATAAATAGTCCGGACCTGGCGAGGCATCCATATTGTTACCACTATTAGCCACGCCTAGTGCTACCGTTTTCTCCACGTGAAATTAAGTCTTATGGCGCCTCTTTATAAATGCTATCTCGATGCTTTATACGTTCATTGCAGCTCACATTCATTGAATTTAGCTCTGGGTCATTCTTCCTAGGTTCAGCCTATTCGAAATACTATTGGAATTATAAAATCGGTTGGAAATTTTATCAAGTCCTCAGCAAAACGAACCAAGTGTTTACAAGATAATATCAAAAAAAACTTCCCTGAAACACAATGGAAAAACCTTACGGCAATGTGCGAGACCCGCTGGGTAGAAAATCATGATGGGTTGTTAAGATTTAAAGAAATTTATAAAGCTATTGTTGATACACTAGACGACTTAAGCACTGACATGGATTCTGAAACATCGTCAAAGGCTAATTCTTTTCTGAGATCAGTCATTTCAAGTGATTTTGTTATACTATGCAAAATACTTCAATCTCCCCTATGCGATTTGGCAGCAGCTTTACAACATGTTGATTTAATTATAACGACTATAAAAGATATTCGCCAAAATATTGATTCAAAATTTGCTGAACTTTTCAAGAATGCTCAGAATTTGCTCAGTACTGTAAACGAGGAAATGAAAATTCCACGAATAACGTCACGCCAAGAGCATAGGGCAAACTACAACACAAAAGATCCTGAAACTTATTTTAGGATTACTATAATGATTCCACTTTTGGATGATTTCATTGATCAGCTTCAGTCGAGATTCCAAAATCATAAAGCCACATTATCATCTCTCAACATTTTAATTCCCTCTGTGTGCTGCAAAGAACAAATTAATCAAAATTATCAAGAAAAGTACTTTGAGCTCTATAAAAAATATTTGGAATGGGACTTTGTAAAAGCTGAATTAGACATGTGGCGAATAAAATGGGTGGAAGAATCTGAACTAGATCGACCAACATGTGCTATTGAAGCTCTCGGAGAATGCAACCAGGCCTTATTTCCAAACATTCACAAACTTTTAAAGATCTTAGCAACACTGCCTGTTTCTAGGCGCAATTCACACAGAACGGGTGCGTGGTGGTGACGTGGGACCGGCGTGGTACGGGCATGTGCCACCCGCATGTTAACATATGAGGCAATACAAACAGAGGTGACGTGGTACTAGCGTGGTGATTCCCACTATTGCCACGCCACTTCGACGCCATCAGAAGCCTACACGAGTGACACATGCCATACGAAAGTGTGAAATTCAGTGTTGATTTTTCGTTTAATAGCACAAAATGCGTGACGATTTCGAATTTAATATAGAGTTCTGCGAAGAAGTGCAACTGTATGCAACTTTATACGACTATAGACGATCGGATTACTGCAACAGAAGTGTACAAGACCAGGCATGGGAAAAAATATCTCAGAAATTCAATGCAAATGGTAAGTTAGTAATTGTTTATTATCTGCTCATACAAGAGTTGGTTTCAATTACATAAACGTTAAAAACAACCCAATTAAAACTTTTTTACTTATGCACTAAATATATGTTTATGCTTAAGCTTATGATTATGTAGTTGACTTAATGTTTACATTAACATGAAACATTCATACACAATATCTGTCCTGATGAGGAATTGGGGCGCGATCTTTGAAATATTTGCTTAGATAAATTCTCATAGATTTAGCATTTTCTAACTGTATTGGAGTTAAATCGCCAACAATAACGTTTTCATATTGGGGCCTTGAGAATGTGCCATCGCACTCTTTGATGGCGTTGTGCAACACGCACATTGCTTGAATCAGAACATCAGCTTTAGCAGGGTTACATCGGATAAGTGTATGTAAAAGACCGAACTTCGTTGTTAGCATACCAAAAGCGCATTCCACTGATTTCCGTGCTCTCGAACACCTGAGATTAAAAATCTTTTGTTCGTTAGTGGTCAATTCTCTTCGAGAAAAGGGCCTCATTAAATTTTTGGAGAGGGGAAATGCTTCATCGCCCAGAAAAAAATGGGAAACTGGGTGCACCTCTCCAGGTAGTGCAGCTGGTTCAGGTATATTGAGACGTCTTTCCTGCAAGGCTTTTCCAAAGCTGCTATTTTTCAATACTCTTCCATCACTATTACGCCCGAATTCACCTACATCGATTGTTACAAATCGACCATCTGCATCTGCCACTGCCAGCAAAACAATAGAAAAATAACCTTTATAGTTGATGAAGGCAGACCCCGACCGTGGTGGTGCTTTGATTCGTATATGTTTACCGTCTACACTACCAATACAGTTGGGGACATTCCATAGTTCATGGAAACGCTTTGCTATTTCTTGCCACTTAGCTGTTGTAGGTTTCGGCATGTACACAGGTTGTAATTTCTTCCAGATGGCTTGGGCGGTGTGATGCACGATCCCTTGTATAGTAGAATGACCTTTCAGGAAGTAGAAAGAAAGCCCTTTGAACGAACATCCAGTCGCGAAGTACCTGTAAATATAAAAAAAAATTATCATTGTAAACAAAAAATTTCACTGATTTTTGTATATTATTAATTTATTTGTTTGAATCAGGAGAGTATTTATTCGTTCACTTTGTACGACAAACTAAGTTATTGTAATGCATATTTATATTTTTAATTTTTGTTTCTATTTTATTTTAGTAACCGAGTGCAAAGACCGGTGGAAAAACATAAGAGGAAGCTATTCAAAATATAAGGCAAAACTACAAACAAAATCGGGACAAGGAGCTAAACGAGTAAAAGAGTACTATCTGGCCCCTCATCTGTTCTTTTTGGATCCGTTCTTGAAGTCCCGCAAAAGCAAAGGGAACATGGATGACGAGTCGGACGCTGGAGAGGAAGCAGAAACGAATGAGCATGAAGCTAATAACTACCGTGCTGAGGTGACGTCCCCTGATGACAGTATATTATCCATTGGTTCCTCTCATTCATCTCTACCATCTCCCAGTACTTCTTCCGATATTCAGCCGTTATTAATAAAAGCACCTGAAGCACCAGTACCGAAAGGAGATGATTTTAGAAAAAGAAAGAAGCTAACAGCTTCCGCCACCTCTATCAATGATGTTAACCACCAAGCGTATCAGTATTTTGAAAAAAAACAACAAATGCTGGAGATGCAAAACACAGTGAAGAAAAACACCGCAATCGATCCTCCTGACCCTGATTTGGCGTTTTTACACAGTGTTCTGCCTGACATGAAGCTTATGAACAGTACCCAAAAACGACATTTCAAAATCGGAATTTTAAATTTGTCCGAGCAAATACTAGCCTTCACCACTCCTGAAGCTCCTACTCCACTAATGAGGGCCTCTCAATCTTGGAATCGGGACTCAGTGAACACACGTTTGAACTCTACGTTGCAAGGGAATACTCCAGAACCTCCAACAGTGAATGTCTCTCAATCTTGGATTCAGGACTCAGTGAACACAAGTCTGAATTCTACGTCGCAAGGGGATACGACAGCCTCAAGGGAACCTTTCAATGTGAATGAATTTATCCGATACAACAATTAGTATTAGAGGAACAACACTATCACTATATATTTTTTGTTTTGTATTAAACACAAATGAATGTAGCTAGTTTAATATATTTTTTTCAACTTACCTCAGCGTTATTAACAGCCTCTCCTCTGGACTGACGGGTTCTCTCCAATTCGTAGATTTCTTTTCAAGGTCAACGTTTACTAAAGTTAATATTCTATAGAAGCATTCGATAGACATTCGGTAGAAACTTTGAAAACGTTCAGGGTACATGTTGAGCTCCCGCATAACGTTGAACGAACCGCAACTTTTTCCTTTATCTAACCACAGAGGGTGTACCCAGTATCTCCTTTTCCTTTGTATATTGGCTAAATTCACAAGGTCCAACATAACCTGGTCATCTTCGTCGTCCGAGAACATTTTCACTTCGCACTGACAAATGTCGGTAGGTATCCCTTTCTGTGTGTATTGAGCCCGCCACGTCCGCTCTTGGCCACACCACGCCAGACCACACGCCACCACCACGCACCCGTTCTGTGTGAATTGCGCCCTACATGTACTCCTGAGAGGACTTTCTCTTCTATGAAACGCCTCAAAACTTATTTGAGAAACTCCACAGGCCAGGAAAGACTAAACGGTTTGGCGTTAATGTCAATCCACCGCAGAATTGACATCGACACCGAGGAGGTAATTGATTTGTTCGCTGCAAAGAAAGCTAGAAGACTAAATTTAATTTTGTAATATGCTGTGAATATTTCTGTAATGGTTTTCTAATAAATATATGTGATAAGTAACATCATTTTATTTCTTTTAAAACGATTTTATGTTTTTCTACTGTTCCGCCAAATCAAACCCCCCCCGAAATTATTTTCTGACTACGGCCTTGAACCTTTATGATGACAAAAAAAAAATTGGACCTGTTCTTATCTGCGATATTATGGATCTACCGGCTCTGGGATTCGTCACATCATTTGGATTTTCATTCCGACATTCATCTTATTGACCTAATCAGCTTCGAAGAGCTATCAATCAGTGAGTCCGTTCCAATTGACTTTTGTGTGTGTAAATTTTCATACCATGTCACCGAATATACATGCTGAAATTTCGTTATTGTGCATTTAACTTTATCTACGGATATCAATCGAAGCCCCAGTTCATTGTCGAATAGATTTTCGTTCATCGAAGCCTTGTTTGTGTTTCGATAGTCCACCCGACAGACATTTGTAATTTTGAGAACGTATCGACGAGCTTCAATAAAGTAAATATTAACTCCGTATAGTAAAGACTATGCCACGTTTGTGCAGTAAAGTAGCTTATTCGTGAATTTTGCAGAAATTAAGTCGTATTTCACATATCATATCTTGTATTATTGTTCGTAGAATTTGTGCCGTACTGTAATTAGCAAATGTAACTTTTTTAACTTCACCGATTCACTTACTAACAATTCATTGAGTAAAGCATACGCGATATTTGTACTAACTTAAGTTCATAAAATGTTAAATTTGTGCTTCCCCAATATTTTTTTTTTACGACCTCCGTAAACAGTTATAGTTCGCTTTGCCATACTGCCTAAGAGATTAACCATAAGATAATTTAAGTTTATTTGTATACGAAACAATGTATGTCTCCGGTTGAATTATTTATTATTACTGAATTATTTGTGACATCCGACGCTCCGTTTGTGATTTGAAAATGTAGATCGATGGCCGGTGTGCTTTACATTTAACTGAGTACTAATTTGAATTTGTTCTGAGATTTAAGTTTCTTTTTTTTTTATGCTAAAAATTTTGTAACTACAGTTCAATACCGCCCTGTGGTTTGGGGGCTACGACCAATTACTATAGAGAATACCGCCACAGTTTAATCTTGACTAATAGTAAAAGCCTATTAACAAGACTCAGCCACTTCGTATGAATTTCTTTTAGTTTGTTCTGCCAACGACGTGTTGAAATTTCATTTGGTTATAAATATTAATTTTTTTTTGCCTTTAATTAGTATCTAGCTATTGTTTGTTTTAATTAAGTTCAGTCTACTTATGTTAGTCTGTAGGTCCACGCCTGCCATTGACTTGTATATATAGGGTAACTTGAGGATATATGGCGCAGAAGGTGAGATGGCGCAGTTTGTTTTCTGCGCAACCGCAGCAATAATGCAATTTTGAAGCAGCATTTATTTTGCATTGTGTATATCACAGTAGACTGCGACGTTGTTTGTGCTGATTAATTCGTGCTATCATTCAGTTTTAATGCATTTAGTAATTGTGTGTAACGTAAACTTTTCTGTGGAGTGTATACCTAGTGCCATAACTTTTCATAATAAACGAAATTTCCAACGGAATTTGAACTAAGGCAAGTAAAAGTATTATTCTTTCGTTTCCTAACCTCAAAATAATTGAAGACTGTTGCGTCTCTGAGCTGTCAACTGAGCCATCTATCCTCATACGATTAGGATAGATGGTTCACTAGTTTTGAGGTGAGATGGTTCATTAGATTTTCACTTTATTTTAGGATGCCGACCAGTTATAAACGAAAAGGTACATGTTTCCGTGCAACCTGGACGGAAGAGCAATTGTCTGAAGCAGTTAATGCTGTAAACGAAAATCGAATGGGTGTCAATGAGGCTGCTAGAATTTATAATGTACCGGCAACCACTCTTCGACGAAGAAAGTCGAAAAACAATGTGAAGAAAGGACGTCTTGGACCAAGTTCAGTGTTGGGCAAAGAAGCCGAAAATAAGTTGGTAGCACACATTTTCAAGCTGCAAAAGACTGGTTTCGCCCCTACAAGAACTGATGTGAGATCGATGGCTTTTCAGTTAGCTGAACAGTTGGGTGTCAACCATCGTTTTAATAAAGAGACTGGTCTAGCAGGTTTTCCATGGTTGTACTTATTTTTAAAGAGAAATCCAACGCTATCTGTACGAAAATCAGAAGCAGTCTCGATTAATCGATCTTTGGGCATGAACAAAAATGATGTCGAAAATTATTTCCGAATACTGGAACAGACACTTACTGAAAACGATCTTATGTGTAAGCCAGGACACATCTTTAATATGGATGAGACTGGCTTGCAACTGAATAATAGGCCGGGACACGTAATTGCCAAAAAGGGATCTAAGAATATTGCAAGTATAAGCTCTGGGGAAAAAGGAGAAACAATAACTGTGATAGCTTGCTGTAATGCAGAGGGTGTTTTTATTCCACCTACTTGCGTGATAAAGGGAACTAATGAAAATAAAGCGTATGCAGATGGTATGCCACCAGGCTCAAAAATTTATATGTCACCAAAATCTGCCTATGTCAACAGCGACATATTTTTCAAATGGCTAAAAGATCAGTTCGTCCCACGTAAACCAACAGGGAAAATTATACTGTTATTAGACGGCCATACTTCTCATTGCAGCAATGTTGAAATGTTGGAATACTGCCTTGAACATGAGATTATTCTTTTGTGCTTACCGAGCCATACCACTCAATTCCTACAGCCTCTCGACAGATGTTTTTTTAAATCTTTTAAAATGAACTACTATGCCGCTTGCAATCTGTTCATCAAAAATAACCCGGGAAAAAATATTACCAGGTTACAATTTGGAAACCTTCTTTCTGAAGGATGGAATAAGTCAGCCACTGTTAATAACGCCATATCGGCTTTTAAATCTACAGGAATTGTGCCGTTCAATCCATCTGCCATTCCAGAAGAAGCTTTTTTAACTGACTATCGCCCTGATCTCCAAATAGAGGTAGCATCTGTTGAACTACAGAATTTGCAGGAAACCCTCTCCAAAACTCAACAAATACCCTCAAAAAAAACACGAGTAGTTCAGGATGATCAACAACCTTGCTGCAGCTGGCAAAATGTAGCACCACCATCGCCACAAATTTCACGAGATTCTAAAACCAAAGAGGCTCCTGAGGAGAATCCTACTCCTGGAAAGATGCTTGATGCTATTTCACCTGTTCCTGTCGTTTCCACTCCTGTTGAGTCTGTGAGACGAAGAGGCAAGCAGTTAGCGGAGATTTTGACAGATAGAGAAGCTATCAATCAAAAGAGGAATAAAGCAATTAAAAGAATAAAGGGAAACAAAACGAACAAAAATACAGAAATGACTGAGAAACCAAAACCAAAAATGGTTAAGAAACCAAAAGCAGCCATGAAGCATTCATCTAAGCGGACAAAAAATTGGTCGTCGTCGGACGAAGACGATGACGGACAAATTTCTTTGCGTGACTCCTCAGATGACTTGGAAGATCTTGAAGAAAATTGTACAGGTTGTGGCGAAGTTTATTCACAAACAACTAAGACTGATGACTGGGTAAAATGTATGCATTGTTTACATTGGTTTCACGATTCATGCTCAAAATTTGTTAATTTTTGTCATTCCTGTGGTGTCGTTATGTGTAAAAGGAAATAATGTTTGAATTATTTAAGGACATTTTTGCACAAAAACGAAAGTTACATCTACTTATAGGTTGCGCCATCTCACCTCAACATAAGAGGAGAGATGGTTTTTGAATTGTTTTTTATTTTTTTATATAACAGTGTTTAATTTTTATTTTCAACTTATCTGACCTATTTTGTATTACTTCTAGTAAGTTTAGTGTTTCATAAAAAAATGTAAAATTTTTTGAAACGTATTCAAAGTGAACTTATACTCATTTAAAAAAATGCGAGCCATCTATCCTCAAGTTACCCTATATGTAATGTTTTGGGACCACTGGTCTAAGTATTTTAAACTAGGAACATAACCTGGTAACACGTTATTTTCCCGTCTAGTTTAAGTATGATACCACGTTATTTTTTTTTGTCTAGTTTAAGTATGATACCACGTTATTTTCTCGTCTAGTTTAAGTATGAAATCGTATTAGTGTTCAGTTATTGACCACCTTTTTTTATTATGTAGTTGATTTAGGTACGCTGGAAGAAGGGATGTACAGTAACTAACTCTCTTGAATTATTACGCAATACTTTGAAGTTATGTTTCGGTCGATTTAATTTCGGATCTTTTTTTTTGTACGGTATTTTGTAATTTTGATAATTTCTTTTGCGTGATACGCTGGGGGGGAAACGTCGTGTACGGACGACAAGAAATTTTCGAGTTACTGTTACAACATACCTTCTACCAACTGTCCTGCATATATGTGGGTAAATAATTTATTGTTTTCTTGTGGGTGTCCTTCAGACACCTATATTGATATAATTGTATTTCTTTCGTTTATGGCAATTCTTCGAGGTAAAGTCAATCTTGATTGTCTACTGGTCTGCATATATATTCTTTTTTATTTTTTTTGTTGTATGAGACAAGACTTACGACTCTTTCTCATTTTTGGGATCTTAAAATCTAATGTAAAGGTAATTGTGTAAGCGTCGAGCGCCGATTGTAACGATTCCAGGTTATATATATTTTTTTTGTTGTTATTATTATTTTTTTTTTTAATATATGTATATATTTGACGAATTGAGGTTAAAAATTTATTCACCTCTTTGGTCTATCCCTCATCGCCTGGGTCGAAAGTCAGCGACCCCTTCTGGTTGTACACAAATCTGACTTTGGCGCCTAACTGAAATAATTTATCACTAAATAGTGGGACCTTCCCCCCTCTCGTACACCTACGTACAGCTGGAGGTATTGTGGGCCATCGAAGAAGTTTTGGGTAAGTTCCTTCCTGTGGTGTTGTTTTTTTTTTTTATTATTTGCGTGGTTCTTAAGGCCCCACCCCTAACTACCGACTGAAGGCCGAAGCACCCCCAATTGTCACGCGCTGTCAGTAGTGACGGCGTGGCACGGTTAATGTCAATTTGTTACATCACACCGAATTATAGTTTGGCGGATATAGAATATCGTCCTGGAATAAAAATGAAACATGTAGACGCGTTGAGTCGCAATCCACCCTGTATAAATGTACATATGATAGATACAAACGATTGGTTTTTGACACTTCAGTTATAAGATTATTCTATTAATTCAATAATATCACAAATAAAAAGTAACAATTGTAGTAAAAGTCTTTTAGCTGATTATAAATTCAAAAATAACAGGCTGTTCCGTAAAACGCTACACGGGGATAGATTAGTCGTACCATACAGTGCTAGATGGCAAATTAAAAAAAAAATCATGATGAAATAGGGCATCCGGGTTTACATCGGTGTGAAACGATAATTAAAGAAAATTATTGGTTCCCAAAACTGACAAGGTTTATAAAAAAATATGTAACTAAATGTATTGACTGCGCTTATAGGAAAGGAAATTATGGTAAACCCGAAGGGAAGCTTTATCCAATTGCAAAACCCAACACACCTATGCATACAATAGACATAGATCATCGGGACCTTTCTCTGGCAGTAAAAGGGGTAAATGCTATTTATTACTGGTCATTGGTTCATTTTCAAAATTCTTATGGGGAAAACAATCAAGATCAACTGGATCTCTTGAAACTTTAAAGAATCTAAAAGAAATATTTGCAATATTTGGAAACCAACAACGAATAATTAGCGATAGGGGAAAAGCCTTTACTAGTAGGTATTTTAAAGAATTTGTTACCAATCACCAAATTAAACACGCATTAAACGCAATAGCCTCTCCACGATCTAATGGCCAAATAGAACGGTCAAATAGGACAATTTTAGTCTTCCGCGTCGTCTAGAGGTTCAAATACAAATTTGCATAGGCATACGCTAAACACGAATTGCGGCAAATTGCCGACAATACATAACTTTGAAGGTTCATACGAACATTGGTTGGAATATCGCGACACTTTCGAGTCCCTTATTCAAAACAAAGATAACATAAATCAGATACGAAAGTTTAATTAATTAAGGGCGTCGTTGAGTGGAAACGCGTCTCAGGTAATAAAATCGATTGAATTTTCAGCAAGCAACTATACAATCGCGTGGGATGTTTTTTGTGACAGGTTTAACAACAACAGACTACTCGTACATAATCACGTAAAAATCCTAATGGAATTAGAACCGATCGGTAGAGAATCTTCCGAAAAGATTCGAAAAGCGATAACGTTTCAAAGCATCTCCGACCGCTCAGTAAGCTCAACCAACCCACAGATCAATGGGATACCTTAGTTATTTACATAATTACCGCTAAATTAGATGCAATAACAGCTCGCGAATGGGAACAAAAATTGCCAGAGCTGGAAAACCTTCTGTAGTTACTAGTACTCCATATAAAGTTGACTTAGAAAGCAGACTGCAAAAGAAAAAACTTTCCTTCGACCTCTGGAGTAAAAAAAAGTGTTAAATTCAAAGGGGCAAATGAAAACCTGTTCCACTGGTTGGGGATTTGACCTCTAAAAAGGAAAAACACAGCTGTACTGGGACTCTTCTTCAGATTCACAAGTTGAACCGGAATATCAAGATTCTGAAAATGCTTCAGAAAATTTTGAAGAAGATGCTATTTGCATTTTCTGTGAAATGCTATTCTCGGAGGATTTGAGAGGTGAAGAATGGGTAAAATGTCAAAGCTGTGATAAGTGGGCACATACTGAATGCGCCGGATGTGAGAGCTTACGCTATATTTTCGATTTTTGCACTTTGAAATAAGTAAATAATTAGATTTATTTTTAATCACTCTGTGAAAAAAACATTCGTTTTTTAATTTTTGACATTTTATAATACGTTTCTCTTATTTTGTTGTATATTTTACATTGGAATAATGTATTGTTCATTTTGAATGGATTATAAAAATCTTTATATTGTTTTTTTTTTTAATAAATTTTTAATATGGGGTACCCCAAATTAAGAACTTGCTCTACCCCATATTGCAAACCCCCATAGACTTAATATGGGGTACTAAGTTAAATTTTAAATATTTGAAATCTCAGTAATTTGAAATTTATTTTGGTCTTTTTCATAATATAACGTTCAAAGACAGGTTAAATTTAGATTTTCTAGTGAAAATTCATTGAAAACATTGTCAAAAAAAGTACTCCATATTAGGCGGCTTTCCTCTACTTGGAATCAAGAGCGTAAGAGGAAAGAGTCACATAAAGCTGATGAAATGCAGTACAAAAAGAAAATAGACTTATCAAAACGTCAATCATATGACCCTAGAAGGAGTTTCTCTAAACCAGTTGACAGGCAAAAAATTAATTGCTTATTATCTGATTTAGAATTGATAAGTTGTAGTCAAAAAACTCCTTCGATGTGGGAATTATTATTACAACCACAATATGATGACTATCATCTTGATAAACCACGGAAAAGTATTTTGAAAACTTTAGTTTATAAACTAACAACAAATATTTGTAACATCTGGAGTACAAGATGACAAATGGTGGAGATGTCGCAAAATTTTAATTACAGCTTCTAGAATCATACACTTTAAAGGTGATAAAACAAATGACCAAATCTTTAACCTAATCAATTCTCATTTGTGGATTGATAACAATATAACAACTGAAGCTATGCTCTATGGCCAAAGTAATGAAGAAATAGCTCAGAAATGTTGAGAATAAAATTAGCTGACAACAATATTTTTACATGTCAAGCGGAAAGTGATGCAGATAAATTAATTGTTGATACAGCAATTAATTTGGAAACAAAAAATGTTGTAATAGTTTCAGAAGATATTGACGTATTGGTTATATTAACGGCTTTAGCGGATGAGAGTCGTGAAATATATTTTCTAAAACCATCCCGAGGCAAGGTCGAACAAAAAATATTTTCTTCGAAGAGTTTAGAGAAATCTTTACCAAAATGTAAAGAACATATTCTTTTTTTACATTCCTTAACGGGTTGTGTCACTACTTCGGCATTTTTCAATAAAGGAAAAATTAAGTTTGCCAAAAATTTGGAAAAACGTCATGATTTGCATGAATTAGCAAAAATATTTAAAAACATAAATGAAGACTTCAATAATATATTTCAAGCAGGTGTAGCATGTATTTTGGCTTTATATGGAGCTCCGGCAAAAATCAAAGACTTGAATACATTGAGATACAATTTTTTCATTAAAGCTACAACCAAAAATACAAGTGTTATTCTGTCATCATTACCACCTACAACTGATGCCGCAATTGAACACCTGAGAAGAGTGTACCTGCAAACCCAGATATGGTTAGGAAACGACATAAATATTGGAGATTGGGGGTGGAAGTATCTCAATAACATGTTCATCCCAATAACCATGAACCAATTACCAGCACCGGATAATCTACTGCAAATGTTATTTTGCAATTGCAAAAAGGGGTGTGGAGCTGCTTGTGGATGTCGGAAGAGTGGTTTATATTGTAGTGTAGCATGTTTACAGTGTAACGGAAATAGCTGCCTTAATACTTTACCTACCATTAAAATGACTGAAGTGGAAGAGAATATTTGATATAGATCAATAATGTAAAATGCCTTAATAAACAAAAATTTTATTTTAAATGTTACCTTTTTTTCGATTTTCCTTGAATTACTACATTTACCCACTTATTATGCATATATAAAAATATACCTTAACTTAATTTTCATATACAACATCATTTTACAGAACAATATGCCTCATACTATTTGAATTATTATAATTATCCATTTTTTTTATTTTAAAATCAAAAGCACAAATTTTCAATAGGTAAACTTTTTTATTTATGTTATTAGCTAAACATTCCAATTTTTTTTTTTCATCCACTGTAACGGAAGTCTGAGGTTTCTATGATTTTGACGCTCCAGGCGCTCCACTAATTCAGTACAACTGCGATCGTCAGACGGTGAGGTTCTTCGCTGGGGCAAAAACGAGACGCATTTTGAGTTAAATATGAGACATAGAATGGGTAAAAATAAGACACGGTTCTAAAGTAAAATTTTATTTTAGTATCATGCCTCGTGTATATCAAAAGAAATCAAGATCTTATAATGTCCAAGATCTTGAAAAGGCACTCGTAAATTATTCGGGAAAATAAACTCAGTCTAAGGCAAGCCGCCAAAATTTTTGAAATAGATAAATCACTACTAAGCCGGCGCATAAATAATAAACCGATCACAAAGCAAGGTCGAAAAACTAGTCTTTCCCCAGAAACTGAAAAAGATCTCAGTGAAAAAATTCACATTATTGCAAAATGGGGATTGCAAAACAGTCTTATGTTTTGGAAAATTCAATACAAAGCACACAATTTAAAAATGGAAGACCGGGGGATGACCGGCTTAAGAATTTTTGTCTACGTAATCGGTTAAGTAAAAAAAAAATGGAGCAGCTTGAAAAATGTCGACGGTCAGCAGCGAGTGATTCGTTTATAATATATGGATTTTATGACCGTTCGCATGAAGTACTGGTGGATTTGAATTTGCACGATAAGCCGGAAAATATTTATAATTTAGACGAGAGCAGTTTTTGTTGAGATCCAAATAGAATTAAAGGTGTTGCTACAAAAGGGCAAAAGGTACACAGAAATATTTTAGGATCCGGTAAGGAGAATACGACAGTAATGGCATGTGTTTCCGTTGCGGGAACATTGCTACCACCTTTCATATTTGAGGGTTCAAATTTGTGGACAACTTAGAAGGGACAAAAAGACATCCCAGACAGAATGTACGCATGTTCCGACAAAGGCTGAATGACAACAATTATATTTCAAGAATGGCTTTCTAAGCTTTGTAAAATGGTGAAAGAAAGGCCACTTCTTATAATAATGGACGGTCACGAAATCCATTTAGACAAGTCAACAATCGAGTATGCAATTAAATTTACGTTTACGTTTTATATAAACAAGAAGGTGTTATACAAACATTTGATACGTGTTTTAAATGCTTTCATGCATTACATGCTTCATATCCGTTAGAATCGGAAAACGTATGGCTTTTTGTTCAAAAAAAACTTTATGACATTACTACAAATTTTGATAAGCAATTTATAAGTGCTAACGCTTTAATTGCGGAATTTGATTATTTCTTAACACATACAAATGAGTCATCGGCAACAGAATAATCTAATTCTACAGTATTGAATATATTGTAAGAAGATTTATTTCATTTAATTATTTAGTAATTAAATACCAAGCATCTGTTACCAAAAATGCCTGTTTGTTACGTTTGCAATGACGTTATGCCAACAATAAACAGCTTAGTTATCCATTTTAAGTACATGCATCACTTGGGTGAATTCAGTATTTATAGATACAGAGAAAATTCATTTTGTTCTAGAGATTTTAATAAACTGCATTCTTTTAAAGCGCATTTAAGAGGTAGGGGAAATACGGACAAAATGACATGTATGGACAAAATGACATAGTCTCCTTATTTCAAAATTGGCGGGTTTTAGCTACGTCTCCGCGACTGTATCACGTGAAGGCAGCCATGTTTACAATCCTGTCAGACGTTGAGCGCCATTCTCACAGTTGCGCCGCGGTAACGAGTGCAAACGTGTATCTAGCCTTCAAAAGTTTATTTTACAGATGGTTTTCTCCTGTTTTCTGGTGAGTTATTTGTTGTTATTTGTAATTATTTGTATTAAAATCGATGAACTATGCTAGGACCCAGTGATTTCGATTAACTTTATTGCAATCATTAATTATTTGATGGAATTATGATTTTTATTCGTTTTTGGGTAAATTTGGACAAAATGACATACATACAAAATGGACAAAACGACATGGTATGTCATTTTGTCCATAGTGTTTCAGTTAATTAACATTTATAATTTTGTTTAGGTGATATGCCGCGAAACTACGAAAGAAAAACTAATCGGCGGTCTTGGAGCCAAGAATCCATGAGTAAGGCTATTGAAGCATGGGAGCAAAAAAAAATGGGATAGGAATTGGCAGCAAAACATTTGGTGTTCCTCAGGCGACGCTTAGAAGACATGCACTCAATATGAACAAAACCTTGAATTCTAACTCTAAAGGATTAGGAAGATTCAAGAAAACATTTTCAACTGAAATTGAGCAGGAGTTAGTAACACACATAAAGTTTTCGGAAACACGACTTTTTGGTTTGACGCGCACATCACTCCAAGAGCTTGCCTTTGAACTAGCCGAAAAAAATGGTATCGATCACCCTTTCAACAAGGACAAGAAACGTGCTGGACAAGAATGGCTTGAAGGTTTCCTTAGAAGAAATAAGGACGTTTCTCTGCGCTCCCCAGAACCAACTTCTGCTGCAAGAGCGCAAGCGTTTAATAAACCACAGGTAGCAAAATTTTTCCGTATTTATGAAGAAGTGTTACAGTCTCACAATTTTGGACCTCACCGAATATTTAATATGGATGAAACTGGGCTCACTACAGTCCAGAAACCAGAAAAAATTCTGGCCACCAAAGGCAGGAAACAAGTCGGCTGTCTCACCAGTAGTGATGTGCAAGTATTCACTTCACTGCTACTTTTTCACAGATATCCATTTTTCACAGTGACCTTAAAAGATATCACTTAAAAGTAGCAGCTACAATTTCACAGTTTGCAACCATTCACATTTCACAGCTGTGAGCTGGGCAGCGCACTCATACTAATTCCCTTCATTTCACAGTTCACACTTCATAGCATTTCACAATATTCACATCACATGATCACAGTTCGATTTCGTATCATACTTCGCAGCTGACAAGACGTGTACCTACTCTGTATAGTGTAGTCACAGTTCTGTGGTGTAGTCGATGTACCCTACTACATATCGGTGTAGTGTGTACGCAGTGAAACTGCGAAAGATATAGCTGGTATTGTTTACAGATTCTGAGATTAGAGTTTGTATTATTTGTATTTGTATTATTTCATAGTTGTGCCGACTGCCGTATTAATACACGTTGCCGTTGTGTTAAAATTTAAAAATGAGTAAGTATAAATAAAAATAAATGCAAAATAAAACCCAAAAAATATTTTTTTTGTTAACGTTGTTAATTGTCGCGGATTGTTTGAAATAGGGTTTTGAATTACTTTGGATAGCAATTGCTTTGTTTATATTAACAAAGTTGTTTATATTTTAATTTTATAATAATCAATTGATTAAAACCCCTTATATCCACAAATCTATTTAATTACACATAAGGGAATAACAATATCGCACAACAAAGTTTCCATGATTGTTACAAGGCTAGGTGTAATTAGTATACTTTAAGAAAATATTTAAATATCATTAACGGGCGGCTGGCATACGGTTGTGGTTATAGAGGATTTTAATAAATTCAATATTGATTTTTATAAACATTTTTTTTTTCATTTAAGACAACCTATCAAAAAATACGCGGGTCAAAAAAAGTGCTGTATGGAAATATTTCACTACTACCGAAAATGAAAAATCAATTGCGATTTGTGATATTTGTAAACAAAAACTATCATACAAAACGTCCATTTCAAATTTAAAAAAGCATTTAGATCATAGACACCCGACTGTGCAATTACAGCCAGAACAGTTTAGACGTGCGGAAACTCAGTCCAATTCAAATAATGACAGTAATGAAACTCTTGAAATGTTAAATGAATTTCCAGTGAATGACAGAGATGCTACAGTAATAAGTAATAAACGACCGAAGTTAATGCAAACGTCCATAGTTCCAAATTTAACAAATAGAAAAAAAATACCTTTTCAACAGCAGAAAAAAATTGACAGTGTTTTAATGAAATTGTTTTCAGAAGATTTTCAGCCTTTTTCAGTCGTTGAACACAAAGGCTTTTCCGCTTTTGTAAATATTTTAAATCCAAATTACCAGTTACCCTCCAGAAAAACAATTTCTTCGTCAATGCTTCCTGCCGCATATGAACAATGTAAAACTTCTACACTGCAAAAACTTGTAAATGTTAAAAGTGTTTGTTTAACAACAGATTGTTGGACTTCCGTTATTAATGAAGGCTATATTGCTATAACAGTACATTACATTTCTGACGAATTTAAAATGGAATCCATACTTTTAGAATGTTGTCCAATAGAAACTCCACACACAAGTATAAAATTAGCTTCTGAAATAAAACGAGTCACTGACGAATATAAATTAACTGATAAAATTTTAGTAGCAGTTTCGGACAATGGTACTAATATAAAAAGTGCTATAACAAAAGAACTTGGCTGGAAACACATAGGATGTCTAGCTCATACTCTTAACTTAATTGTGCAAGGGTCTTTACATGAAATTAAACCTCTTCATGACAAAGTGAAAACTATTGTTTCATATCTTAAAAGAAGTACTAGCGCCTATGAAAAATTGCAAAAATATCAAAAAAACGCTGGTCTTCCAGTAAAATGTTTATTACAAGACGTGCCAACTAGATGGAAATCTACATTCTATATGTTTGAACGTTTCGTTGAACTTCAGATGGCTGTAAGAAGCACAATAGGTTTGATTGACAAGGCTTTGCCAGTTTTATCCACTGAAGAATGGGAAATATGCACCCAGCTGTGCAAGGTTCTGAAGCCTTTTGAAGAAGTTACCAAAAAATTAAGCGGTGAAAATTATGTCACTGGTAGTCAAATTATAGTTCTGGTTCAGGGATTAAGTTCTGTCTATAATAAGATTTCTAATAGTCAAGAACTAGCTAATTCTGTTAAAAATATTGTCGCTCATTTGAAAAATGGTTTCAAAGAAAGATTCCCTAATTTAGAATACAGTAAGACTATTGCTATTTGCACGTTTTTAGATCCTCGTTTTAAGCTTTTGTGTTTTAAAAATTAACAAGCAGCAAGTGATACAAAGCAATTCGCCAGAGAATTACTTTTCAGAGAAATAAATTTGACAAGAAATTCAAATCCAACTTTTTCAGCTTCGGACTCTCAAGTTGAAGCTGAAAATATAAACGAATCTGAAGAATTTTCTATTTGGCATGATTTTGACAAAGCTGTGGCATCTGTAAAAGCGTACAGTCAAGAAAGTTCCACAGCACAGGCAATCGTGGAATTGCAACGCTTTATGGAAACCCCATTACTGCCAAGAAATAAAGACCCACTGCTTTGGTGGTTTGAAAACCAACATCTTTACCCAAATTTAGCAAATATAGTAAAAAACGTTTTTGTGTTTTAGCTACATCAGTTCCTTGTGAACACTTATTTTCTAAAACAGGGAATTTGATAAGTGACAGGCGAAATAGACTGTCATCGCTCAAGGTACAAAAATGAATGTACTTAAATATTAATGATAAAATGGAAATAAAAACAAAGTCGACTAAGGTACCTGTACCCAATATGGCCTACAACTCAATATGGCCTAGTCAGCTGATCTCGGCTAATTCGTGATAGATTCGAAAGATGGTGCTAATAGTATGTTGTCAATGTTATTTCAACTCGTCTGATGTATTACTATTCCAGCGCTAGTGCATGACAATCAGCTGACTGACATTTTCCGAGCGCGCGTGTTTTTAGAGAAGTGCCATCTTATTTTGCGAAAGTAAGTATACTGTTTTTAATAATTACTTAGAGTTAGTCGAAAAAATTTGTATTGTACCTGTAGATAGCCTGTTTAGTCTGGTTTTCAATGACATATCCACATTTTATTTTCCAATTACATTTCACTTAGTTTTCAGCCGAAATGTATCGCCGTGAGAGGCGAACCCAATATGGCCTAGGTAGGCCATATTGGATATACTTGTGATTTATTTAGAATTTTTTCACTAGTTGGTTTATTTTCAGTTATGACTTCTTTAGCTGATAAGAAGAGAGGCAACTGGACCCAGGAAGCCCTTGATAAAGCTTTAGAAGCAATTAACACGAAACAGATGTCCGATTATAAAGCGGCAAAGGAATTTGGCATTCCTCGTAGGACTCTTCGCAGGTATATAAAATCAGATTCGAAAGTCAAGGCTAAATTGGGACGGAAGTTTACGCTTTCGGAGCAACAAAATGTTGAGTTGTGTGCCCGAATCGTTCGACTGGCAGAAGTGGGTTATCCACTGACAACCAAAATATTGAGATTATGCGTATACAAATACTGCAAACAAAACAACGTTAAACATCAGTTTTCCGACATAAAAAAAATTGCAAGCCATAAATAGGTCAGACAATTTTTGAAGGCGAGCCCCACAGTTTCTATCAGAAAATCACAAAATCTTAATCCTGCTAGGGCCCAAAAATTAAACAAATTTATTGTTGAGGATCACTTTGCGAAACTTAAACAGGTCTTCGAAGATAATGACATTTTTGGAAACCCCGAAAGATTGTTTAATATGGACGAGAAAGGTACAAGACTGAATTTGCACAAAGAACCAAAAGTTCTCGCCAAAAAAGGTGCACGCAGGGTTCACATAATTGGTAATGAACATGGGGAAAATGTGACGGTTGTGTCTTGTGCAAATGCAATTGGGTCAGCGATTCCGCCCATGGTTCTGTTTAAGGGCAAACGGATGAAAGCCGAATTTGCAGATGATTTACCAGCTGGTTCAGTTTGTCGTATGACTGAAAAAGGTTCTATGACATCAAAATGTTTTGTTGACTGGCTTCACCACTTTGGAAAATACAAACCTCCTGGTCGTTGCGTACTTATTTTTGATGGCGCCAAAAGTCACTTAGACTATGAAATTGTTGAGACTGCTGACCAGTACGATACTGTGTTATATTGTCTCCCATCCAATACAACACATGAGCTTCAGCCCCTAGACAAGGCAGTGTTCAGGTCGTTCGAGTATCATTGGGATGAACAATTAATGCTCTACTGGCACAATATGGGCGAAAGAACATTAACCAAACAACGATTCGGTAAAGTCTTCGCTCCCGTGTGGGATAAATGTATGACACCGGAAAACATTAAATCGGGATTTAGGGCCACAGGATTATATCTCTACGATCCAAATGCAATTCCTGAAGATGCTTACAAACCAAGTACTGCTTCTCACTTACCAGTCGAATTAGCAGGACCTCAGGCAACATCAACTCCGACAACTTCCTCACTACCAGGACAAGCTTCTCCACAGCCTGGAGTTTCAGGTTTGTCAACTTGCAGTCGCATAAGAGCGCGTGTTCTGTCCACGGACGAGTTTGATCCAGTTGAAGCTGCCTTGCTTAATTCTGATGGGGAAGATTCAGCTGAAGAAGAGACGTTAGAGTCTACTACGAGCACATTCTCCGACTTACTTCCTACTCCAATCAAACGCACTCCAAAGGTTACGAATAGACAGAAAGCAATCAATAGTAGGGCAGTTGTATTGAAAAAAACGTTATTTTCCTCCGCTAAAGATGGAACCAAAGGTGTAGCATCAAACTCCAAAGCTAAAGGGAAAACGTCAACATCTTTGAAACCTCCCATCAAGAAGAAATCAAAAAAAACTGCAAACACTGAATCCTGGTTTTGTTACATCTGCGAGGAAGATGCCGTGAAGGATATGCGCATGTGCATTACTTGTGCCATTTACGTTCATGAAGAATGTGTTGGGCTATCCAAGGCTGATAAGGGCAATTTTATATGTCCAAAATGTCAGATGTAACCTAAAATATAATAGACCATATTGGGTAAACCATGTACCCAATATGGCCTAAATGTACGTTTGGTGTTATTATTTTTTTACCGACATAAATTTTTTTTAATTCTGTTCAATTGTTTTTTTTTACCTCCACATAAGTTTACCCTAGCATACCCATTCATTGAAATTAAGTTTAATGCATTAACAAAAAATATATACACAAAAAAAGCTTAGGTAGGCCATATAGGGTACAGTTACCTTAATTACATTTTATATTTTCAAAGTACTCATTTATTTTTTAAATTTACTCGTTAGAAACAAGGAAAATTTTTTAGTTTTTAAATGTTGTAAGAGATAAGAAATAATTGTTTTTTTAAATGATTTAAAGGTTGATACATAATTCAATATGTAAATTGCAAAATAATAAAATAAATCAATAAATTATGATTGACATTTTAATAAGGGGCTTATGCTTTAATCAGTATTGATGATTTGACGATTAACACTTAAATAAAACATAATGGTATGAACACTGCAAAATTCTTATCCAAATTCCAAACATCCGGTCCAATCATTAATATGGCTGATAACAAATCAGTGTTCTACGACAACTTATAAGTTATTAAGTAATATAGCCATTAGCGACGTCAAAAGTGTAGAGATGCTTGCTGTGAAGTGTGATAGGTATTTCATAATCAATAATTATTCATATTATATGCAACAACTAAACCAGTTCGTTGCGCACTGCATTCTGCAAGTATTTTATTTCTGAGTTATTTCTGTGATATTTTAATAGTGAATTTTTTCACTGCTAAAAAGTAGCAGTGAATAAAAAGTAGCATTCACAGTTTTCACTGCTACAGAAAATTCACTGATATGCCCATCACTACTCACCAGTGCTGAGAGAGGTTCGAATGTGACAGTAGTGTGTTGTACGATTGCCATCGGTTCATTTATTCCGTCATGTATGATTTTTCCTAGGAAGAACATGAAAAACGAACTGGTTGATGAAGCTCCCACCGGCACTCTTGGACTAGCACAATAATCAGGATGGATGAACAAAGAGGTGTTTGTAAAATGGTTAAAACATTTTCAGGCACATACGAAATCTAGCAAAGACGTAATTTTTGTCGTAGATTCCGATGCTGCAATAAAAAATTGGGATTTCCTTTTAAAATTTCAAAGTTGACTCCCGCCCCACCCGCAGAGCTTGGGGGATCTCATGTGGTATCAATACATAGCTTTTTACAAAATATTTGATACGTGTTTTTCATTTTTTTCTTTGATGCCTACTTTTCGAATCGTTTAACCGTCGAGACACATAATTGACACACAGTAGGTTTATTTCTTTATTATAGAGTGATTTATTTTAATCGACATGGAAAATTATTTAGACAGGGCAACCTTTTCGAAAAAAAAGTTTCAAACAAAAGTTGTTTAGTGTAGAGGGGGATATCGTTTGAAAACAAAAAAACATCCTCTATCCCCAACCCCTGGGTAGGGATGGGGGTGACATTTTTAATACCATAGAATTATGATTTTCTGTGAAAAAATATCCAACTTTTGTCTGAAACATTTTTTTATCTGTTGCCTCCCTTAAAATACATGTCAAAAATCGATTTTCCGAATCTCCATT
Organism: Venustoraphidia nigricollis; assembly: GCA_034508555.1. NCBI lineage: Eukaryota > Metazoa > Arthropoda > Insecta > Raphidioptera > Raphidiidae > Venustoraphidia > Venustoraphidia nigricollis. The sequence goes on along the minus strand of JAVRKA010000093.1, from coordinate 626,730 downwards.
TAATTTTTAAGTCTAAACAACGACCTTGAGGAAATAATTGCAACAAGTAAAAGTTGTTTGTTTTGGAAAGCGTCATTGAACATTAAAATAATCTCCACCCCTACCCTTTTTTAATTTTTAATGAGAACTCTGATTTTTATTTTTATGTCCAAGCGATGGCCCTTTCCAAAACAAAGAACTTTTAATTGTTGCAATTTTTTCCCCAAGGTCGTTGTTTAGGCATAAAAATTAAGTGGAAAATCGATTTTTGACATGCATTTTAGGGGTTGATGGAAGCATCAGATAAAAAAATGTTGCAGACAAAAGTTGGATATTTTTTCACGAAAAATAATAAATCGCGATCAAAAATAGGTGTTCCTATAGTATTAAAAATGTCAGTCATCCCCACCCTTGCCCAAGGATAAACAAAAAAAATTTCCTTTCTCTGTTTTCTGTCCATACTGTGTTAGACATGAGTATTATGTGTCTCTAGAAATGTTTCAACTGTTCCTTTCTTTATTGTTGTGCGTGACTTTAAAAGTTTTAAGTTTAGTAAATTCTGAACCCATAGTTGTGAGTACTGGAGGTAGTCAGACCTTGTATGTCTTGAACCCATTCTGTTGTGATGGAGTAAGTCAGATGTGCAATCGTCTTGAACCCAGATCTACGAATTATGGAGATAATCGAATTTTTCCTTTGTGAAGTATTTTGTTCTTGTTAAATTGAATTTTTGTTGTTGTTGATGTTTTCTTGTGGACATCAATTGTTGTATTCGTGGGCTCGGTTCGTAGGTTATTTCCTTCCCTGTTTAGATTAAGTGTTGTCTTTTTTTTATTGTAATTTTTTTTGTGGACTGATTCATGAAGATTACGGATTTGTGTCGGAGTCTCGACCATGCTGTGTCGTCATTCTTTTATTATGTAAATCCTTTTCTTTATAAAAAAATATTACTAAATAAAAACCAAAAGAAACTAAATACTCACACAAATTAACTGCGTCATTATAAGTGTTAGATAAAAAATAAAAATTATTACAAGTATAAAAAAATAAATCTTGACAATCTTTCACATATTAAAAAGTTTAACAATTAATAAATATGTTGATCGAACTAAAACTTCTTATTTACAATTTATAAAAAAAATGAAAACTTTTTCATCTCTCATTCGTTTTCTATATTGTTAGATAAACGTGCTTTATCGGCCTATATTTGTTAATTTTGCATTTTGTTTAATGTCAAGTTGAATAAACAATTGATTTGTATCAAGCCGCCGCTCGTCAGTTATTATTCATTCTCTTATGAGCAATAGAAGAAATAGCTGCTGAGATTACACGGCCGCTGCTGTATTACCATTGTTTTGTAATTAATTGTTGTTAATTAAAATTATACCACAAGGATAACAATTTTCTTTTTGCTAAATTATCTAACATCAGAAGTGGGATAGTGCTCAAGTTCGCGTGTGAATCTTGATTTAAAAAAAAAAAAAAAAAAAAAAAAAAAATAAGTAAATTGCAAAATGGAGGAGTTGGTATCTGAGCTGGTGAAGGCTCTGAAGGCGAACAAATCAACATCTGATCAAGTCGACCTGCCAATATTTCATCCGGAGACCAGCGACGCAGTGAAATGGTTGGAGCAAGTGGAGAAGATCAAAAACGAGCTGAGTTGGTCTAACGTGGAGATACTGGTACGAGTTGGTCGCTATTTGATCCAAAATGCACGAAAATGGTTCGACGACTGGTCACCAGAGGTAAGAGATTGGAGTACATTTAAACGAGATTTTACCGACGCTTTCCCACCGCGCCGTAATTTGGGTCGCTTATTGAGCGATGCTGCTAATTTTGACAGTAACCAATGTAATACTTACGATGCTTATGTTCATAAAAAGTCATCTTTGTTGAAAAACTTGCGAGTTACCTGGCAAGAACAAGACCTAGTAGAGTTAAGTACGCGACAATATTGACACTAGCTCTGAAATGAAATCTAAAAAACGTAAACTTCCGTTGTCGTCAGATAGTGGTCGCAAAGACGTTAAATGCCATAACTGCGGTAAATTGGGACATTTTCGACGACAGTGTCGTGCGAACATTTACTTAAATACTGAAACCCGTAATGTTAAACCTGTAACTGAATCAAACAGTAGTAATCGGGACACATGCTCCTTTTGTGCAAAACCTGGGCACTCTGAAAAAGATTGTTTCACTAAAAGAGCAACTGAACAAAGGCGCAAAGTTAATTTTTGCACTATAGGCAGGACCGCGCTCCCCACGTGTGTGAAATTAGACGGCGTGCAATTTCAAGGTCTAATCGATACAGGTTCCGATGTGTCACTAATTTCGGACCAACATCGCCGTTTGTTTAAAAGCAAAATTGAACCTTGTGTATCTGTAATCAGGGGAATAGCATCGGGGAAATTAGAGATTACAGAACAAATTAAAGCAAATGTCGAAATTACTGGAACTGAAACCGAATTAACATTTCTAGTAGTCCCCGACGGTATTCTGGATTTCGACGTATTAGTTGGTTGTAATTTATACCAAGACCCCAGTTTAGTTACCATCACCGACGCCACTGGTACGATTATACACAGGAAACAGATGCCTGGCATTCGGCGAGTGTTTGACGACTCGTCAGCAAAATTTCAATCTTATGATTCAATTGTACCGGCAGAATATGCGGAGAAGGTCAACTCACTGTTAGCCAAATATAGTGACTTAATAACATTGAGATTTAATGTACCGGCAATTAAAACTGCAGCTCTAAGCATTAAACTTATTGATAACCATGTTGTAAACAGACCTCCACCGCGTTTGTCGTTATCTGAAAGAGCCGTTGTTCGCGAAATAGTGCAAGAACTATTAAGTTATAAAATAATCAGAGAAAGTGAGTCACCGTATGCTAGCCCTATTCTTTTAGTGCGAAAAAAGGATGGAAGCTATCGTATGTGCGTAGACTATCGCGAACTCAACGCGCACACAATAAAACATCGCTATCCGTTGCCTGTGATTCAAGACCAGTTAGATCGGTTGGGAAAAGGGAAATACTTTACGTCATTGGATCTAGCATCTGGCTTTCATCAGATCCCTATAAATCCGGAGTCCGTAGAGAAAACTGCATTCATTACCCCCGACGGGCATTATGATTATTTACGCATGCCGTTTGGTCTTGCAAACGCACCTGCCGTGTTTCAACGAGCCCTGATGAAAGCGTTAGGTCACCTTAAGGATACCGTGGCGTTAGTGTATCTTGATGATATCCTGATACCCTCTGAAACACCGGAACAGGGAATAAAATCACTCGAGTTAGTCCTCGAAGCTTTGCGAAAAGCTGGTTTTTCACTCAATGCATCAAAATGTAAATATCTGCAAAATAGTGTCGAATATTTGGGTCGTAAAATATCTGCTGAAGGCGTACGTCCAGACTCGAATAAAGTTCTAGCATTGGTGCATTCACCGATACCTAAAACTGTCAAACAAGTCCGTCAGTTTATGGGACTTGCGGGTTATTTTCGTAAATTTGTACCGAATTTCGCAGCAGTTACGTCCTGCATCACAAAACTAACAAAACACAATGAACCGTATGTCTGGGGCAAAGCACAACAAGACGCTCGCGATTACGTCATTAACCACTTAGTGTCAGAGCCCTTGCTCGTTGTTTACGATCCAGACCTGCCGACAGAGTTACACACCGACGCAAGTTCAATGGGTTATGGTGGAATTTTGATTCAAAAGAAAAATGGTCAAAACGGAGTTATCGGTTACTTCAGTAAACGTACTAGCCCTGCTGAAGAAAAATATCACTCTTACGAACTCGAGACATTGGCAATAGTGAACTCAATTAAGCATTTTCGAGTTTATCTTTTGGGAATTCATTTCACCATTGTGACCGATTGTAATGCTGTCAAGTCAACCGCTAATAAAAAGTCAATACTACCACGGGTTGCGCGCTGGTGGTCCTATATGCAGGATTTTAATTTCAATTTGGTATATCGTAAGGGCAGTTCCTTACCACATGTAGATTTCCTCAGTAGAAACCCCTCTGTAAATGTAAGACGCGTTGCTCACAATGACTGGTTGCGTATAGCACAAAAAGGCAATGCGGAAACACAAAATATGTTAACAATGCTGAAAGAAGGAAAATTAGACTCTAACCAATATGTCGAAAAGGACGGTATGCTTTTGCATCAAGAAATGCAATCGAACGGGCCTAAAATATTACGGTGGGTTGTACCTAGACAGAGCCGGTTAGGTCTTTTGCGCATTTTTCACGATGAACAGTGTCATGTTGGTCCCGAGAAAACCCTTAGCAGTATAAAACAACATTTTTGGTTTCCTAGAATGCGAAATTTTGTAAACAGTTATGTAAAACATTGTTTAGTCTGCGCAGTCAAAAAGACACGCACGGGTCCACTGCAGGGTTTTGTCGGACAGTTGCCTAAGCCCGATGAACCCTTCCATACAGTGCATGTTGACTGTTTAGGTCCATTAAGGCTGAGGTATACCAGTGATGCAACCCGCCGTACGCCAATTGTTTAACACGTTACCTTTGCCGACACATTTTTTTAATGTTTTTTCTACCATGCGGATCTTGTTAAAGACTATGTTTGACATGATGTGACGAAATTTTTTTTTAGAAAATGTGTTTGGTTTTTCTGTAAAGGTCTTTTGAAATGTACATTTTTTATTTCCATGATAACGAGAAAACTAAGTGGTTTTAGTCTTTGAAAAAAATTATTCACGACAGATAATGATCTAGAAAATGAAACCTGGTCGAGAAAATTGGAGATTTTGAATGTTTAAGCCAAGAAAAAAAATTGGTTACATCAACCGTAATCAAACATTGCTGTTTTCACTTAAATTTTCCTACTGAAATAATACAAATTTGTTATTTTAGCGACGTAGCCTCAGACTATGATCTTTTTTCTTTCATTTAAGCCATATATCTCGCTCAACAAGTGAATACTTTCTTCAAAATTGTGGAATTCCCGAGACACTACAAATGTTGAAAATTTCGATTTAAAAACAAGAGATACAAATAATTTTTATATGTCACACATTCATACACATACATTAAAAGAATCATACGTGAATTGTATTATACATACTCGTGATTGGTTGTAGGTGTGGTTTGTGACTATAAGTTATAACAGTAAAGGTCACATTAAACTTAACGCGTTTTCTCATCTTTTTTATACATGCATGAATGATGTGGTTTTGAATTTTGATGTAGATACCCACTTTTTTATTAAAAAATAGGAACTTCAGATAATGTCATACTATGATAACAACTACAATATTAATATATTTTTCTTGATAAAGCACCAAAACGCAAATTTCAGCTAAAGCTGTTTTAAAAATATTCTAATACAAATAATATTTCTAGCAAAAATAACACAGTAACAACAATTAATAAAGAAGGTGAAAACATAAAAACCGAATTCAACAATTAATATGAAATGTAATATATTATATAAGCCGACAATAATAATTCTTGTAAATACTAAATACTAATTCAAGAAATATATTATCGATTATCAATATTTCACATTTCTCTCATATGCTCGGTTAATTAGCAGTAATTAATTTTGCGTATTGATCTGTTCTCCGTTATCTTTCAAAAACATTTTTTCGCAATTTGGACAATTAGTTTTATCAATTAATTGTTTTCCCAAATAACTGCTGAAATATACCAATCAGCATTCTAATATCATTTTATATCAATTAATGTTAATAAATTAGTATTTTAATAGTAAAAATTTTAAAAGACTATTAATACGACCGATTTCTTCTAATTGGAGACATTTTTTATATTTGAAAATTATCGTATAATAGCTGAGGTAACAATACGTATTTGTAAAAAAAAATATAAACGTAACGTTATTACACGAATGCTATGTCGGAACTATACCATAGAACAAATACGTCGCTTTGATTGTGAAATATAAAAGCAAGATAAAGCAAAGATCACGTGACCGACTGATGGGGAAGTACCTACCTATAGGATGTATAACATGACGTGTCATATAAATGAACATTTCGGTATTAGAAGTAAAATACATATCGATACCCTAGTTCCAAACGGTACTAAGTCTGAAATTTCGACTATTGAGTTATTAATGGTATATAATTCAAAATACCCATATCTACGAGTTCCGAACAGCATTATATCAAAATTGTTTTTAGTGAAGGTGTGACATGAGATATTTTTGTTTGAACCTAAATACAAAACACAGTTAATATCAGTTCCAAATAGCAACAATTCAAAATAGTGCTTTTCGGAATATCTAAAATTACGTGAATATCGGTTCCATACGGCACCAACTCTTATTAGTGCAGTATGGAACTTATAACATCTGATTTCTGCTAAGACAAATGTCACTTATTCACGTGTTAGTGCAGTGTTTCGTATTACTTACTTAGGTTATAATATTGTTGGCATCGTGAATATAACCTTCTGTAACAAACATTCAAACGAATAATTTGTATCAACAATTCATTAAATAATACAAAGCGTAAACCAATCAATTAGTGTTCATTTTTACTCGTCATTCATAGTGGTATAGTGCCTTCCTAAAGGAAACAATGGATAAATCGCAATGTAGAAACTCGGGAGAAAGCAGGGCCCAGTACATGTTACGCATCGCGCTACAAAATCGTGGCAACAATCACGTTATTGATGATAACAATAAGGTAAGCCTTATAATTTATTTAATAGCTATTTAGAATAAGAAGTGAATAAATGTTATACTTTAAGGTTTAATTCAATTTTAGAATTTCTGTGACGAGTCAACCAGGACTGAGCTCACCGCAGATAACAACGGTACACAACAATTAATAATATACGAGGAGGGGGAATCTACTGCAGACACTGCACAGGTAATTTATTTCTACCTTAGAACCTCTTTGAAACTTATGAATTTTTTGTAGGTACCTTTCATAATAATATTGATTGTAAATATACGTGCGAATTTCTGGTTTTTCTAGGACCGCTAGTTCGATGATAGATATTTTTAGTATATAGATATTTTTTCAGGATTACTTGGGAAAAACAACCGATACAACAATGCTCACTGATGAAATTGATGTAACAGAACCTATGATAAACAATGCAAGTGAAGATCAGAATATAATAATATTATGGGAAGACCTAGACTTCATTGCGGATAGTATGCAGGTATTTTCATGCATTTAAGTAATGATGGGATATTTCGAATTAAAAATACATTTTTCATTACTGATGACTGATTGCTCGTTAGTCTTTAATAAATCATTAACTCCAAGATTATTTATGAATTTTTCAGGATCAATTTGAATTGCTCCCTGCAACAGAGAATCAGGATGCCAATAAAGAAACCCTAGTCCAAAATGAAGAAAATGCTTCAAACCTCACAATACTCGCCCCAGATACAGACCAAGAATCAGAAATGTCAACAGGGTCTCAAGATACCTACATTCCCGAAAGTATATCTGAAACATCTGATGACACTACAAGCCTAACTGACCAAGGTGAAAATAATGAGCGACATTCCAAAAATCCCAAAAAAAAACTTCGTAAGCCATTTAAATGGGTTAAGAACGTAAGAAAAAATAAAAGAAACCACGGTGAAGCATATACAAACTCCGCAGGCAAGAACGTTATTGCACGTTCTGTAAAAAACAAGTGCCACGACAATTGCAGGCTTAAGTGTTCAACAAGAGTAACAGATATACAGAGAGAACAGATTCATAAAAGTTACTGGTCATTGGGTGATGTCAACCGACAGAGAGATTTTTTGGTAAAAAATTTAGAACCAATAACACCTAAATACCAAAATAAAAAGGCAAATAGTACTCGAAGCAACAACTATGGATATTTTTTTGAAATTAATAACACTAAGATTAGAGTTTGCAAAACCTTTTTCCTTAATACCCTAGACATTTCAAACAAGAGTGTTATCACAGCATTAAAGAAGAAAACAAATGTTGGAGTGGTAGAAAAGGATAAACGTGGTGGACATCCAACTAGTGGAAGACCGGTTATTCAGGAACAAGCAAGAAATTTTGTCAAGCGTCACATCGAATCGTTCCCGACTGTTGAATCCCATTACTGTAGAGCAAGAACTGAAAGGAATTATATCGATGGCAGCTTAAATCAATCCATAATGTACAGGTTATATTTAGAAAAATGCAATGAAGAGCGTCGCCCATCAGTTAAGCAGTCTTTTTACAACATGATTTTTAATACGGAATATAATATTTCTTTTCATAACCCAAAAAAAGACTTATGTTGTGTTTGCGACACCTTCAACAAGCTATCACCTGAAGAAAAATTGACTAAGCAAGATAGTTATAACACTCACATCAATGAAAAAAAACAAAGCCGTACAGAAAATGAAAATGACATAAAAACATCGCTTGATAATAGCAATAATACCATCGTTTGCTGCTTCGATTTACAAGCTGTTCAATCAGTGCCGACAGGAGATAGAAGTGATTTTTACTACAAAAGAAGATTGTCGTGTTACAATTTTACAATTTTTAGTATTACTACTAAAGAAGGGTTTAGTTTTTTGTGGCACGAAGGCCTCGCCAAACGTGGTGTGAATGAAATAGGCAGCTGTTTATTCAAGTTCTTAAAACAACACGTTACACAGGAAAATATTTTATTTTATTCCGATAATTGCCCAGGCCAGAATAAAAATAAATTCATTGCTGCGCTTTACTTATACTGTGTACAAAATTTACCTCAGGTGGAGTCAATAACGCATAAATTTTTAGTAGTGGGCCATACGCAAAATGAGGGCGACGCCATGCACGCTCTCATTGAACGAGAAAAGAAGAGATATTTAAAAGGTAACCCAATCTACGTTCCGACACAACTACTGCCAATTATAAGTCTAGCAAAAAAGAAGGGTAAACCCTACGTCGTTGAGGAATTAAATGATATTTATGACATCAAGGGCCTAGTGGAAACTGGAAATAACTACAATAAAAATGAAGAAGGACAAAGCGTTAAGTGGAATGACATTAAAGCTATAAAATTAGAAAAAAAATCCCCAAATACCATATTTTATAAAACATCGTATTTTGATAATGATTTTAAACGAATTATCGTATTCAGAAAACATAGAACACGTAAAAGTGCCAATCTAGAGGCACCTACGCTTAATCCAATTTTTGATGTTGGAGGAATTGCCGAGGCAAAAAAGAGAGACCTGGTCGCTCTCTGTGAAAGTGGAGCTATTCCCAGAGTGTATTGGGATTTTTTTAAATCCATTCCTACGTCAACTGGACATAGGAATGATGATGAAATATAAAAATATTATTAAAAAAAAAAATTCAGAATTAAGGTATTTTCGTTTATTTACTGATTTGTATTGATTCTTTTGTCTTTTTTTTCAATAAATAAGTATTGTAATTTTATATAAACCGACTATGTTATTTTCTGGTTAATTATAATAAAAACAATAACTTAATATTTTTATAACTTATTACTCAAGGGTACCAAGTGGGAAAAACAGTAGAGGAAATACCAGTGACACCAGTTCCAAAGAGCATCAACTAGGGAAAACTGATGAAAATAAATGTAAAAATAATATTATTCTTATAACATCTTTAAAATGTAGAAATTTCTACCCCGTGTGCAAAATTTCAAATCCAAATTTGAAAAACTGCAGTAATGAAAGACATTTAAAATGAACAGAAATACTTGTATGCTCATTATCTCAGAATGCTATTTTTTGAGTTGGTACTGTCTGGAACTAAGGTATCGATATATAGGGTCGTAGATGCAACGAAACTGCGACTGAAACTGCTCACTGCTGTGATTGTTGTTGCTAGCACCGAGTCAGTTGATTCCAAAACGTGCGTTGAGTTATTTGTGAAGTTGATATAAGTTTGTGTTACCTATATTACTATTGTTGAAAAAATGGGGAAAATAGCATCACGACGCAAGGGTAGGTACCCATCAAAACCCAGAAAGATAAGACCGCCCAAAAGACAGTAAGTAATAATAACACCTAAGATTGTAAGAATCAAAATGCATAACAAAGATTAAATAAATATATTGTTACAAATTTTAGTACTCTAAATATCGAAGAACAGGAGACATCTACGGACAAACCGCACATTCCTGTAGGCCGTCGAATTGTCGATATAAATTTTTTTTTTAAACAAATTTTAGATCACGGAAAACATTTCCCTTTCGATTGCGGTATTGGTGATATGATCATTATAAATGAGTATCAGGAAGGTTAGTTACAATTGTTACAACAGATTCTTCTCCAATAACCTTTTTAAAAATATTATCTTCCAGTGTGATGTAGTTTTATTATATATGTATGAACAGGTTTAAGATCAAAGTTTCTTCTAAAATGTAATTTTTGCAATGTAACTAAGTCCATATTTACTGAAGACTTTGAACGCAATGATAAGATGTCCACAAATGATAGCGCTATTTCAGCAATGATCACAACTGGAAATGGTTACGCACATCTCGCTGAAATATGTGCCGCTTTAAATATGCCATGTATGAGCGCCAAAACTTACAATGCTCATAGTTTGGTAATGAATAATGCTTTTGAAAAAACGGCGAGTTTGGTAATGGAAGAAGCTGCAAAAGAAGAAGCAGCCCTGGCTATTGCAGATGGGAATGTTAATGAAAATGGTGTTCCAATGATTACTGTAGTAGCTGACGGGGCTTGGTCCAAAAGGTCATATAGGAGTAACTACAATGCACTGTCTGGAGTTGTGAGTATTTCTTCTCAAAATTCCCATTTAACTTTCCCCGTCCCACAGAATGCAATCCAATTTGCCCTTTAAAGTCATGTTAACGTGGTATCTTTTTTTCTTTTTATTGCATTCAATACATTTCAGGGTTGCATAGTAGGGCAGAGAACGAAAAAGTTACTCTACATAGGTGTAAGAAACAAATATTGCTATATTTGCTCTCGCGAGTTATAGATTCTGATTATAATAAAATGTTTTTAAAAAACATTTATTTATTTTAAAAGAAGTAAAACAGAATGTATGTTGTATAATAAAAGTTAATAATTATTTTAAGTTTATTTAATAATAATGTTGATGATTATAAGTTAACGAACCATATACACTGGTTGCTAAAAATATAATGATTGTATTAGAAAATGCATGTCTTCTTCTATGGTGCATCAAAGTAGCCAAATGAGATAACAGCGGCATGTGGGTGTTATATCAGTTATCTTGTCAGCAATAGTACGTATGTTACTTCTCCATCCTTAGAGGAAAGTCGCCCTCGACTTTATGGTTGAAGTGTTGTTGAAAGAATCGGGTTCTGAGGCGTGTCCAGGGGTTGATCGCCGGCATGGCTTGTCCTTGCGTATAAAGTCCTGTGGATCGTTTTTTTGAGTTTCCAGCAGAAAAGGCAGGTGCCAATAGCAATCATTATGTATAGTGCGAAATAATGAAAATTGATTGGTTTTTCACTTATTTCGACGATTGGTTTAAGCATGTTAGCTTGATTGTAAAGTTCGTATAGATCTCCGAGTGGAACTTTTTCCAAGCTAAGTTGTTTGTTGTTTACATTTTCATCAGGTTTTATGACAATATTCGGGAATATAATTTCGTTTTTAGTTCTTGCGATGATGTTATTTTCGTAGGTTGAATGTCGTATGGAGAATTTACAACTTTTTGGAAGTTTTAATAATTTTATTCCCTGAATTATAGGTGTCGTCTGGCAGTTGCTAGTGATTGGTGTTGGTTTGTTAGCAATTATTATGTAGTGCTTTGCGTCTATTTTCTCCACTATGACCTCTGTGATATTTTCGATTTTTTGTAGTTGACATGTTATTTCTTCTTTCTTCGTTAACAAAGTTTGAATACAGTCTTGTCTTAATTTGGCTATATATGGGTGACCAAATTTGCATAATGTTTCGGTTCCGTACGTGGAACATTCATTTTCACTGTACCAGTAATATCTGTCGTTCAAAGTTATATACGACTTGGTTGGGATTAATATTTGATTGCTTGGTGTAGGTATAGGTATTAACTGGTATTGGGTAAAGGTGTCAGAATATGTTATGGGGATGTCCACAATAAAGTTAATAATATTTTTTGTATTTAAAAAATATTTTACGTCTATAGCAGAGTAATAAGCATTCAAATTCTGAATAGAAAATGGTATTGAGTCTATTCCGTACCATTGTGTTACTTGTTTTATTAATGAAGTTAATACGGCAGGTTTTAAAAGAGATGTATGCAGTTGATTAACTCGTGAAAAGGTAATTGATGTTTCTAATTCTGTTAGGAAGTTAAGAATTTCATGTAGGTTAAGTAATGTTAATTCTAAAACATTACGTTTTATAAAATATTGAAGATAATTTTCATGTGATTTTACTAATTTTTCAAGTTCTTTTTGATTATTTGTTAAAATTGTTAATGTATTGTTGAAAGAAGTTACTAAATTTTTATTTAATGATATTTGAATATTGTGGTCATTCAGTAGCAGGGTTTGCGTTTTCTTAAGATTTTCTATCTCTTTATCATATCTTTCAGCATCAGTATGATCTAAATTGCCAGATATGGATTTTATGATGCTGCCTAATCCATTTATAAGTCCTCTTTTCTTACGATTAATATTATTTTCCAAAAGTATAGCATTCAACTTTGAAAATATTTTCGAAAAATTATAATCTATGTGCTTCAGGATACCTTTGATATCTGTATCAGCGATATTTGAATAGTTTAAAGTATTAAAAAATGTGTTATTAGTATAACTTTTAACTGTATCTAATTTATGACAAAGTTCATTCAAATCATAAAAATGAATAAATGAGTGGGTGGTTTCTTGAACTTTGGTGTCGTGTAGTTTGAAAGGTAATATGCCAGGGTTGTCCGTCAAGTCTTTGTATTGTATTTCTTCATTAGTGGCTCTTGTTATCAGGATTTTTATTAACCTGAAAATTAAGGGGTCTAATAAGCTGTTGTTTATGATATGTACCTGAAGGGGTCGTAATTTTAATTTGTTTGTCTTCTATTATTTTGACAGGTCTGGATAGTTTGTGGGATTTATTACGCGGTTGCGTTTTGACGTAGGCTGTGTTGCCTGGTATATATGTGGGTGGAATTTGTTTTGTTTCGTTTTGTTTTTGTATAATTTTTTGCTTTTGTGTTTCTATGCGTTCATGTATTTTTTGATACAAAAGTTTGGTAATGTTTCTATGCTGATTGATATAATCATTATAAAAGTTTTCGGTTATATTTAACTTTAAAAGTTCATCTGGTTGGAGGTGTCCATACAAGATTTCTATGGGTTTTTGTTGAGTTGCAGAATGAATTGAGTTATTGTAGCCAATTATGGCATATGTCATTTGCAAACAGACAGGGATGTTAGGATCGTTAGAATTCACTACTCGCAAATGTTCTAAGAGGGTGCAATGTAATCTTTCCACCGTCCCGTTGGATTGAGGGTGCAATTTTGTTGTATAGTGTAACGTTATGTTATGAGATTTTGCGAATTCTTTAAGTGTTGAATTGCTAAATTCAGGGCCATTGTCAAGGCGTATTTGAATTGGTTGTAGGTGATGAGAAAAATGTTTTAATAAACAATTTATTATAGATATAACGTTTGGTCCTTCTACTGGATAAGCTTGCGCAAATTTTGTAAATTCGTCAATGACTGTGAGAAATTTTTGACCTTTATACTGAAAAAGATCTATGCTTATCGATTCGTTTGGTTTTGTAGCTGTTGGTGTTAAATTCAATACAGGGTTGTTTGGTTTCTATCGTATTTGCTTGTTTTGCAAATATCACAATTGTTTATAAAACGTGTGATATGATTTTTCATTTCGGGCCAATAGAATTTAGAGCTTATTTGGGCGTGGGTTTCATTAATTCCGCGATGATTTGTTTTGCCTATATGATAATTTTCTATTATTGATTCCTGTTCTAATTCATCTTCTTCATCTCGTAAAAGAGATGTTGTTTGTGTTAAATTAAATGAGTTATTTTTAAAAGTGTTCTGTATGGTGGTAATAAAACGTTCGTAATTGTCATTATTTTCGAAATATATGCCGTATCTTGTGTTAGGTTTGAGAAATTCTTTACATAAATTAATAACATTTTCTTCAAAGTTTTCAGTGGCTATATGTGCATATATTCTGTTTTTTATTTTATGTAATTGTATAACTTTCGGTTTAACCGTGTATGTATTTACGAATTTTATGACAATCTGATTTTTAAAATAATTTAATGGTTTTTCTTGTATTGGTATTTCTTGTATAGGATTTTCTACGTTCGTGTGTACAGTGTCATTGTCTTGTTCAGGGACTTCTGGTTCGTCTGTATGAACTTGTTCAGGAATTGGTTTTGGATTTGTAAGATATTGTAGTACCATGTCTTCAAGATTTTGATCGGGTATATTTGAATCTTTTAAAAGTTCAGATAATTCGGATAGTGGTATGTCATCTATTAGATCGTCTAAATCTTGTAAATTAGGGGGGTCAGGATTGTTAGGAATTGTTGAAATGGTATCTAAGTCCTTTTTTGCATATTTGGTATGGATTTCAATTCTCGAGAGTGCGTCTGCATTGGTATTTGATTTTCCTTTTTTGTATATTATAGTATAGTCATATTCTAAAAGTTTCAGGCGCCAACGAACAAGTTTCGAATTCGGTTCCTTGAGATTGAAAAGCCATTGAAGGGGTCTATGATCAGTTATTATATTAAACTTTTTCCCAAAAATATACGGTCTAAACTGTTTAGTCGCATATACAATTGCTAAAAGTTCCTTTTCAATAGTGCTGTAATTTTTCTCGTGTTCGTTTAAGGTTCTAGACGCGTATGCTATAGGTTTGTCGGAACCAATAGGTCCTTGTGACAGTACTGCGCCTATTGCGAGATTACTTGCGTCTGTTGTTACATTGAAAGTTTTATTAAAATCGGGATATGCTAGAATCGGTTCATTCATTAAAAGATTTTGACACAATTGAAAACAATTTACAAATTCTGCATTATGTTCGATCTTAGCATTCTTCTTGAGACATTTTGTAAGCGGTGTGGTAATGCGTGCAAAATTTTGAATGAATTTTCTATAGTAACCAAGAAGGCCAAGAAAGGATTTTATTTCTTTTTGAGTTTTCGGAATGGGAAAATTTTTTATAGATTTGATTTTGTCCGGGTTTGGTTTTACACCGTCTTTTGTAACTACATGACCAAGAAATTTAGTCTCTTTTGCCAAAAAATTACTCTTGTCTAATTGAATTTTGAAGCTGGATTCGCGAAGTTTTTTGAAAATTTGTCTCAAATTATCTATGTGTTCTTTAAGAGAGGAGGAAAACACTAATATATCGTCCATATATACAATACAAGTTTTATTAATCAAGTCTCGAAAAACGTCATTCATTACACGTTGGAATGTGGAGGGGGCGTTTTTTAAACCAAATGGCATTCTTTTAAACTCAAAATGTCCACTTTCTGTTGTGAAAGCTGTTTTCTCAACGTCAGCCGGATTCATTTGAATTTGGTGGAAACCAGATGCCAAATCTAAACTTGAAAAGTATTGCGCTCTGCCTAAACGGTCGAGTAGGTCTGTCACGTTTGGTATCGGGTACTTGTCGTCTATCGTTTTTTCGTTCAGTTTCCGATAGTCAATTACGATTCTCCATTTTACTTTGTTAGAATTGTCCATTTTTTTTGGGACTACCCAAATAGGTGATGACCAGGGTGAATGGGAATGTTGAATGATTTTTTGGTTTAGCATTTTGTTAATTTGATGTTGAACTTCATCTTTATGAACAAATGGGTATCTATAGGATTTGGTATAGATGGGGATTTCATCCGTTGTTCTTATAGAATGTTTGATTTTGTGTGTGAAAGTCAAAGTTTCTCCGTCTTTATAAAATACGTCAGGGTATTGTTGACATAAATTAAGGAGTTGTTCTTTTTCTTCAGAATTCATGTGCTCGGTATTAATAAGGGATTCGATTTGAGATTTTTCGCCTAAAAATTTAGTACTAGTAAGGTGAAATAATGTATCTTTATTATTGACGGGTTCTACAGTTAGCGGTTGAGAAAAGGTCAATCGTCTATTTTGATCTGTTTTATTAATTACGTTTACAGTTGCAAAGCCGTTCTGTGAGTGTGTGAAACATTCCGGGATAATAATGTTATCAGTTTCTGGAACTGTAACGCAAATTTGTCCGTCTAGATTTACAGGGATTTTTACAAATTTCGAGTTATTTGATTCGATTTCAAAAGAATATTTTTCAAATGTGCTTAATTTTTTATTTGCAATATAACGTTCGAATTTCAATTTAATATTATTGGGAATATTTAATGTATCGTTAGTGAAATCTATTGTAGCATTTAATTTTGAAAGCATATCACTTCCTATAAGTCCGTCAAAGAAAGTATGAAATTTAAATAACGCAAATTCTAAAATTTGGGGTGTTTTAAATTCGTCAAAAGATTTTATTTTTATAACTCCGTTTGATTTATGACTGTTAAATACAGTAGACACAACAAAAGGTGAATCTTCAATACAATTTTTAAAGTATTTTAAAGCGATATCGGGATTTATGAAGGATCTAGTAGCACCAGTATCAATGAGAAATTTGATATTATAATTTTTTATCTGGATATAAGGTAAACTGTTGTTACTAGTGGGGTCGTCATTGTTGTATGTTATAAAATCACTTATGTAGTTTCGTCCTGAAATTGGTCCATAGGAAAATTTACAGGGTTTTCTAATTCATGAGTTTCTTCGTTGTCTAAATATTCGTACGAATTAGTATCGGGAGAAGTAAGATCTTCCGATTTTTCTTGGTAATTAAAACTAGCATTGGGTTCTTCATATTCAGTTTGTTCGACATTTGTAAGCTCTTCACTTATAAAATTTGGTGGGCCTGTTGATCGAAAATTGAAGGTGTTCGGCCTATTATATCTATTTACGGGGTTTGAATTTCTTGTATTAACACTCATAGGTGTCGGGGTAGGTAATTGATTGATTGGTTTCGTATTCGGTTTGAAAGCATTGAAAGGTCTTTGTTGTTGGCCAAAAACTTGTCCGTTTGTAGGAAAATTTCGGTTGTATGCTTGTTTAGGGTTTAAATTAGTTATTGGTTGAGATGGAAATTTTGGCGGTGTTTGTTGATTAGGAGATCGATTGAAATTTGGATAGAGATTGTTTGCCGGTTGTTTTGGTTTAATGCTAGGGGTGTAAGTATTAGGGGGGTATTGCCCTATGTTTTGTGATTGACAGTAAATTATGGCTTGTGCTTCTACTAGAGTTTTAGGTTTTTGGTTTCTTAAATAGTTTGCCATAGGTTCTTTAGTGAATTTCAAAAGAGTAGCTAGAGCCAAGTCTGTGTATTTTTCTAGTAATAATTTTGTCTGATTAGAATCCGAGTTATGCAGTGTTAAATGTTGTGATAACATTTCCAATTGATTTGATATTTCGTCAAGATAGTGTAGATATGATTGATTTGGCTTTTGTTTTAGGGAAAGCAGATTAAATAAGAGTTCTGTTTCATCTCTCTTGTCGCCAAAGTTTAAAATTAAAGTATCTTTAAGAGAAGCCCAAGTACGTACAGGTGTGATATTAAGGCATCGTGCAGCTCTACCTTTTAGTCGCGATATTATTCCATTAAAAATAATTCGATTTTGAAAATTATTCTGATTGGTACTATCTCCGTAGTGAGTTAGAAAATCTTCCGCAAGGGTTAGAAATCTTTGCAATTCTACTACGTTATCACCATTATATTCAGGTAAAAGTCGGAGTAAGTTAATGTCAAAAGTTGGAACTGCCATAGTGTTTATTTAAAGCAACAGTTATATTTTCAAAATTTGAATTTATTACTATATAGAGTATATGTAAACTTTAAATTGTGGTTCGAATTCAGATGGATGTGTATACAAGGAAAAAATATATATATAACTTTGAAATAATCGGTACTCACATTAAGATGACAGCGATTTTCATTGTTGTGTTGCAACGGTTGTGAATTGTTTGTAGATCGATGCTTTATGAAGCACTAAATCACAGAATTGTTTTATTTTCACTGATATGAATGTCTAGTCTATTTGGATATATGTGAGTTCGTTATAAATCACTTAAATGTTCAATTAGTTCACTTATTGTTTAAGTTTATTTTTATTTGGTTTAGTGTAGGTTCTCGTCGTCGGTTCGGGTGATTTGCGTTCACTATGAAGATATTCACTCTTCCTCCACCTAAGACGTTCGACTGCGCCAGTTATAGATTCTGATTATAATAAAATGTTTTTAAAAAACATTTATTTATTTTAAAAGAAGTAAAACAGAATGTATGTTGTATAATAAAAGTTAATAATTATTTTAAGTTTATTTAATAATAATGTTGATGATTATAAGTTAACGAACCATATACACTGGTTGCTAAAAATATAATGATTGTATTAGAAAATGCATGTCTTCTTCTATGGTGCATCAAAGTAGCCAAATGAGATAACAGCGGCATGTGGGTGTTATATCAGTTATCTTGTCAGCAATAGTACGTATGTTACTCGCGCACAGACTAACGATGTAGTTGATGTTCCTCCACACACATGTTTTAAAAATTGGGAGGGAACATCTACAGGAATGGAAACAGACATAATAGTGCAGGGATTTCAAAGTAGCATTGAAATGTTCGGCCTAATCTATGCCCGCTTAGTTGGTGATGGAGACAGCAGTTTGCATAAGAAGCTCCTAGAAACAAAACCGTACGGTAATAGACTTGTAGAGAAAGTGGAATGCCGTAATCACATTTTGCGAAATCTCTGCAATCATTTGAGAGAATTATCAACAAAAAGGACTAGTAGTACAGGACAATACGTTAGCACAGCTTTACGAAATTTACTGCGAGCAAATGTGTACCGTTTGCGAATTGCCATTCAGCGAGCAATCACATATCGCCGAAATCAAGAAGGAACAGATAAAGAAAGGTCGGATTTGCTAAAAGTGGACATTCGAAATAGCGTTAGTCATGTATTCGGTGAGCACGCACAATGTGAAAATATAGGATACTTCTGCAAAGGTAAACTTTGAATATATTTTTTTATTTTTGTTATATTTTTGCCAATTTCTAAAATTTGTCGTCGCTTTTGCTATTTTGTAACTAACTTTATATTGTATAAATAGGAAGAAAGGAAGGTGAAAAAAACTGGCTACCTGATATGAAAAAATGCGGGCTTCATTTAGATATTCAGTCTAAACTGAACAGAGTAGCTTTCAACTCATATAGTCTGATTTTGAATATGACTACAAACGACGCTGAATTATATAATTCAATTTTGGCAAAATATATTGGAGGTAAACGCGTTTTTTTGTCAAGAAAAGGGGAATACAAGACACGGTGTGAAGTAGCGGCGATTTCCTATAATAAAGGTAGTGAATTACACCGGTTGATTCACAAATCTATTACTGACACAAGTCCAGGGATGCATACTAAAAAATACATTTTACAACAAAAAAAACAAAAATTACTTCGACGATCACGACTAACTTCATCTTTTAAACCTAAAAAACTATTTGACGTGACTGGCAACGTAGATTACGGTTCAAATGCCACACGGCCAGATATGTCTTCAGAAGATTTGGCAGTCGCAAAAGACGATTTTTTAAAATCTCTGCAAATGTCGGATGACGAACGCAGGACTTTATTTACAAATACAATCTCACAGAGAGCAAGTTTTGAATGGCGACAACAAAGATTGTTACGATTAACGGCTTCGAATTTTGGCACTGTCTGTAAATTGAGACCTACAACATCACGCGCAAATATAGTGAAAAACATTTTATATTCAGATTTTAAAGGTTCTAAAGCAACACAATTTGGACTTGATCATGAAGATATTGCAAAAAATTATTTTACAGAAAAGACTGGATTAAAAATTTTGCCATCAGGTTTATTTATTCACAAAACTGTTCCATTTTTGGCGGCAACTCCAGATGGTCTTATAGCGGATACCGACGCTATAATAGAAATCAAATGCCCCTACACAGCTTCTGATTTTACACCTGAAGAAGCTATAAACAATAAGAAAATTACGTTTTCGAAATTAATTAATGGTTCTACAGTTTTGAATGTATCACATAATTACTATTATCAGGTGCAAGGGCAGTTGCAAATTGCAGATAAAACTTTATGTTATTTTGTCATCTGGACGCCTAAAGGAATGTCAGTTGAGAAGGTAATTTAAATGATTGTAGATTACAGACGCTTAACAATTAAGATCATCAGCGTCTATTAATGATTGTAGACTATGTAAGTGACGTATAATTAGTAGATACTAGATACATAATTTGTTTAATTCATTTTTAGATAAAAAGAGACGATTTATTTTGGGAACAAAAAATGCTGCCAAAGCTTAAAACATTTTATTTAGAATACTTACTCCCTGAACTGGTAGACCCCCGTTTTAAACGAAACATGCCAATACGAGACAACAGGGTTCTGAAGTGAATATATTTTATTATAATATTATAATGGATATATAGTAAGATAAATATATTTTGCCAAATGTACGTTGTTTTTTTGTAAAAATAGTTTCAATCCATTCGAGAGACCAATATAATAATTTTAATTTTTTTACAATCTGCACAGGTGAAGACTGATACTAATTTAGATCCAAATTCACTTTCGCACGTGTAGATTAAATTTGTTTCATGGAGTTAATATTTCAATCACTCGCTTTGCTCTTCCGATCTCCAATTTAGAATCAATCTGATTCGCACTCGGGCAAAACCAGGTCCACTGACCTAAAATTTCTTAAAAGAAAAGCATGTGTCGCGGACCGCGACACATGCTTTTCTTTTAAGACTCGTGGTACACTTGACCGAAGCTTACCAATGTAACTCAGCTGTGCCATCAATAGTCCTATTTTACCCTATTCTCCACTAATGTACCCCATTTTCCCCTATTTTTCCCCATTTTCTCTATTTTACTCTATTTAACCCATTTTCCCCTATTTTATCCCAAATTTTCTTATTTACCCCATTCTTTTCTACTTTACCCTATTGTACCCTTTTTCCTCTATTTATTCAATTTTCTCCTATTTACTTAATTTTCCCCATATTTTACCCCATTTCCTCCTATTTAACTCCGTTTTCCCCTATTTTACCCCGTTTTCTTCTAATTTACTTAAATTTCCCATAAATTATCTCATTTAACCCTAATTTACCCCTTTTTCCCTTACTTTACCTCATTTTTCCTTTTATTACATAAAAAATAGAAGTGTAACTTCAAAAAAAAGTAATTAAAATAAATTTTAAACATAAAACATTTAGTATTTGTTAAAATATGAACAAAAAAAATGCGCTAATCGGTCGCTGTCGGTAACAATTTTTCATTATTTTACTTCCCGACTTCCAAACGCAAAACGTCCGTATAGAAGTATAACTTCAAAAATAGCCGTCACATGGTAAAAGCCGCAATCAGATCCGTTCAGTAGTTCTTATACCTATCAACGGACAAGCAGAAAAACACAGGAGGAACATTGCTGTATATAATAATATGTATAGCTCAATGCGATAATATTTTATAAACACATCAATATTCATCGAATATTTCCTGACATGGCGATATTATATCATGTGTTATTGGCCAGTGTAATTGACCAGTGTGGTACTACTAAATCCCTGAAGCGCCTGCTGGACCATCTTGGGAATAGCCTTGACAATATAATATAGTGGTTGATAACAGTTATACCAGACGCACTAATGTGTTTCAACCTTTATTATAATATCTGGTTTATGGGTTATACTTTCTTTCATTCTAGCTAATATTATGCCGCTTCTATTTATCTTTATCTTTTATAACTAGTGTGCTCACACATACATAGAAATGCCTTTGGTAAAATAAAAGAGATAGAGTATCAAATACTCAATTTCTTCGTTTCTGTTCAAATCAGCTGGTATACCTCAGCCTTAAATAGTACGATTGACGGTTACAAACACGTACTGGTGCTTGTAGATGCATTCACAAAATATTGTTTATTGTTACCTCTAAAAACTGTAACATCCAAAGAAACGAAAAGTCAGTTACAAAATTTCTTCTCACTCTTTGGCGCACCTAAACGGATAATAGCCGATGCAGGGCGCAATTTTCAAAATTTAGACATCGCGCGGTATCTCGACTTGTGGGGCGTTCGTTATCATTATGTGACACCTGACGTGCACCGTGGAAACGGGCAAGTTGAAAGGTATATGCGTACAATCATGAATTTATTGCGTGTAGAGTCAGAGGTGAAGTCAGAATGGTCGAACTGTTTGTGGAAAATACAACTGGTTCTGAATTCCACAATTCAGAAAACAATACAGATGACTCCCATACAAGCCCTAGTAGGGATTTCAGCAGCCACACCTCTAATTCAATCTGTTATACAAGATTTGGCGGACGACATTCGTCCTGTACGAAATCTTAATGTTGATCGAGAAAGGGTAAGGAAAGCGTTGGAAAACAATACTCCAAATCTCGAGAAAGTAAACGCGAGACTAGGGAATGCAATCTCGATCTTGCGAGATCGAGATTCCACCAAGATCTCGAGTGATTTTCCAAGATTCAATCTCGAAGGCCATGAATCTCGAATTGTGAAATCTTGTTCGCGATCTCGACAAAATAGACCAAGATTGTAACAAGATTTCGAGATTTTCAGACGGAGCACGCGTAAAGTGTCATACGTGTTCATACCTGCGCGGCAACGCGCGAACTGTCTGTCTCCCGCGCCGCGCTCGGCCGACCGTCCGACTGGCGACTAGCAACGGAGCGGGGTGTGTGACTGTGTCTGGGGTCGCGGGACGGGGAATGAAGCGACCAATCACGTTCTACAATCACATTCACGCAGACTGCAGTGCGCCGAATTTGTTTATTATTTACTCGCAATTTGACAACTTCGCGTCGCGTCTATTGTTTTAATTACTATCTCCGGTGAAACCTATACACTTATTTCGATTTTCGATACGATAATTATACTATAATTACGTAAAACATTACTTAGTTCACTGTTCAACGAAGTGAGAATGTCTAAGGACAATTCAAATCAAGTGTTTGTGGACGTTACAAGAAGTAATTTGGCAGTATGGAAATACTTCAAAAAATCCGTGGATGGTTTGAATGCTAAGTGCAAATTGTGCAACGCTATTCGCAAATGCTCAAATGGTTCACCAAAGGGCCTACATATTCACATGAAGTCTATTCACAAAATTGACACGAAATGTTTGCTAACGAGTGCGGAGGAAGGAAGAATTGGCAGCGGTAGTGGCAGTGGCAGTGGCAGCGGTTCTAGTGTCGTACCAACTTTAACCCCGACCTCGTCTGCATCTGTGCGTGTGCCTAACTTGCCAATTCAAAATCAAAATGTTCCCTCGTCTGTGGAGCTTGATTTAAATCCTTCACCATCGAAAAAAAAGAACATTGGCGATTATTTCCCAACATTGGATGAAAAATCGAAAGAAAAAATGGTGTCACGAATGGTAGCTAAGGATGGGCTACCTTTTAGAGTGTTCTGCACTTCTGATGACCTACGCAGTCTTTTTGCAGCAAAAGGACACAAACTGCCTACTTCGCCTAACTCTATTAAAATGATGGTAATGGATTATGGCATTACACTTAAAATGAAAGTCAAACAAGATCTCATGAAGCTTAAAGAGCAAGGTCAAAGATTCACTCTAACTTTTGATGAATGGACATCGGGAAGAAACCGCCGCTTTTTAAATATAAATATTCACTCGCACACCAACAACCAACCCGTTTTCTGGAATTTAGGCTTAGTAAGAATTTTTGGAAGCATGCCTTCAGAGTCATGTATTGAGCTCTTGAATGAAAAGCTATCGGAATATGGAATTTCTCTGGATAACGATGTTGTTGGTATAACCACGGATGCAGCTAGTGTTATGGTTAAAGTTGGAAAACTAATAAAACCACTTCACCAACTTTGTTATGCTCATGGCATCCAGTTGGGAATAACAGATGTCATCTATAAGAAAAGTAACCATAACCAAGATGAAGAAGATAACCATAACCAAGAAGATTCATTAAGAGAGGAAGAGTATAATGCAGATTCTGATGGAGCCACTGAAAATGACGAAGATGATGATATTGGATTTCGTTTTTCATTGCCGTCTAGACAAGTTGATTTGACTCCAGAATACCGATTAATCATATCAAAACTTAGAAAACTAGTGAAACTCTTTAAAAACTCCCCAACGAAAAATGACTTACTTCAGACTTATATCAAGGAAGAATTCGGAAAAACACTTCAACTGGTACTAGACTGCAAAACTCGCTGGTCAAGTCTTGCCAACATGATCTCTACATACAACAGAGTCAAGCAATGTGTAAGCAAAACACTAATTGATTTGGGGTATGGTTCTGCTTCTGAGTTCTTTTTTAATGATGATGAACATGTTGTTCTCCTCAGTATGCAAAATGCTTTTGAACCTGTCAAACTCGCAGTGGAAGTTTTGTGCCGCCGTGATACCGATTTAGTGAGTGCAGAATACACTTTGCGATTCATGGTTCGTAAGTTGGAAGAATTAAACACACCACTGTCAGAGAACCTGGCTATTGCCATGAGAAAGCGTATTTCTGAACGCCGACTTGAATCAACTGCAACATTATTATATCTTAAAAATCCAGCTCAATATCAAGAGGATTCAGAAAAATACGCCACTGATACAACATTTCAATTACCGGCAAAAAGCTCGATCAGAAAAAACATTAAAGACTTGCTCAAACGATTACACCGAATTTCTGATTTAGAAAATCCAATTTTATCGGAAAATGTTGGTGAAGATGATGAGGAAGACCAGCCACTTTCAAGAATCCAACAAGCTTGCACTGAAACTTCTCTTCAGCAGGAATTGGAACAGGCCTTGAAAGCATGCAATGAACTGCAACCCAAAGCGCTGATTTCTGATAAAATGGACGCAATTTTAAAAAAGGAAATGAATCTTTACGAATACGGAGGAGACCGGGGGCAATACCTGAAATTCGCTTTTAACAGCCTTTTAACTTTCGTCCCTACTAGTGTGGAGGCAGAAAGGGCTTTTTCAGCCGCGGGCTATTTAGCCACTGATATACGGTGCCGATTGGGTGATGACACTTTAAGTGTACTGTGCTTCTTGAGAAGCCATTTTCAAAATGTTTAAAAATTGTTGCTCTTCATTAGAATTTCATTGAGAAGCCATTTTTAAAATGTTTAAAAATTGTTGCTCTTCATTACATAATTATAGGTTTCAATTTATGATCTCATTGCATTATTGCATTTATTTCATTTTGGTCACTAAAATGTTGATTGTTTCTTGTTCATTTTTAAAATAAACGTTGATTATTGTGTTCATATAATGTTGTTTAATTTGAAAAATATACTTAATTATATTAAATAATCCTAAAATATATCAATTTACAGTATTTTACACAAAAATGACGTCATTTTCATTTATTCTGCTCAATCTCGAAAATCCCGATAATCTTGATTCGAGATCGAGATCTCGACCCGAATCTCGACGAGATCTCGAACGGACCAATCTTGATTCAGAAAAAAGACTCCAAGATCTCGAATGGTCAATCTTGGTTCGAGATTGCATTCCCTACGCGAGACGGCGTGATAACTTTCAATTTAAAATTGGTGACGTCGTACTGATGCATAGACATTCCACTATGCATAAAAGTAAAATGAACTACGAGTTCATGGGGCCATACGAAATAGTTGGTTTCACAAACGAAGGCCGATATGAAGTACGCCGATTGGGCAAGAATCTGATAACAAAGGCGGCCAAAGAGCAACTGCGTTTGTGGCCTTCCGAATGGTCGGTCGAATGTGAAATGGAAGGTTTGCTCGAATTATTGGAATCTGATACCACAGATTAATTGTAAGTATACGGTATAATCGGAGTTTAAGCTTATGTTGCAAATAATTGATTGATTTTGTTATAGTGGTGTGATGACGTCAGCGTTGTAGAACCTGACGGCGCAACACACTAAAACAAGGATTGCCATCTAATCACGTCGGTATGTGTATTACCGGACGGAACTGCAGATGTAAAATCCTTGTGGTAGGTCCAACACGTCTGTGGACGGAATGACCTTGTGACAGTAATGACATTGAGTGCCAAACGCCGGTGAATGTTTCACTGGTGGAAAGCCGAGCACTTGATAAGCACGTCTCAGGACGGAATAATGATATTTGTGTGCCAAACGCTAGTGAGTGTTTCACTGGTGGAAAGCCGAGCACTTGATAAGCACGTCTCAGGACGGAATAATGATATTTGTGTGCCAAACGCTAGTGAGTGTTTCACTAGTGGAAAGCCGAGCACTTAATTTGCACGTCTTAGGACGGAATAGTTATTTGGGGTGCCAAACGTCAGTGAATGTTTCACTGATGGAAAGCCGCGCACTTACCCAAATAATGTAAACGAGGGCGGACGTATCACAGTGGTGATACTCGAGTAAAAATGTCACTGCATATGCAGGTGCAAGCTTATATGTATGAGTTGTGATTATTTTTGTCTAAATGCTGTGTTGCATTTCAGATCACTGGCCATGGACAATGCTTCGAGAGCGAAGATTCCGTCAGGATGGTCGTGTTAGATAAACGTGCTTTATCGGCCTATATTTGTTAATTTTGCATTTTGTTTAATGTCAAGTTGAATAAACAATTGATTTGTATCAAGCCGCCGCTCGTCAGTTATTATTCATTCTCTTATGAGCAATAGAAGAAATAGCTGCTGAGATTACACGGCCGCTGCTGTATTACCATTGTTTTGTAATTAATTGTTGTTAATTA